>CM040438.1:47336340-47905977 GCA_022702705.1 Papilionanthe hookeriana x Papilionanthe teres
GTCTCAATCTTATTTCTACCAATAATCTTATCTTTTTGCCATACTTATATGTTGATTAACCTATTCAATTAAATAAAGTTCAAATTTTAAACCAAAAAGCACATTAAAATTAATGAAATTAGATCAAATAAATCAAAATCAAATTCACATAAAACATATAGAGGAGAAATGAATTTGAAGAATATTTATTTTTGGAAATGAATAAAACAAAGATATTGTATGAACACAATATATTTTTCTTAATGAACACCAAAAATTTAAAGTTACTTGAATTTGAAGTTGATTTGTTCGACTTTAGACAACTTAACTAGTTAAAAAATACAGTCAATTAATTTGAGCAAAAAAATTAACTCAATATATAACATATGAGCATCTGTGCACATCTTTATGCATGTAATGATTTTATACACATATGAATTGTTATTAATTAATACACATCTACTAATGTGATATTGTCTCCATTCACTACCTTGTGTGGTCTTTAAAATTGTTAGCTACAATTATACATTTTATTTTACACCTATATTAACTATGTCTTACATATAATTTGATAAAAGTTACTAGAAACTTATGTCAATAATAATTTATAATTTAGAACTTTAAACACATCTTATCACACAAATAGAATTGACTTTAATAAGCTCAAATAGGTAGAAGAATTTATTTCTCACTTAATAAAAGTAAATTATAATAGAAGCAATATAATGAAGATAATTTCTTATAGGATTTCTCAAAAAAATGAGATGCCATGTTATAAAGGGATTTAGCTGAGAAGTACAGTAAGAACAAGTGATATAAATTTACTATGGATGCATTTAACATGTGTAAAAGTAAATTCAGTGTAATATTTCATGCAAATTAAAGAGAAATCATAATACATGAGCCATGAACGTACAATTTAAAATTAAGATAGGATATATGTCTAGTTGATAGTTTTTATAAGAAAATCGAATTTAGAGTGTAGCACAGTTGGTCGGTGCAAAGGTGAGCTGCATGTTGGAGAGGTCATAACCAATATGGAAGTTTTGTTGTGCAATATTGCCAAATATGTTGATAGAATTTTCGATGCTGCCACTGGAGACGATTGCAAGGCACACAACATTTTGAGAAGCCTCTACAAATGCATTAGATTGTTGCAAGACCACTGATGCTCCACCGGAAAATTGGAAGGTGATCTCTGGAAACTGAGCAGAAGCCCCATTTTTGGAGGTGTCAAAGCAAAGGTTGAAGACACCGTTTGGATCTGTGACTTGGGGAAGGATAACACTTGCTCTTCACGTTGCTCTCCACGGATTGCAGTGTGTTATCATCGATGAGTGTGAGAGTCGTGCCAGAGTCGATGATGATGTTGCCTTGGGTGGCTGCGTTTGTCTGCATTGGCTTCGTAATAGTGACGGTCTTTCCAGCCACGCTAATATGCTCAAGACTAAGGAAGTAGAATGTGTCCGGAGATCCAGAGATTAAGGGCGTGGAAACTGCGTTGGATCCGGAAACGACAGCATTGGAGCCAAAGTTGAGCTGACTCTTTGCAGATGTTTGGGTTGATGAGGGCAAGCAATAGGAAAACTTGCTGCCAATGGTGGAGCCAAGTTGGCGGATGAGTGATAGCTTTCCTCCACCTAAGCCAACAAGGCCAGCACCATTCTTGTCAAATGTGCCATTGCTCTGATGGGTGCACCCGAAGAGAGTTGTAGGGATTTGTACTGGACGACCGCCGGTAGAGTCAAAGCCTATTGTCTCCGTGGAGAGGTAGCCTTCAACGATTGATTTGTCACCATATCCATATTGATAATTGCACTGAGATGATGGGCCACAACTACTTTGTGGTAGTGTCGAGCATGAGTCGGTATTACAAGAGATTGTTTTGTATGTAGAAGAAGCTTGTGGGTCGAAAAGAGGTGCAGTTTGTTGGTAGCATTCATTACAGGGGACACATTGAACCCATATGAGGTCACTGCCTGTGTCGGCAATGGCAAGGATCTTCTTGTTTGGAGTGCCAAGGTAGAAGCTCATCAAGTATTCGAAGGTGTTTGAGATGATCTCTGAGTAGAAGTTGTTGGCATCGTCCATGGGGAGTGCGGAGGAAGTACTACGAGCCTTTTGGATGGCATCACGAAAGTAGATGGCACGGGAACGAGAGCGTTCGGCAGCCGCACGTATGCGGGAGGAATATGTTAAAGTGGGATCATAAAGAGGCGAATTAGGGGAGTCACGATGGATGAGCTCTATAGAAAAGCCATTGTTACTACACGATGCCAAAATAGGAAGGTGGGTGATGGCTGCGAGAATGAGGAGAGAGATTGTAAAATAGGTTATAGAGCAAGTCATATCGATATGTGGATGTTTCTTTTCTTTGCTGCCTTTGTTGTTGGTGGTAATTGTGATGCAAAAATCAAGTATTTATAGGTTAACATCATAGAAGAAGAAAGAGAAATTTATCATTTTATTCTTACTATTTTAATCATTTCACAAATAAGCACAAAGGAAAATACAGACGATGTGACGTGAATTATAAAACATGCTCTCTTTCTCTATAATTTTATTCCATCGTAATAAAAAAATGAAATTAATTATATAAAAGAAAGGCCCCGCCGGAAACGTTTTCCTTCTACGTGGACGTGCCGCTTTAGAACATTCTCGTTTCTTTTGGCTTTCAAATTAACATCAATTTTTACCTTAGAAAAGTTGGTACGATAAATGGTAGAAGACTAAACAATTCATTTTTATTTTCCTCAATGGCGTTACATTTGAATTAACAATTGCCGAAAACAAAATAATATATATTTTTAATATTATTAAAATCATCAAACGCACTAAAATATCATGATACAAGTTTGTCTTAAATTCAAGTACGTGATTTATTATTTTTATAATGATAAATTTCTTATGTTTTGATTATTGCGTCACTTTATTTTATTAAAAAAGACTGTTTAAATTTAAAATATTTCAAATTAAAATTCACCAACAATAAAATTTATAAAGGGTATGGTGCGTGCCAGAAAATTCACGGCGGTAGAGTAATGAATTATCGTAATTTTTAAATGGAAAAAGCTGTAAAGTGAAAAAACCAAGAGGCCTGTCCTTGTTGTAGAAATCCACTATAAGTTGATGATTATCGACGGGAAATGATTACAAAGTCTCCCGAATTAAAATGTCAATGTGCGAATGAACTTGTTATAAGAAGTGGGCGGCAACCGATGGCGATCGGTGGATGCCTGCAGGTGGTGGTCGACAAAGATCGGCGATTGTCAAATGTGGTCAGCGATAATCGATGGCAGTCCGTGGTGGTCAATGGCGGTTGACAACAATCGACAGTGGCAGACTTAGTGCTGGACTTCAGCTTAATCTAAAAATTTTAAGTTCTTTCTCAAGCCTCAAGCCTTTCTCTCTCTCATGAGAGTTGTGGGGCTCTATTTGTAGTGTTAGGGTGCAATTAATGCAGAAATATAAACCACATTGATCAGACGGTTCAGAGAGATTTCTTCGATCAGACGACATTTGATAGACAATTTAGTCCTTTAACGATATTGGAATTAAGCAATCTTGGGTTCGTTGGATTCTTCTTATCTAAACGCTGATTCGACTATAGGCTTGCTAAATTTGACAATCGTTTGACCTTTTAAACGTCTTAAAAATTTTTAAGAGTGGTTTAATGACTTGACCTAAACTTGATTTGACTCAAGTTAGACTAGCTTTTATACTATCGGTTCCGTCTCATAAAGCTAGTCAGTTTGACTATAAGTTTACTGAAACGGAGTTCTGCATGACATTTAATCAAGAATTGAACATTTCTTGCTCAAAAGATTATCTCGAGATCATGTAATACCTCTAGATTTGTGCTGTTAATGGCTTATTAGATATTTTGTCAGAAAAACATTGCTTTGAATAAAAAAATTAATTGGAATTCCATCAAAACATACCTTCATTAAAATGCCACTTAACTTGCTTCCCTTCTTATCATACAAGTATTTTGTTCCACCATTGTACAATATTTTGGCTATCTTTAATTCACCATTCTCTCCTGTCTCTCATAGTTATTGTGTCTATTTTTCAATTTTTTTATTTATTTGTAGATCATAATTTTTTTTCCTTCAATAAATATATAAATTTTAATATTTTTGCTCATACATAAGTATACCCACACACAAATATATATATATATCTATATATATATATATATATATATATATATATATATATATATATATATATATATATATATATATAGACACACACACACACACACACACACACACACACACACACACACACACATACATACATACATACATACATAAGCATACCCACACAAAAAAATATATATATGTCTGTTTGTACACATATATCCACACATGTATATGCGTGTACATATTTATTTTAGGAGCAAACCCTTCGTTATTTATGATAAATTAATCAAACCCTAAACACTAAAACCTTGAACCCAAAACCCTCAACGCTAAACCCTAAAATCTAAACTCTAAACCTTAAACCCTAAAACCTAAATCCTAAAACCTAACAACCCTAAAAACCCTAAAAATCTTAAACCTTAAACCTTAAAGCCCTGAACCCTAAATCCTATACCCTAAACCCTGAATCGTAACACTAAACCCTGAACCGTAACACTAAACCTTAACAACCCATAAAACATATAGTCTCACAGCTCCAATGGTCGGAATCCCTCCAAATTCGGATTGGGGAAATATCCATATGACACCTTACTAACGTTCATTATTCACAATGCAACTGAAACTCTTCTGTGTGGGACTCCGGGAATGCAGTGCTTAGCCAAATCTGCTCCATTCCCTTTCGAAATCAATACTAATCCAACCGGTAGTGGGATCTTAACCGATCATCAAAATTCCCATGAGCCAACTATCTGTATTTCTTTCCCAAATAAAATGTTGCTTTTGCTGCCTGACGAAGTCATGGTGATCAATGTGAGGGGGAATAATATCTCTTTCCTCGTAAATATTGATGATGCAACATTTCGGAATGCAATCCATTGGAAATATATGTCATTCCACCATTCTCTTAAATTTTTTTTTATTATGGATGGCAGGAGATCCATCTTATCATTTCTCAAAATTTCCGGGGATTCCCTTACCTGTCCTTTACAAAATTGTAGCAACAACTGAATTAGACAGTTATATTGCCTTTTCCTTGCATCCATTTCTCTAGTTCTGAATATGTTTCTTCCTTAGGCTGTTTTCCTGACCCAAGTCACTGAGAGTAAACACATAGTCCAAAATCTTGCTTTCGTCGCTCTCTGAAAATATGCCAATGTGTAACTCAAAATGTTATAGGATATTGACAAACCTTCCTTGGATGTCCATGTCATGCTCAAACTCTTGCTTTTGGAGCCTTCGTATCTTTGCCAGCTCGTAATCCAAAACAGCCTGTGACCACCGGGGTTGCCTCTCCGGCTCATCTCTAGGAACAGTCCGAGACCGTTGGGCTCAACAATCTATGGTATGCACGGCTCCACTTATGGGTCTCTTTACTTCTAAGTATCATCAAAGACTCGATATATCTTCATTTCATGTCGAGTATCCTGCGCAAAGTCGTTCTAGTGAGTCCCCCTGCGGTATGGTTCATCTCCTCCGTCTGAGAAATTGACAGGAATCCTCTACAGTGACTGAATCCACCTCTGCTCCTGTGGCTACTCGTAAATCTCCTCCTCAGAAATCAGCGTAAGCTCTGAAGCTTGTGCTCAAGCCCATCTTTTTCAAGTTTGTCCAGTGCTCTGTGCTTGCGATGATTGGCATTCTGGCGCTATGTGTGCCTTTGTGGTGCATCCGGGACTCTTTCTAAGGTAGCACTGATCAATTCTCCTTCTGGCGTCGTAATCATTGATGGCATCTGCTTGTTCTTCCTTGTTGAGTAGTATGTATCTGAAATTTCCCCTGCTTTCTTTCTTTTCGACGATTCCCCTTTTTTAGAACTGATTCTCATTACTGACTTTAATCCTTCTTTTTCTTGGTGGCTGATCATGTTCATTAGGGGGCCTTCGTAGTCCACATTGACTAGTGTAAAGTCCAAGTCAAAATTTATGATGTCTTCTCTTACCACTTTCTCCTCGTTTGGTGTGAGACTCAACCCATCTTTAAAAGTGAAGATCAATTTCTGACGCTGACATTTTCCTGCATAAAATTGGAGAAAAGTCAGGACGTTTAAATTCCAACAAAACAGAAAAATAGCAATTCATTATTAAGTGGATTGAATTTATATTATTTTTTCTATTTTCTAGTTTTTTTCTTAATTTTAAAATAAAAAAATTGGTTTTAAATTTTAAAATTTAATTTTTATTTTTCCTAAGTTCCTCTAACCACAGTGAACCTATCAAAATTAATTTTATAATTTTCTAACTTATATTCTATTTTTTATAATTATTTTAAACATAAAATAGTGATTTACCATAAAAATTAGGGTTTCCTGTATTAGAGGTTCTCTCTGACTTTGGAAAAATTAGAGAACAAACCTAAACATGTGAGGAATGAATCCCCTAAATTTCACATTATTGTGATTAATATTTAATTATTTATAATTAAAACAAATTTTTGAATATTTAATTAAATTTAAAATAAATATAAAGAGAATATTTTTAATTTGTTATCTAAAATTTTCTACTATGTTTACTAAGCTAGGGGTATTTTTATGAATTTTCTACACCAAGTTATGATTTCTTAAAGTTTTAGTATTTAATTAAATTAGAAAAAAACTCATTTTCCTACTTATCCATGCGGTGCCTACTCATACTTGTATGCTTCGAAGCTTCACGTGTCACCGCGCTGCTGGACGCTGCAATCTGATTCATTTGCCACTTGTCCCGTGCTTTATGCTTTATTCCTTCGTCCGACGCGATCTCAACCATCCATCTGATACACGAGTGATCTAACGGCTCCGCGTTTTTGTCCCCAGCTGGTGTGAACCGAGAACCGTCCACACTCAAACCCTAATATCTCACTCGACACTCAACTAAATCATATGGGGTTTGTTCCTACACATTCATCTAGTCCAAACAAACCTATCTATATGGTTACATGCATATGAAATTAAACTTTTCTTCATGAAGACCTAAATCGAGATCAGATTTAGGGAAAATGTTGTATATCTGAGCCCAAGAGCTGAGGCCTCAATTGGGTGTGTTCTGAAGCTTTGTTGTGAGCCGGTGAACCTCCTCCAAGCGTTAGTTTGAGCAAAGATTGGGTCTATGTAAGAACTCCACCTGGGGTGGTGCGGCTTATGTGGAAGTCTGGGGCAAAGGGCTTTAGGGATGGGGATTTCAGTGGGGAACTTCCTTGTTTGATTAGAGGAAACTTAGGAGCAGCTCAATTTGGGGATTGGTGGAGGTTTGTGGTATGTCTGTGAAAATTCCTTATTTTTTGGCACAAATTAAGATTTTAGAAGAGTCTCCCAAAAAATTGGATGCTCTCTATGTTTGGCCGTGGGGGTGGTGTTTAAATAGCCATGGACATGGTGGCCAATAGGGTGTAAAAGGTTGCTTAGGTGGAGGCCTAAACAGTGCAAGTGACGAATAGGGGTGTGCCATATTGGATGGGTGCAATAGGGTTCATGCCATGGGGATGGCCTTCTCGGTTTTGGGTTTTCTGATGACTAGGTCAGCTGACCAGAGCTAGGGAGGTGGCTAGCTGGTTTAGGGAGGTAAGAGGAGTTTAATGGTGATAAGCTTGGGGCTTGTGAAGGCTGGTTGCATGGGTTAGAGACTTAACCATAGTGATTGGATGGGTTTGCATGATTTAGGGGACCATTAGTCCATGGCTCAAAAGTTGGTTATTAGGTGATGTGATTGTCATCTAAGGGTTCTTAAGCATGACATAAAAGGTTAGGGCTTGGATCAATGTGAAGATTTGAGGTGGATTTGAGATTAAGTTCAAAATAGGGGTTTAAGTTTAGGTTTAGATTTAGATTTGAGCTTGGTTTGGGCTTGGCTATGGTTTAGATTTGGATCAATTAGAAGTCCAAAACAGTTTAGAGAAATTTCATGAGTAGTTTGGATACCTATTGGGTGGAAATGGGAGTTTCATGAAGTTCAATTTGGCGGAATTTGGATTTTTGGGCAAAATTAGGGGCTTTGTTTGGGTTGGATTTAGGCTAGGTTTGAGTTTAGGTATGGTCCAATCGAGGGTTCAATTTGGTGTAGGGAATTATCATGAAGAATTTAGGATTTGAAATTGGTGAAATTAAATTGGTCATGGAGTTGAATTTGAAGAAATTTGGGGGTAAGCTCAATTTGAGGAAATTCATTTGGACTTGGATTTAGGGTTTAGAATTGGGTTCTATTAGGCTAAGATTTAGTTCAAATTGGGTTTGGACAAGATGAAATTTAATTTGGATTTAAATTTGCGAGGTTTGAAATGAATTTGGTAGAACTTGGGGGAGATTTGGAGAACTTAGACACTTAGGGGCAACTTGGAAATTTTGGCTAAATTTAGTGGATTTAAGCACAATTTGGGGACATTTGAAGTGAATTTGGAGATTTCGAGAATTTTTGGGGCAAGAGGGGAACTTTGTAATTTTGACAAATTTGGTCAATTTTGAAAATTTGGAGTATTTTGGAGTATTTTGGGCAATTTGAGTGGGTTATAAAGGTTTGATATGATTTTTGAAGGGCATTGACAATTTGGGCAATTTTGGGAAAATTAAGGTTTCAAGGTATTTTAGGAATTTTGACAAAGTTTAGGGCTAAAATGTTGAAATTGGGGATTTTGGCAAAATTGGGATCAACTGAAGATGCTAATAAAAAAGTTACCCATTTTGAGCCATGAGACCAAGGGAAAGCCCACCTTGGATCCTCCATGTGTTGGTCCTAGCCACCTTAGCCTAAGGCTAAGGGTTTGAGGGACCACCCACACGAGTTTCCAAAAGAAAGGGGAACCAAGTTAAGCATGATTGGTTTAGCATTTTAGGCTGTGATTGGTATATCTTCCAAAATGTAGAGATGTAATTACCTGTGGAGCAATGAAAGAAAAAACCATGTGGTTTAACTTTGATCCTATAATGCCCTAATTCTCACATTGATTTGTAAACTAGGAATTAACCAATTCATGAATTAAATATGAAACCAAAGAATAATTTAAACATCACCGGTTAACTATGAACCAAAGTTCAACCAATTGAGAAAAAAAAATCCAGGATTAAACATAAACTAAAGCAATCCAGTCTAAAAGCCTAGGTTAGGATACTAGGTATCCTTAGTGTTAAGGGCTATGACCTATAGAAGAAAAAGTATTACCCCCTTAATTTATGTAGGTCTCATAGGATGAAGTAACCAATGGTTATGCATGAAAGCACCTTGAACCACTAAATAATAAAATGGTCTACAACCATCATTGCTACGGTATTTAGTAGAGACCTTTGATTGCCTGGTTGGTTAATAATATGAGGATACTAAAGAACCCGAGATGATGGAAAGTATTTGGTAACTTGACTGGGAGTGTTTACATCTAGAAATTAAGTTATTCTAGCCATTTAACCTCCTTATAGAATTTAGGTTTATTTTAAATTTAAAGTTTCATTTCAATATAGAAATCCTTCCAGCATGTATTGTCCCTAGTTTAGGATTTAACTTCAAATTAATTTTTCGACTTCATTCTAACTTTCAACTTCAAATCAAACATTTTTTAACTCAAATTATTTAACCTCAACCAGATCTTCTCAGCTCAAGTCAAACATTTTCAACTCATACAAATTATCTCATCCATTCAACTCCAACCTACTCAATATTTCAAATCAAAGCTTAACTTTCTCAACAACCTTGCAATTCTAATCCTCAAGGTTCACCTTCTCCATAGAGCCGGTTAACCCCTTTCTTGTGCCTTTTCGAAATACATCATCATTGGACTGTAAGTTTCAAAACTTAGAATTAGAATTATATGAACAAATCTCATCAAACACCGAGTCTATCTATTTGAATACCTGAAACATCAATCGTGAAGATACCAATCTTGTAGTGCAACATAATATAGGCTAATACTTTAATCAAGAGTATTCATAAAAGTTCATAACTCCTTGGTTATAATTGACTATGAGGGCTTGCATTTGAAAGGACACCATAACCCTGAAAAAACTAAACTCTATCCAGAACGATAAATTTTAAAGATTTTTCTCATCTGAGTAATTAGATCCATTTTATGGTAATATTTATATATTTCTGGGTAACATATTAATCTTCAAATGACTTATCCGGTCATTTAAATAAAAATCTTTTAAAATGTGACGCGACGAGTGTCGAAAATTTACCTGACATGCCCACTTAACCCAAACCCAACTAAAAAAATCTTAGTTCGGTTTGAACCGTCAACCCATAAATGACTCAAAATTAATGCAAAATTGACCCAATATTAATCTGCATACCCATAAATGTCAAGAAATTAACTTAAGTTAGGCCCAAAATTGACTCAATTTTAACCCAATAAATAATTTTTCTTATGTTAAACAGATTATGTTGATCGGCTTTGGGTTTGTAAGTTGAAGGCGGACCAAGTTTGTTTGCAAGTTGAAGGCGAATTGCAAAGACATTTGAAAATTAGGCTTCAAAGTTCTAGAAGGGTATAACTATATGCAAACATATTATGAGACCAATAAGCATAGGTTGTTTATCGAAGCCAAAACTCCGGAATAGTTCCTTAAAACTCCTCACAAGGGTATATCTTCCAAAATCTAGCAATGTAATTACCAGTTCAACAATTAAAGAAAACACTGTATGATTTTTTCCAATGCTCGAGTTCATGAGCAATAACAACAAAAACTTCCTCATTCTTGCACTATTGGATTATTCTATCATAAAGAGCGATGGGCTTGTTCTTAAAAATATATATGTACACACACACAAATATATATATAGGCGTGTAAATACACATATATAAACGTTGATGTGTATGCATCTATTTATGCATATACTTACGTAGATGTATATGTTTCTATATATGGAAATATACATATACATACAAATACTACATATACATACAAATTCTTATACATATGTATATATATAAATATTGATACATATGTATACCTATATGTATATGCATACCTACAGATATGTATGTACGTAAGTAAGTTAAGTATGTATGTATGTATGTATCAATATATATATAAATATTGATACATCATATCCTACGTAACTTTTATTTTTTATGAATTTTAATTTGAAAAATTTTAAAATTCAACAATCATTTTTAATAAAGTGTGCCACAATAATCAAAACATAAGAAATATATCATTATAAAACATAATAAAAAACCTTAAAAAAAATTATGTATATGCTATAATTAAAAAAAATAATGATAAATAAATGAAGAGAGTTTAAACGTAATTGATGATTTTAAAAATAAAAAAAGAAACCTACATGCATCATGATATTTTAGAGTGCGTTTGATGATTTTAATAACATTAAAAAAAAAGCAAATTAAATTATTTGTTAATTCAAACTCGGTAACCCTTCATCACTTCATCAGTACATTTCAAGTAACGCCATTAAAAAAAAAATAAAAATTAATTGTTTGTCTTTTACCATTAATTGTACGTATTTTTGAAAGTCAAAATAAACGAGACAGCGGCACGTCACATTGTCTGTATTAAAAATTGATGTTAACTGTCTGTATGAAAACGTTTATAGAGAGAGGCCATGTTTTGTAATTCACGTCACATTGTCTATATTTTCCTTTGTGCTTATTTGAGAAATGGCTAAAATAACATGGAAAAAAATGATAAATTTCTCTCCCTTCTTCTATTACGTGAATCTATAAATACTTTATTGGTTGCTGCACCGAATCTATAAATACTCTATTGGTTGCTGCACCACAACCATAACCAATAACAAAGGAAGAAAAAGAAAAGAAACATCCACATATCGATATGATTCGCTCTACATCCTATTTTGCAATCTCTCTGCTCATTCTCTCAGCCGTCACCCACCTTCCAATTTTGGCATCGTGTAGTAGCAATGGCTTTTCTATAGAGCTCATCCATCGTGACTCCCCTAAGTCGCCTCTTTATGATCCCACTTTAACATATTCCTCCCGCATACGTGCGGCTGCCGAGCGCTCTCGCTCCCGTGCCATCTACTTTCGTGATGCCATCCAAAAGGCTCGTAGTTCTTCCTCTGCACTCCCCATGGACGATGCCAACAACTTCTATTCAGAGATCACCCCAAACACCTTCGAATACTTGATGAGCTTCTACCTTGGCACTCCAAACAAAAAGATCCTTGCCATTGCCGACACAGGCAGTGACCTCATATGGGTCCAATGTGCGCCCTGTAATGAATGCTACCAACAAACTGCCCCTCTTTTTGACCCACAAGCTTCTTCTACATACAAAACAATCTCTTGTAATACTGACTCATGCTCGACACTACCACAAAGTAGTTGTGGCCCATCCTCTCAGTGCAATTATCAATATGGATATGGTGACAAGTCAATCGTTCAAGGCTACCTCTCCACGGAGACAATAGGCTTTGACTCTACCGGCGGTCGTCCAGTACAATTCCCTACAACTCTCTTCGGGTGCACCCATCAGAGCAATGGCACATTTGACAAGAATGACGCTGGCCTTGTTGGCCTAGGTGGAGGAAAGCTATCACTCATCCGCCAACTCGGCTCCACCATTGGCAACAAGTTTTCCTATTGCTTGCCCTCATCAACCCAAACATCTGTAACGAGTCAGCTCAACTTTGGCTCCAATGCTGTCATTTCCGGATCCAACGCTGTTACCACACCTTTAATATCTGGTTCTCCGGACACATTCTACTTCCTCAATCTTGAGCATATTAGAGTGGCTGGAAAGACCGTCACTATTGGGAAGCCAATGCAGACAAAGGCGGCCACCCAAGGCAACATCATCATCGACTCTGGCACGACTCTGACACTCATCGATGATAATACACTACAATCTGTGGAGAGCAATGTGAAGAGCAGTGTTAGCCTTCCCCAAGTCACAGATCCAAACGGTGTCTTCAACCTTTGCTTTGACACCTCCAAACATGGGGCTTCTGCTCAATTTCCAGAGATCACCTTCCAATTTTCCGGTGGAGCATCAGTGGTCTTGCAACAATCTAATGCATTTGTAGAGGCTTCTCAAAATGTTGTGTGCCTTGCAATCGTCTCCAGTGGAAGCATCGAAGATTCTATCAACATATTTGGCAATATTGCACAACAAAACTTCCATATTGGCTATGACCTCTCCAACATGCAGCTCACCTTTGCACCGACCAACTGTGCTACACTCTAAATTCGATTATCTTGTAAAATTATCAACTAGACATATATCCTATCTTAATTTTACATTGTACGTTGATGGCTCGTATATTATAATTTCTCTTTAATTTGCATGAAATCTTTCGCTCAATTTACGTTTACGCATGTTAAATGCATCCATGATATATTTATTTCATTTGTTCTTATCGTACTTCTCAGCTAAATCCCTTTCTAACGTAGCATCTCATTTCTTCGAGAATTCCTATAAGAAATTATCTGCATTAGCTTGCTTCTATTCTAATTTAGCTTAACAACTGGCGCAATATAATAGAACTAGTATAATTATATTTTTTAAAGATTTATTTTTTTATCTATAAAAAATCTTCTATGTATTTGAGCTTATTAAAGTAAATTATATTTGTGTGAAAGATGTATTTAAAATTCTAAAATTTTAAATTATTGTTAACATAAGTTTCTGGTAACTTTTATCAAATTATATGTAACACATAGCTAATATATAACTTAAAAGTTATATAAATACAGCGAAAGATATTATATTCACAAATTTTTTTTTTGACAAAGTTTTCATAAAATTTTTTTTTTTCATAAGGACATCTCATTTTTGGCTTTTCAAGATAACAACACAAGCTATTTTGATCCAAAATAGGATCCCGCATAGTCGTATGGCTCATGTCTCACGGCTTAAAAAGGGTAAGTCTATGATTAGCATCCTCAATTGATCCCAATTTTGCCAAATTCCTAATTTTGACATTTTAGCTCAAACTTTCTCAAAATTACCAAAATGCCCCTAAAACCTTAATTTTCCTTAAATTGCCAAAATTCTCAAATTCCCTTCAAAAATCATCTCAAACCATTCCAAACCACTCAAATTGCCCAAAATACTCCAAAATACAAAAAAATTCCCAAAATACCTTCAAATTTGCCAAAATTACCAAAATGCCCCTCATGCCCCAAAAATTCCTAAAATCTCCAAATTCATTCCAAATGTCCCCAAGATCAATTTGAACCACCAAATACATTCAATTTCACTCAAATCCACCAAAATTAACCAAAATTTGCCAATATTCCCAAATTGCCTTTGAGTGTCTAAAGTCCCAAATTCGCCCTCAATTTCTAACAAATTGATTTCAAACCCCCCAATGTCCAAACCCAATTTGAACCAAATCTTAGCCCAATTGAACCTAGCTTCAAACTCAAATTCCAAGCCTAACTTAGAATCCCCAATTTGACCATATATTTAAATTCCATCAAATTGAACTCCATAATCAGTTCAATTCCCTAAAATTTGAATCCTAAACTCTTTATAACTATACCCTAGACCAATTTGAACCTTCAATTAGACTAGGCCCCTTGGACTAGACCCAAGCTCAAACTTAGCCTAAATCCAACCCAAATTAAAATACCCAATTTTGTCCAAAAATTCAAATTTCACCAAATTGAACTTCATGACACCTCAATTTCAGCTCAATTATACCCAAAGGCCTCATGACATTATTATATACCAAATTGGACTTTCAATTGACCCAAATATAAACCTTATCCAAGCCCAAGCCAAGCCGAAACCTAATTTTAAGCTTAAACCCCCATTTAAAATCTAAATCTAAATCCACCTAAAGTCTTTCAAATTAATCCATAACTTCATCATTTCTTCCATGCTTAATCACCATAGGATGCTAATGATATCACTTAATGACCCGTAATTGAGCTATGGTCCAAAGGTGCCTTAAATTTGGGAATTTCCTCTCAAAATGGCAAAACCAAATTGACACTTGCCACCACCCTTCTCAAGCCCCCAAACCATCATCATTAAAACTGCACTAAGCTCCCTGGCCCAGCTAGCCGTCAGCCCTGCCCTAGTATGCTGGCCTAGTAACCAGAAAATTCAAAACTGAGATAGTCTTCCCCATGGTTTGAACCCAGTTGAGCCCATCCCTTGTGGCAATTCCACATTGGATGTTTGTGCCACTCAGCCCTCCACCTCAGCTTCCAGAGACAACCAATCAGAGCCCAGAGCTCACCTCTTGGCCATGGCTATAAAAAACCCCCTTCACGGACAAAAAGGAGATTATCCAATTCCATGGGGAGACTACCAAAATCCTTCCAGAGCTTCTCCAGACCCTCCTAAGTGCAATCCCACTATTTTCTAGCCATCTCCCTCACTGCCTGAGACCAATTTCTCCACCCAAAAATCACCAAAAACAAGACACTTCTCGGTCATACCATAAATAATTAAATAATAATAAAAAAATGTGAAATTTTGAGGACTCATTCCTTTCATGTTTAGGAATGTTCTCTATTTTTTCTAAAGTTAGCGAGCATCTCTACCATAGGAAAACGAAATTTTCAAGGTAAATCACTATTTTTTGCTTAAAATAATTTTTTTAAATAAGATATAAATAAAAAAATTATAAAATTAGGCTTGTTAGGTTCACTATGGTTAGAGGAACCTAGAAAAAATAAAAATTAGATTTTTAAAAGTTTAACTCTATTTTTTCTATTTTAAAATTAAGAAAAATACCAAAAATTGGAAAAATACAAAATAATTCAAATAATCACTAAATTGGGCCAAATTGAAGTTTACCACTTCATGAGGCTCCTATGAAAATCCCAAGGCTATTAAAATTAATTTTAATAGAGGATTTTTCTAAGTAAATATGAATTTTTGCTTAAAATAATTATGTAAATCAAAAGAAAAAAAAATATAAAGGTGGTTTGGGTGTTCCTTGTGACTAGGGGCACCTATGAAAAATAGAATTATAGTTAACATAAGTACTTTATTTTTGACCTGTTTTCAATTTAAAAATTATTAAAAAAAAGAAAATAAAATTAGAAAAAATATAAAATAATTTTCTCCGAGCTCTTTGAGGTCAGAGAGATTTATGAAAAATATAAAAGGAATTATTAATAATAAGAATGCATTTTCCCTATTTATTTGTTCATAAAATAGCCATATAATAATTATAAAAATTAAAATATAATTAAAAAAAATCATTAAAATTATTCTTAGTTATCCTTTGACCTAATTGAACCTCCAGTAATTTTCATAAGTACAAAAGGTTTATTTTACTTAGTTATTTTAATTATCTTTAAATTTTTTTTAAGTTAAAATAATTCTTAAAATTAAATAAAAATCAGAAAATGCATGATTCGTCCTTTAATTTTCTAATTGACCCATGAGTATGGTAACTATGAAATTTCAAAGTAATTTGAGTTAAATTTAAAGGATTATGAAGTATGAAGTCATTAAGGTCAAAATGAGCAATGTTGAATTTTAAGCTCTAATTAAAATTTAGGATTAATCAAAGGGTAAATGGGCAATGTTGATCCTAATTTATCAAATTGGATGATTGAAACACAAAGGGTTCAAGTGGTAGAAACCAACTCATTACCATATACAATAAGGGCAGTATTGCAATTTCCTAAATAATTATGACTTGGAAGTTAATCTAATTGGATGATCCTAGAGTAGTGGGCTTATGTTGAAAAGATAATAACTCACTAGTTTGAAGCCCCTCATTGGAGATCAAATAACAAAGTGCAATCTTTTGATAAGAGTTAAACCCATTTAATTCAACACTTCTAATAATTGTAAGTTTACACATAAAATCCTCGGAGCTTAGTAGTGAGTCAGGTTTAATCTAACTTAATTAATGAGGTTTAGAAAGTGGAACATAATTAATCTTAAATACCCTTAAAATGCTACAAGCCTAACTATAATTGAAAGAGCAAGAGTTCTTAGTGATTCAAATTGCCCTTGAAAGCGTTCACCTACATAATCCTTAAATAAAACGTCAAGTGAATAATTAATTACCCCACTAATTGGATAATTAAAACATTAAGGTCCATTGAGCATAGGTTAAAATATTATCACTAAACCTTAATTTAAGTGCAGATGAATAATTTATCAATGTAATAAATTTAGAAGAATTCAAAGCAAATCAAAGGATTTTAAAAATTGTTTAGGGTTTATGATCTTTTTGATGTTTTGCAGGACAATTGAATTTATTATGCTTTTATGAAGAAAATCATCCTTAAAGTTATTTAGGTACCCCCAAAGTTATGCCTTGAAACCCGTTAATTCATCTAAATAAATAGAAATGCCCTACACTACTTATCCTACATTTACAACCCAATCCTTAAGGGCTTATGTTTTTTCCAAAGAATTTAAGCTCTTATGAGCAACTAGGGACATTCATGTTTTCCACATATAGATCATAGACAGGTATAAATCTAAGTTCTAAGTGGCTAGGGCAAGGAAGATAATGCTTATGTGTGCTAAAACGAGGGATACGATGCGTAGTAGTAATTTTATAATGGCATCTCCTACCTCAAGGACCTTCAACAAGAGAGAAGAAAAGACCGATGATACTATTCACTGGCTCTTGGTAGGATTGTTGCCCCCGACATTCTTAGGTTGTTAGTAGTCCTAGTGATTAGAGTGACTAGCCTCTGGACTACACTACTTTATAAAATCAAAAATAAAATTCCTTTAGCCCTATATATATATATATCTGTGTGTGTGTGTGCCGCAAGCTGTGGCCTATTGGTTGGCGGGGTTCTCTACAAGTCCCCTCAGGTCACGGGTTTGATCCCTCGTGGCGCAGGGTTCTTGAATATATAGGTACATTGAGTCATTCCTCCATTAAAGGGCTATAACACTTAAGTATCGGTATTTGGGCCTCTATCAAATACAAATGCTTTTCAATATATATATATATATATATATATATATATATATATATATATATATATATATATATATATATATATATATATATATATTGACACACACACACACACCTTAAATTTATAGGAAGCAGTGTAAAGACATTTGAAAATTAGTCTTCAACATGCTAGATGGGTATTATTGTATGCAAAATTATTACGAGAACAATAATCACAAGCTCTATATCAAAAGCAAAACTACGGAATAGATCCTTAGAATTTCTCACAATGGTATATCTTCCAAAATGTAGAAATGTAATTACCTGTGGAGCAATGAAAGAAAAGACCATGTGGTTTAACTTTGATCCTAGAATGCCCTAATTCTCACATTGATTTGTAAACTAGGAATTAAATCTTTTCATGAATTAATATCAAACCAAAAATAAATTTAAACTTCACAGCTTAACTATGAATAAATTTTCAGCCAATTTAGAAAAAAAAACTCAGGATCACACATAACCTAAAGCAGTCCAGTCTAAAAGCCTAGATTAGGATACAAGGTAACCTTAGTGCTAAGGGCTAGGACCTATAAAACAAATAATATTACCCCCTTAAACTATGTAGGTGTCATAGGATAAAGTAACCAATGGTAATGCATGAATACACCATGAACCACCTTATAATAAGCTCTACACTAATCATTGGTACGGTATTTAGTAGAGACCTCTGACTGCCTGGTTGGTTAAAAATACGAGGATAGAAATGAACCCAAGATGATGGAAAGTCATTGGTAACTTGACTAGGAGTGTTATACTCAGAAATTAAGTTATTCTAGCCATTTAGCCTCTAGTGCCAATTTTTTAATTTGCAAAAATTAATAAACTTAGATTTAGATTTATATATTGATTTAGATGATAATGAGTCACACAATTAACATAAGTATACGTATCGCTCAAGTAATATAAGGCTCTAGTGGATTCCTTGAATATCGATCCCACAGGGAGGCTTTAACTTTATGGCGTAGCACAGAAATCAGTTATCAAATCACAGCACAATTGCAAGTGATTTAATTCTTAAAGTAAAGACAAACAAATTCAGTTACTATTTCTACCAAGCACGTTCTAAACTCTAGCCAGTTAAACTATCACAAGACTAAATTTATAACAAAGTACTATTGCAAGAAAGAGTCTTCCTCCTTTCCAATCATAATGTGATGATTGTTGTGACATAGATCAGTGATACAAATGTATTATGCCAAATAGGAGCATTCTATTATTTACCCATATTTCAGCGTATAAAGAACATTGGCTAATCCTAAGTTTAGTCCCCAAATCCGTGGTTAGGCTGGGAGGATACTACCTAGAGCTCCCAATTCCCTTCACTTGAAGGCTAACTCTCGCTTCAGTTTCTAAACATTTGGACCAAATTGAGGATTTTAGTCTGTCACACTGAAATCTCCAATCATACACCCATCAAAGTATATTTCCCTATTTATTTGCACTCAATCCCCATGAACTACATCTCTCAATCATAAACATTGAATGTGACCTTCAATTTTGTTGTGGAACTCATAATCCTTTCGGAACATATGTTTTCCAATAAGTTTTAACGATTCAATTGGCCAGATCAAAAAGTAAATAAAGTTCTAAGTGAAAAGGTCATAAAAAATTCTTCATAATAAATCGGCACATCATTTCCATTTCACAACATCAACACATCACATGAAAAGGAGAAAGACAAAGAAATAACTCAAGACTCATGAGGAAAAGATGACAAAACATGGATTATACATATAAAAACAACGTCATAAAAATAGAGTAAAGCAAAGACACTTATCTCAAAATCTTCCCCAAGCGAATCTCAAGGAATTCCTTTGACTCCTCTTCTTTCTTGACAACAACACATAATTCTCTCTTTAGACGAGTAAGGAAGAAGAAATCTCTCACTTTCCCTCTCCTCTCACACTTCTTACAAGAGAAAACACAAAACCTAACTTCCTACACACAATGGAAAGAAACTCTCTCTAAACTCGAAACTCTTCTCTTCCTTTCTTACCCCCTTTTGAAATTTGGCTCCAAAAGTATTTAAATTCGGCCAAAACTGAATTCCCAAGAGTTTCCTCAAGCAACCTTTCAAAATCCGGCCAAATACATTGAATCTAGTTTGAATTCAGGATAGGGCGCTGTCCGGCGCTGGTAGGAGCGTCGTTCAGCGCATTATTCTGCCAAAACATCGTAACTCTCAAGAAACTGGCGCTGTCATGCTGGTGACAGCGCCGTTCGGCGCTAGTTCAATAAAATGCACTTTTGTCCTTTTTTGCTCCAAATTTACACCTTTTCTCTTTCTTTTGCTCAAAAGGCTTAAAATCATTGTACCTGCACGAAATCATGAAAAATCCATTTCTTTAAAGTGCAATATCATCAAAAACAGGTATGAAATGAATAGTTAAAAACTATCAAATTTTCAGTGGATCAAGATCCCCAAACTTAACTATTACTTATCCTTAAGTAATTTTAGTTAAGACATAAAATAATGATCTACCGCAATGAACTTTCTTTCTAGAATACCATAATTTTGATTCAGATAAGTACAGTATTAAAATTTTCAGAAAGATCTTTGAATAATTCAAGTAAATTCTGTAGGTGTAAGAATATATATTAATCAAGTCTAAGAGTTCCAGCCTTCTATTCATTTCAAAAATGACTGTAGATTTTCCTATTAAAGCACTTAAAAGGATTACATGAAAAGAAGTTTATGAGAACACTACTAGTAAAGATGCTAATCCATACGTATAAGTTCAGGAAAGTAATTAAGTTTTTCCCTTTAAGTAGGTCCAAGTGAAGCCAATTTTTTATTAGGTATCTCCTCAAGCTTCTCCTTACTTCTCTTTTTCTTTTCTTTTCTTTTGCTTTTTTCTTTTTTATTTTTTTTTTCTTTTCAATGAGAAATGTTATATCTGGATAGCCTTTAATGATTTTAAACTTCACCCTTCTCACCCTAAATTTGAAACTTACCACATTCCTTTACCTTATAGACATTTCTCTAGCTTATTAATGATTTATCATAAAGTCTTAATCCTTTCCTATCACATAAAATTTTAAGATTCTCAATATTTCAAACATACAGTTTTTCTTAATTTGAATAGTTGACTATAGTCCTATTCTCTTATACCAAATATCTTACATTACAAAATTACTTTTCATTACCAAATACTTTCATTCAATTTTATAAAATACTTAAATAAAATCAAAATACAGTTATCTAAAATTGAGTTCTATTACAGGAAAACATGTTACTAATTTTTGAAAAAAATTTTAAAGGAGAACAATTAACAGTTAATTCTTTCCCTTCCCCCAAACTTAGATTTTTGAATATAATTAACATGGAAGAAAGAAAAGATCTAAATATATAACTCATACCTTAATATGCTGGTCTTTTCATACCTTTGAGTTTAAGCAGGTTTTTCTTCATAAAGTAGAACGAAGAGGCTCGAAATAATTAAGAAGCATTTCTGTACACAAATATGGGTTAGAAGTTTATAAAGAAGAAGTTTAAACACATTAAAAGTGCACATAACATTAACATCAAACTGTTACTTTTACAAATTAAACTAGCAATCCAAACACATAAAAACTCTACTATCACATCACATTCATCACAAATCAACAATAAAGTCTACTACAAGTACATCCAAAAACATATATAGCATCTCAGATACAAATCGTAAGGAGTCTCAGGTACATCACAAATACAAAACGCAAATACATCACTAAGTCCAATAAAAATAAAAATACACAAACTACCAATCTTCATCTTCTGCAGGAGCTCCACCATCATCAGGTTCTTCAGGCTGGTATGGAGTATACTCAAGGTAAGTAAGAAATATAGCATTAGTGTCTCCCCTGAAATATCTCATCTGTGCGTCATGATAAGCTATATCATATTCTCTCCACCGCACTTGATAATCACCATTAATCTTGTTCTTTACTTCTAGTCCCTCTACTCTGGTGTTTAACCTTTCCAACTGATCCATAACATCATGCAGAGTAGGCTCCCTAGATGTAGATGGTCTATCATGACTAGAAGAAGTCTCATCAGCTTTCTTACTCCATTTCCATCCTACATGGGCTTCATAAGTTTTCAGATTTAGTTTAGTAATAGGCTTCAGGGGATGAAATACCTCATCATTATCTTCAATTACTACTCCCGACTGAATGCATAAGGCATGAATCAGATTGGGGTGTCTTAGTCCTCTTGTAGTTTATCCTTTCGAGCTTGTCAAAATACTTTGATGAAAAAATAGCCCCAATATTTATATTCTTCATGTTCTGAATACATTAATTCAGAATAGCTCTATCAACAGTAACATCACTGTGATGGTTGGTAGGAACCAGTCTCGCAGAAATGAAATAATGTCAGACTTTTGACATAGGATTCAAAGTAGAAAGTGGGAAGTTAACTTTTAGTCTCTGCTTAATCTTCCATTTTCCTTTTCCATCAGTAAAAAAGTTCACAATCATATCCAATGCTTTATTTGTAATAGAAAAATTCTCATATTCACAAGAAAATGGTGCTCTTAACTGATACAATGCATTTATGCCGGTAGGGGTGAATTCAACTATTTGGCCTCTAACCAGAATGTATTCAGTCTCAGAATAATACAGATTAGCATAAAATTCTCTAACAATACCCAACATCGCATCAGGAGTGAAATAACATAAAATCACCTATTGACGATTATCAATCAGTTCTTCAAGCATTTCTCCAGGATTTTCAAAGGCTCTTTCATGAATACATTTCTTATTTCTAAGAAACGTACTAAAACGTGAATAGGCTTGAAACTCACAAATTTACTTTAATCATATTCAAATTTCCTCTTCCTCTTAGCCAATCTTTGAGCCATTTGTCTAAAAAATACTAAATTTTTCCAAATCAATTTTAAAATTGCAATGCAATCGACTCCAAGATAAATTTAAAAAGATAAGAACTCAAAATCCATGAAAAAACTCCAAAGTTTCCCCAAAAACTTCAAAATTTCAAATCTTCATAATGCAGGAGATTTCCACGGTCAAAATCGAAAAGTTTTAGGTTAAAGTGTAGCTCTTATCAAGAGAAGATGAAATTCGAACTTTTCCAGCCACGAAATCACTTCAAATCCAAATGCTAGTGAGCCCTAGGTGCAAAAATAGACCTTTGTTGGAGGTTAAAGACAATGCTTTTGGCAAAAATGGCGGGTCCTAAGGTTAAATCGCTAAAATTTAGAGTTTCAGGCATTTTTCGCGTTCGAGCACTGTCCGACGCTAGCAGCAGCGCTGTTCGGCGCATTATTCTACAGAAATGGCCAAACTCTCTGACTTTTGGCGCTGTCCGGCGCTAGTTCAAAAATTGGGCTTCCGACTTTCTTTTTCAATTTTGATCTTTTCAAGCCCGCTCCGACGTCTAATTAGTCTAATTAAGCATTGAATAACACTCTCAAGCCTTGGCAAATGATATTTTTTAACACAAACAACACATAACATTACTTTCATATATAAAATCCATGAGTCAGACACAAACACACAACACTAAACATTACACATATTCAAGCCATATAATCTTAAATTCAACGTCGCACACAACCACAACACAATAACACTGAAAACTAAACAAACAAGTATGTCTAAATATAACATTCAAGCTAAATAAAGTAAAGCAAAGCAAAGCAATCCGATACACAAATATATAAATTCAATAATCAATTTTCATTCTTCCTCTGAACTATCATCAATTTTATGGTCTCCAAATGGTTGAGCATCAACAAATAAATTTTAGAATGGACGAAACGGAAATTCTTCAGCAGAATCCTCTTCAATCCAACATTTTCTTCTCATCAATTGTGTCAAACTTCCTTCAAGATATCCATAATGATTAAAGTGTTCCTTCATTCTCCAATCCAGATGATCAAAAAATCAGAAAGATTGTTGATTGCATTCATCAGATGTTGTACTTCCTTCTCCAATTTCTTGATTTTCTTCAATATGATCTGTGAACTTTCAGGAAAATAAGGACGAATAGGTGCAAAACTTTGAGATGGTTGATCTTCAATGATGCTCATATCATTCATATCACCAATTGCTTAGTTATTATATGCATCTGCTGGGTCTATAGGCTTCCAAGGTAGAAGTACTCTTTCCGAGTTCTCATATGACACTTGTGATTGACTGCAGAGGAGAAATATGGTGGAAGGATTTCCATGCCTATACTTAGATCCATGAACGATTAATCCCAAAACAGACTTAACAATTATCGAACCAACATCTACAGGCATTCCCATTTGAATACAATAATCTAGAACAACACACTTATTAGTTACCTTACTGATTTTCATAGTTGGGAGCAATTTTGCACATATTAAATAATGTATGTGTTTCGACGTAGGATTTAACATTGTGGTCGAGAAACTTACAAACCTGTTATCTCTTATCTTACATTCATCACTTTTATCCGTCAGATATTTGTATATATCATTCATATTATCATTCGTCGGGGAAAAATTTGAATACTGGCAGATTGACACATTCTCAATAATGTATAAATTATTAATCTTTGCAGGAGTAAATGTGACAAACCTACCTCTCACATAAACTGATCCTTGGTTGATTCCATAAAGATTTACATAAAAATTCCTCACAACTGGAACAACTACAGCAATGGTAGTATAACACAATACTTCCCAATGTCTCTGAGTAATAATTTCATCAATTCTAGTAGTAGGAGAATTCGTACCTCGATTCACAAGGCCTCGCTCCTTAATCAATCTCATTTTCAAGATAATTTTGTTGAAAAGTCGATGCGCCTCGAAACTTAGGAACTTTCTACGGTGGAACACTTGAAATCTCTGAATTTCCATCTAGTCAGAATTCATTTTAACAAAATTTTGGGTCTTCCTCTTCGTTCCTTCGACAGTTCCTACATCTAGGGGCGGTTTTTAGGAGTTCTAATAGAGGATTTACCTCCTAGAACTGCCAAAACTCGGATTTTAAAGATGAGAAACGATTTTCTGAACAGCGGCGCTGATAGCAGCACCGTTCGGTGCTAGTTCAAATTTTGTCAAACTTCACTTCATTCAAATTTTTTCCAAATTTCGATTTGATTCATTTCTTAAATGTTATTAATGATATTTAAGGAAGAATAATACTTAATTAAGTATCAAAAAAACACAAATAACATCGCACACACTCAGTAACTGTGAGTTGCCTCCCACAAAGTGTTTGGTTTAACGTCATCAGTCCGACAAAACTTTTAGTTATTCAGGTTGATCGAAAATTAAAACATCTTTGAAATTTATTCTATTGCCTTCAAAAAATGGTTTTAATCGTTGGCCATTAACTTTGAATATTCTTTCAGATTTTGGGTCTTCGATAATCACAGCTCCAAACTGATATACTTTTATGACAATGAAAGGTCCTGTCGATTTAGATTCAGTTTCCTAGGAAATAATTTCAATCTTGTGTTGTATAGTAAAAATTTTGTCCTGGTTCAAATTCTTTTTTGACAATCTTCCGATCATGCCATATTTTTCTTCTTTCCTTATATATTCTATCATTATCATATGATTCATTTATGATTTCTTCCAAATCATTCAATTGCAACAGTCTCTTCTCACGAGCATCTTTCAAATTAAAATTCAATTTCTTTATCACCTAATATGCTTTATATTCTAATTTAACTGGCAAGTGACAAGTTTTTCTAAAGATTAATCTGTAAGGGGACATTCCCATAGGAGTTTTATATGCAGTTCTGTATGCCCATAAAGCAGTATCAAATCTAGCAGACAAATCAAATTTCTCAGGATTAATGACTTTTCAAGAATTCGTTTAATTTCACGATTATATACATTTGCTAAACCATTAGTTTGAGGATGATAAGATGTAGAGATTCTATGCATAATGTTATATTTTTCCACCAATATCTAAATCAGATTATTCTTAAAATGGGATCCTCCATCAGTGATAATTACACTAGGCATTCCATATCTTGTGAAAATATTTTTCATTAAAAACCTTGAAACACTTTTAGCATCACACCTAGGTAAAACTATTGCCACAATCCATTTTGATACATAATCAACAAAGAATCGATATATATATATATATATATATATATATATATATATATATATATATATATATATATATATATATATATATATTCAAATGAAGGCATGAATGGTCCCATAAAATCTAATCCCCAAGCATAATAAATTTCAACTTCCAAAGTAAAATTAAGAGGCATTTCCTTTCTTCTGGATATATTACCTATTCTCTGACATCGATCACAAGTTTTGATAAATTTATAAACATCTATGAAAAGTGTAGGCCAATAAAATCCAGATTGCAAAATCTTATGCGCAGTTCTATCAATTCCGAAATGTCATCTAAATTCAGAATCATGACATTCTCGAATAATTTTTTCAGTTTCTTCATAAGGCACATATCTCTTAATAATAAGATATTTACAATGCTTGTACAGATAAGGATCGTCCCATAAATAAAATTTAGCATCATGCTTAAATTTTTTCTGTTGTTGCATTGTTAAATAAGTTGGTAAATATTACTAACGATGTAGTTCATAATATCAGCATACCACGGTAAATTTCCTTCAATAATATTATATAATTGCCCATCAGGAAAAGTTTCATTAATTTCCTTTTCAAAATCAACCAAATTAGGTTGTTCAAGTCTATATAAATGATCAGCTATTTGATTATCGACCCATTTTGTATTAACGATCTCAAAATCAAATTCTTGCATTAAAAGCATCCATCGAATCAATCTTGGTTTTGCATCCTTCTTTTGCATTAAGTATTTAATAACAGAATGATCAGTATGCACTATACATTTAGCTCCGATTAAATAAAATCTAAATTTTTCAAAAGCATATACAATCGCTTATAACTCTCTTTCAGTTGTAGTGTAATTAATTTGAGCATCAGTAAGAGTCTTACTAGCATAATATATAACTTTAAACATCTTATCACATATTTGCCCTAAAATAACTCCAATGGCATAATCGCTAGCATCGTATATTAGTTCAAATGGTTTCTCCCAATTAGGTGAAACTAATATAGATGCAGCAACTAATTTTTCCTTCAATAGATTGAAAGCTTTTAAACATTCATTGTTAAAATCAAACTTTCTACCTTATTCCAAAAGTGGCATAGTGGCTTATAAATTTTGAAAAATCTTTAATATATCGCCTGTAGAATTCTACATTTCCCAAAAAGCGTCTTACCCCTCTCATAGTTGTTGGAGGTGGTAATTTTTCTATAACTTGAATTTTTGCAGGATCTACTTGCATGCCATATTCAGATATTTTATGCACAAGCACAATTCCTCCTGCAACCATAAATTGACACTTTTCCCAGTTTATGACTAAATTTGTTCTTTCGCATACCTCTAAAACTTTTTCTAATTTGCATAGACATGCATCAAATGAATCTCCAAATACTGAGAAATCATCCATAAACACTTCTATAATATCATCAATTAAATTGCTAAATATGGATGTCTCATACATCTTTGAAATGTTGCAGGTGCATTACATAATCCAAAGGGCATTCGTCTAAAAGCAAAAGTTCCATAAGGGCTAGTAAATGTAGTCTTCTCTTGATCCTCAGGAGCAATAGGTATTTGGTGATAACCGGTATATGCATCTAGAAAGCAATGGTACTTGTGTCCAGCAAGTCTGTCTAGCATTTGGTCTAAAAATGGTAAAGGAAAGTGATCTTTTTTGGTGGCGGCGTTTAATTTTCTATAATCAATACATATTCGCTAACCAATGACTTGTTTTGTCGGTATAATTTCATTTCGATCATTTACATCAACAGTCACTCCTCCTTTCTTAGGAACACAATGATTTGGGCTCACCCAAACACCATCAGAAATAAGATATATAATTCCAGCATCTAACCACTTTAAAATCTTTTTTTTAACCACTTCTTTCATTATTAGGTTTAGTCTGCTTTGTGGATCAACTCTTGGTTTGTGTTGTTCATTTAACAATATTATGTGCATACAAATCGAATGACTGACTCTTTTAATATCAGCTATGGACCAACTAAATGTCTTTTTGTATCTTTTTAAAGTTTCCAATAATTTTTATTCTTGATATTCATTTAAATCCGAAGATACAATGACTGGTAAAGTAGATGATTCTCCTAAAAAATATGTACTTTAAATGATTAGGAAGAATTTTCAGCTCAAGTTCAGGGGGTTTAATGATGAATGGAATTAAATTTTTATCTCCATTTTCCATAGTATCCAATCTTTCAAAATTTTTTGAACAAATTCTAACTTTTCATTCTTCATATCATCCAAATGATCTTCATTTTCACTTTCATTTTCATCCTCACATTCTAGATTTTCTTCAAATACTTCTTTAAAATGATCTTCTCTCAAATAATTGCAGACTTCCATTCGATAACACTCATCATCTTTTTCAGTTGAAGGATACTTTACAGATTTCAGAATGTTGAAAGTTACCTCTTGGTCATTAACCCTTATAGTTAATTCTCCTTTTTAGACATCGATCACAGCTCTCTCAGTAGCAAGGAATGACCTTTCTAAAATAATTGGAATTCATTTATCTTCCTCCATATCTAATACAATAAAGTCCACAGGAAAGATAAATTTATCCAACTTTACTATTACATTTTCCACAACCCTTTTAGGATAAGTGATAGAACGACCAGCCAGTTGAAGAGTAACAGATGTAGGTGAAATTTATCCTATTACCAATCTTTTGAAAATTGATAAAGGCATAAGATTAATACTAGCTCCAAGATCACATAAAGCTCTTCCGAAAAAATTTTTATCTATAGCGCACGGGATAGTGAAACTACCTGGTTCTTTAAGTTTTTCAGGAAGCTTTTTCTGAATAATTGCACGACACTCACCACTAAGTGCAACGTCTCGTGGTCTTTAAAATTTCTTTTCTTTTAAGTATATCCTTCATAAACATTTCATAATCAGGCATATGCTCTAATGCTTCAACAAATGGAATATTAATCGTTAATATCTTAAGAACTTCCAAGAATTTCGCAAACCTGTTATCTTTGTTCTGTTTCTTTAGTCATTGAAGAAAATGAGGAGGTGGTTTTTCAACAGTTATCTTCATCAGCTCTAGCGGATATTCGTTTGGATATATCTTATTAGAACATTTCTCAATGTTCACTTCCTCTCTTTCAACTTTGACTTCTTTTTTAACTCTTGGTTCCAATTCTTTTCCACTCCTTAATTGAATAGCCTTAATTTTCTCTTTGTTTTGATCTTTCGGGTTGATCTCAACATTGCTAGGAAAATTCCCAGAATGTCTACTATTAAGCACATTAAAGATATATCCCAATTGATTTTCAATGTTCTTCATTGCAACGTTTTGAGCTTGAATTTGATTACTCATATTCAGAATCATTTCTTCAATAGAAAACTTCTTTTCCTTAAATTGTTGATTACTATTAAAACCAGGAGGATAAGAAGGTCTAAAATTGGTATTTCCTTAGCTATTCAGATTTCCAACTGGATTCATAGGATTGTTTCCCCATTGCAGATTAACAACAACATTGGTGTTATTCTAGTTGAAGTTCGGATGATTCCTCCAACTAGGATTATAATAATTTGAATAAGGATTGTTGATTTTATTATGTATAGCATTTAAGGTTTTATAAGACATTTGAGAGTCTACCATCTGTCCTGATGAATTTTCTTCTAACACTGGGGGTGTTGAAGAATAATTCATTCCATATTGATCTATTTTCTTAGAAAATGCAGCAATTTGAGAGACTATCATAGTTATCGCATCAGAATCATGAATACTGGCTACTCTCTTAGGATTTACCTGCTCAGAGGGCTATTGAAAATTATTAATAGCCATCTCTTCAATTAACGAATATGCTTCATAAAAAAGTTTTGACATTAATGATCCACCAGCATCAACATTAATAATCAATCTTAAAGATCCCACTAATCAATTATAAAAGGTTTGAATTACTAACCAGTTTAGTAAAGCATGGTGTGGACACTTCCTCAGAAGATCTTTAAATCTTTCCCAAACTTCATATATGAATTCTCCATCAAACTGACAAAAAGATGTGATATCATTCCTCAACTTAGCAGTTTTGGAAGGAGGAAAATATTTTGACATAAATTTTTGTGAAACCTCTCCCCAAGTTCTAATAGATCCAGGTGCTAACGAATTTAACCACACCTTAGTCTTATCCCTTAATGAAAAAGAAAAAAGTCTAAGTCTAACAGCATCGTTCGACACTCCATCATGCTTAAAAGTAGCACAAAATTCTAGAAAACTAGCAAGATGTAAGTTATGATCTTCATTAGGTGTTCCTCCAAATTGATTATTCTTTACTATTTGGATAATTGCAGGTTTAAGCTCAAATGAATTAGCAGAAACATCAGGATTTTGAATAGTTAAGTGAATTTCATTTACTGTTGGATTATCATAATCTCTTAAAGGTCTTGGTATATTTTTGTTTTGATTGTTTTAGTTGTTTGCCATTTTGTGAGGATTTGAAGATTGTTTTTGTTGTTTTCGAATTTTTCTAATAGTACACTCTAATTTAGAATCGTAAGGCACTAAACCTATAGATTCGATACTATGCATGCAAACACAATAAACACACTAACAATAAACAGACACACATAACTATGACTTGCAATTCAAATATAAGATTTCAAATATTTGTTTAGATTTGTAAAATTATGCATTAGTAATTTTATATGAAAAATAAACAACTCATTCAATTTTTTTGCTTATTTATTAACTAGTTAAAGTACTCATTCAATTAATATAAACAATCCAATTGCAAATCAAATATGATTATTAAAAAATTTAAGCAAGACAAACATTAACATATATGTGAAAGCTCAAGCTTTAACTCAAGCCAAACATGGATAACTTATAATATCAGCGAGCCAAGTCCAATCCATGACATACTTAGCTTGACTCGGCTTGAGTACAACACTATGTAAGCGTGCTCAAAAGTTATACCTGTATATCAATATATACGGTTCCTTTGTGATAACGCCAATTTTTATAACTTTTATAAACTAGCTGAAGTTTTTTTACTTTCATGTAAATATTAACATTCAAAAATCTAGAACACCAGAACATTTTGTAGAGTTACGCCAAACCCTTATAATTTACTAAGGTTGAGCTCAACTTTGGTAAATTTGTGGAAGTTGATGAAATAGCAAGGCCTCATCAGTCCTATAAGCTTTACTAAGTTATACTTAAGCCTACAATATTAATGGGGGTTGTGCTAAATGAACATACAAACTATGCATTAGTAAAATAATATTTAATTAAAAATGCCTACTTAAGTTTAACCTTGTTACACATAAAAAAAATGATTTGCACACTACACGTGTTTAAAAGATTTACAAAGAACTTCCATTTATTTATGAACTAATTTGTAATGTGAAATAGTAATTAAAATGACTGGATTAAAGATTTGATGAGAGAATTGAGAAAAAAACACCAAAAAATTGTCACACAGATAAAGAACAGTCCATACAAAAAGTGCAATTATACGGTAAAAATTAGTCAAAGTAAAAGAAGAACATTGTAAATTGATGACTGTGGAAGAAAATCAATACTAACCACATAGTAGATGGCAAAGTTGTCCTTATCCTCCATGTAACTAGATTTTAACTTAAAACGGATCATGTAGATAACCCACAACTTTGTGACTAAAGTGGCAGAGTCAAATAGTGTGTGTATATCGTACTCCATTACAAAACTGCAGTAGAGTCTAACAGCTAAAAATAAAGCTGTCAATTCCTGTGACTTCAGTGAAAGCCCTACACAATTGAAGTAGTTAAACAACAATAAAAATAATATTGTAAAATCATTAAAGAAAAATGGGACAATTGAAGAGCAAACAAAAAGAGAATATAAATGAAAAATGTGCATATTTAGAGCAGGGAAGATAGGAGATCCATAGTTTGGTCTCCCGAGTAAATAAGGAATTCTTTATAACAATAAGACCGGGCACCAGATGGTCTAATATCCAGGTCCAAAGGTATGGATAGCAATTTTGATATGATTATGTAATTGCTATCAAAAGGAATTAGGGGGCATCTCATCAGCTTAGCCAGCTTCAATCTTGACAGAAGTTTCAAAATTATTATGAGACTGTAAAGATCAAACTACTCATGTAAATTTGCTTTAGAAACATTGTACACTTGGTAGAAAGGTCTAACAGCATTTTTTTCCTATGTCATTTGTGTAAAGAGTGAATACAACACAGTCACGTAAAGCAGATAACAAAAATATATTAATGCGGTACAAATGCAGAGAATAAAGTTCTAATCATAGTGTTACTCCTTGAGAATATCATCTTCCAGTAGAAAGCACCGCCGTCCGAAAAAATCCAAAGGGGCGATGTACAAAGAAAGTGTAAGAACACATAAATGGATAGAGCAAATAGTAAAAGGGAAAGATAACCCAGAAACATATCGACTAAGCTCCTTACATCCCGATCTAGCATTTGACTGATAACATAGGACGCCCATTTTGAGCAGCCAAGAAGCATGGAAAAGCAAGCAAACAAATTTTAAGAAAGCAAAAAAAGCAAATAAATAAAAAAAAACGGAAGCAGCACCGTTGTTTGGTGCGTTTAAACCAAAAAACGTCCCCATCAACCAAACAAAGAAGAATATACAGCCGTGACATAAAGCATCAAGCTGCACACCGAACGTCTAACATCAAAATAATTCAGACCATTTAAGAACTAGGGAATCACAAAAGTTAGCAATTCAACAAACCGGCACAGGTTTTCTCCTAGGCGAGCTTATAGATAAGAACGGAGATGCCGATGGCATGAACTGCCTCGGCTGCAACGAAGAGGTTATCGTGGTCGCGAACAACGACTCTTAGTAATACAAGTGCCACCATCCCGGCAACGACGCTAAGAAATGCCTTAATCCTCGGCGGCTGCCGACGAACCCATCCGGCCACTACACTGATTGGCCGCCTCGAACCCCTCATGCTATCCGCAGCTCGATCCAATCCCCATCAGTTCGATGGATAGCAACAGCGCCCTTCGCTCGCTATGAGAACGACGATGAAGGGATACAACCGGTAAATTTTCCGGTTAGGGATGGGAGGAGGGAGAGGCCGGAATTTCAGCGGATTTGCGTACGGTTATGGAATTTATAGGGCGAGGATGGCTATAGATTTAAGTGGCATTTTCGTAATACGAGCCAAGAGGCACGTGCATCTGGTGCAAGTAAAACTACACTGAGAAATCTCATAAAAAGTTATCATAAAATAAATAATAGATTTACACTACTTAAGATATATTAATAACACTAACTTCTTATTTATCTACCTATCTAAAGTCTAAATTTTACTTTTTTTTTTATTTATACGTGCATCACATTTAAAATATCATCATCTTAATTTTTCTAAACTTAATTATAAAATAATGTTTAGATGTTAGATATGTAAATAGATAAAAATTGAGTGGTATTTATACGACCAATAAATTTGCATTCATCTATCATGGATCTCGAGATTGGCATGAAATTATATTCAATTTTTTTAATAATGAACGTTCAAACTAAATCAAAAAATATTTAGAACTTCAATTTCAACAAATTTATTGTAAAACTAACCAGGTCGGCTAGACGAACACAATAACACTAAAGTTGGTCTAACAAAGTCAAATCAAGCCTAGATCTAGTTGTTAAACCATTTTTAGAAGCTTTTGGTGTCTGATCGGAATGTCGAACGAATTTTTAAATATGACAAGCTTATAGTCAAATTGATCAGCTCAACAAGACGAATCCAACGAGCCCGAAATCACTCAATTATTATATCATTAAAATACTCAAATGCTCACAAAATGTTGCCCAATCGAAGAAACCACTATGTGATATTTGAGGGAGAGATCTGGACTAACCTTATTTGTCCTTAGAAGTGTAAACGAGCCGAACACAAACGAGCTTAGACTCAGCTCGTGTTCAGCTTGTTAAAAAATATCACTGTTCGTGTTAAGCTCGTTTATCCGAATAAAAATTTTTGTGTTTGTCTCGTTTGTTTAATGAAGCGAAAATGAGACTTTTCGCGAACGAAGAATCATTTTGACAATCCCAAACACACACACGTAAGATGTTAAGAGGTTGGACGAGATTTAAATCTTATTATTTATATTAAAACATAATTTAAATATAATTTAATAAAATTTTTTTATTTTGTAATTAATAATTTTAATTGATTATTGATACGCCACCAACAAATTTTCATCATACAACACGAATCTCGGGATTCCGAGACGATATTTTGAGTAAGAAACATTCAAATCTTGATAAACAATATTTCAGAGCTCCGATTTCAGCAAACTTATAGTCAAACTGACCGGCTCGATGAGACGGACCTAATGATATCAAAGTTAATCCAATATGATTCAAATCAAGCCCAGATCAAGTCATTAAGCCACATTTGGAAGATTTCCAAAAGCATTTGGAAGGTCAAAAGGATGTCGAAACTGGAGAGTTTATAGTCGAATGGAGTGTCTCGACAAGACGAATCTAAGAGCCCAAGATTGCTCAATTCTGACATCGCTAAGGCACTCAAATATCCATTAAACGTCGTTTGATCGGAGGAAGCTCTCCGGACCGTCCGATCAAAATAATTCATATTCCTGCATTAATTGCACCCAGAATACTATAAATAGAGCCCCACCCCTCTAATGAGGGAGGAGGATGGAAGCTTCGTAGAGAACTTGAAGCTCTTAGAAGGAGATGAAGTCCAGTACCATCCCGTCGTCGATCGCTGCCGGCAGCCATCGGACACCGTCGATCGTCGTTGAACACTGTTCATCGTCGTCAACCGTTCCCAGACCGTCGGGCACTACTGTCACCTTCAACCACCATTAACCATCGTCAACCGTCGCTGACAGTCATTAATCGCCACCAATCACTGTTGACCGTCATTGACGGAAGCCATCAGTTGACGTTGTAACTTGGAAAATCTAATAATCTTTTTCATCTGTGGGACAAGAGCTCATCACTACAGTTCATGTGCCAATAATGACCTACCTGGTCATCAGCTTGTGCAGCTCCCGACTCCGGCCTCCGCGGCTTACGAATGTCATTCATACTCGCCACAATGACTTACGTGGTTCACAGCTCATGCAGCTCCTAACTCCGGCCCCCATGGCCTACGAACTTCATTCATACTTGCCCCAATGACCTACATGGTTATCAGCTCATGCAGCTTCCAACTCCGGCTTCTGCAGCCTACAGACATCATTCATACTCCCCCCAATGACCTACGTGGTTCACAGCTCATGCAGCTTTCAACTCTGGACCCCGCAGCCTACGTACGTCATTCATACTCGTCTCTACGGCCCACGTGGTTCACAGCGCATACAGTTCCCAACTCCAGCCCTCGCAGCCTGCGGACGTCATCAATACTCGCTCCAATGGCCTATGTGGTCATTACCTCATGCACTTCCCGACTTCGGCCCTCACGACCTACAAACATCATTAATAATCATCAACTACGACCTACGTGGTCCACTACTCCCACAACTGCTTACTATGGCTTCTTTGATCAATCAACACTTCTAGAACAACTATATACAACACTCACAATAGACCACTACCTTAACAATAATTAACAATGACTTTTGCAACCTGATGTCAGCAAGAACTATAACTAGATTATAGTTATACAACTTCGTAGCTCCATCTTCCCTGATTTAGGAGAAGAATGAACATTTTTACTCATCATTTATAGTAGATTATTTTAACTGGGCTAGGCCTTGTGATTTTTCACCTTTTTAAGGGTTTTCCACATAAAAAATTGAGATGTCTCATTTTGTTTAATTATCTTCTTTTTACCTGAGTGGGTGTTGAATTAACATGCAACGCTAAGACGATAATTCATTACTCTACCACCACGAATCTTCTAGAACCATCAATTTGGCGTCGTCTGTAGGAAACGAAGTCCTGTTCGACATTGTTTACAACTCTAAGACACCGAGTCTCTACTTCCTTTCCCAATGATGTATTTCATCCAAATGTAAAAGAATCTTCTTTGCATCTTGAAGATTATCTCTGGAACATCCTTCGATGTGGGAGGCAACCTTCACCGCAGGCTTGAAAGGTCATTCACGTTAACGTCCTGGGCACGACTGTGGTGGGGAAGTCATCCCATATGTCATTCATATTACAAGTCTACAAGACTCGCTCCTGGACTGGGGGGTAGTCTTCACTGCAAATAATGCTTCCTCAGCGCTCCCTCGTCGTACTGGAGCTCCTCTTCAACTATATCAGGAAGCTGATCTCTTCAAGGCCCCATACATGTGATGTTTTACAAGATTGCATAGAAAACACCCCCACTGTGGGGGAAAAAGTTTAAAAAGCATCAGCTGACAAGTTGCCAAATATTATTCTTGAATATGACTGCAACCATATTTCTAAGAAAACATACAAAACATTGCGACCTATGTTCTAGTCTCGAGAAAAACAGAGCATATCTGACACCTCATTCTAGGCTTAATCGATCCTAAGGGTAATTGATTCGATCTCTTCCATTACATGCTACCGTCGTTAAGCAAATGCTTCGACATACAGCCTCACATAGGTCAAAAATCCTTAGTGGATTCTCTTCGACCTCTTCCATTACAAATTACCGCGTCAAGCAAAAGATTCGACATACAGCCTCAGATAGGTAAAAAATTACTGGTGGATTCCCTTTGACCTCTTCCATTACAGGCTATCATTGTCAAACAAAAGCTTCGACATACATCCTAAGATAGGTAAAAAATCTTTGGTAGATTTCCTTCGACCTGTTCCATTACAGGCTACATTGTCAAGCAAAAGCTTCGACATATTGTCTCAGATAGATCATAATTCATTGGTGGATTTCCTTCGACCTCTTTCATTACATGCTACAGTTGTCAAGAAAAAACTTTAATATACAACTCGGATAGGTAAAAAATCAATGGTGGATTTCCTTCAACTTCTTTCATTGCAGGCTACTGTCTTCAAGCAAAAGCTTCGACATACAACCTCAGATAAGTCATAATTCATTGATGGATTTCCTTCGACCTCTTTCAATATAGGCTACAACTGTTAAGCAAAAGCTTCGACATACGACCTCAGATAGGTCAAAATTTCATGGTGGATTTCCTTCGGCCTCTTCCATTACAGGCTACAGTCGTCAAGAAAAAGCTTTGACATACAGCCTCAGATAGGTCATAATTCCTTGGTGGATTTCCTCGACCTCTTCCATTATTGGCTACAGTCAAAGCTTCGACATACAACCTCAGATAGGTCATAATTCCTTGGTGGATTTTCTTGAACTCTTCCATTACAGGCTACAATCAAAGCTTCAACATACATCCTAGAATATATCATAATTCCTTGGTGGATTTCCTCGAATTCTTCCATTACAGGCCACAGTTATCAAGCAAAAACTTCAGCATACAGTCTCGGATAGTCCAAAAATCCTTGGTGAATTTCCTTCGACTTCTTCCAAAACAAGTTATGGTTGTTAAACAAAAGCTTCGACCAACAACCTAGGATAAGTCAACCATATTTAGTGGATTTTCATATGACTTTGTCCGTCACTGGTTAATACCGTCGAACATCTCTGGTTATACAACTCAGAATTGGTCTTACATCCTTAATGGATTCTTCTTTCAACCACACTTCTATAAGATGAGCACAAGGGCCAAGTCTTGGTGAGAAGCTAGTAGTATATAAGTTCCTCACTAGAAAGAGTCCACGAGAGCAAGTGATTGACAAGGTCTCCATTCAAAGACCTCAAAAGGCTACGAGCCTCAGAAGATACCGGTTCAAGCTCCTACAAGGCATATGTCCGAGAGGGCACAACCTCAGAAAGCATGTACCACAAAAGATACATGATTCTTCATTTTATAAAATTTATGTGCAAACTTTAATTACAGATTTTCGTATGATCGAGAAGCCACAACAACCGTGGAAGAGGTAAATAATTACATTATCATCATCTACAAATGCAACGTTTGAAGATTAAAAATGCTACAAATATCAACGTATACTTGTACAAGGGATACAACAAATTCGCTCATCTTCAAGTAGAGTCGGCATCGCCTCCCCAAAACTTCAGTACTCCTGATAATCATCAGAGGGTCTTCAGATATCGCCACAACATAAGCATGAAAATCTTCCCCTCAAAGCGCGATGGGAAAACTACAACATTTATTCATCACATCCAGAACGAGCAAGAGCAATACAGGAATCTCATCCAAAATGCGCGATATCAATGCAAAAGACAATCCCTTTGCTTGCCTGCTACGCAAGAAGGGGATGACTTTCCTTTTCACCGCAATGTAAAAGAAGATCTCGTTGCTTGCCTGCTATGCAGAACGGTGATGACTTTCCTTTTTGTCGCAACGTGAAAGAAGATCTCATTGCTTACCTCATACACAGGACGGGGACGACTTTACTCTTCACCGCAACGTGAAAGAAGATCTTGTTGCTTGTTTGTTACGCGGGATGAGGACGACTTTCTTCTTCACCGCAATGAGAAAGAAGATCATGTTGATTGTGTGCTACGAAGGAATGTGGCTGATTTCCTCTTCACCGTAACTTTGTAGTGTAACTTAGCACAAAAAACTCTTTGCCGCAACACTTCGCCGCAACTTGCGCCACAACTCTTCCCCACATCTTAACACCACAACTCGATACCGTAACTCGACACCGCAACTATTCACCGCAACTCTGCACCGCAATTATTTGTCGTAACTCTGCACCGCAACACTTCGCATCTACACCGAAACTCTTCGCCGCAACTATGCACAGTTACTCTTCGCTGCAACTCTTCACTGCTACAGAAGACGACTTTCTTTTCCTGGGAAAGTCTCGGATCTCCTGTTAGGCAGGGATGGGTACTCCAACTTATTTCTCCTCTTCTTCCCCTATTTATAGGCTCAAAAAACTATCTGCATTTATGACATGAAATTAATTCCATTCATTAAAATAAGAAAAATATTTTCATATTTTTGTCCTTTCAAATTCCTTCATTAATTAAAAAAATTGTTCATATTTCTTTGAAACTTAAAATTCTCTCATTCATAAAAAAAAAGAAACAGAGAAAAAAAGAAAGTTTATACCATAAAAAAAAATAATAATAATAAGAAAAACATTAATTTAGGGGCATGAACGTAGATGTTTCTCTGTATGGAAATTCGTATAGTTCTGATTCATTGTAAACGTTTAAACTCCACATATATATATATATATATATATATATATATATATATATATATATATATATATATATATATATATATTATAAACTTAAGTCATAACGAAACCGAAACTAATTACAGATTTATTTATATGTTCAAGATTTAAACAGTCTTTATAAATAAGTGCATATTTATTTATAAATATATATATATATATATATATATATATATATATATATATATATATATATATATATATATATATATATATAAATAATTCTTTTATTTATATAATTCCTTTATATAAATATATATATATATATATATATATATATATATATATATATATATATATATATATATAATTCCTTTATATATATATTTATACAAAGTTGGCAGAGATTAACCTACAAGCCACGTAACTTTTCTATTTAAATTTTATCACCAAAATCTATATATTTATAGACATAACATTGAAATATTTACTATTACATTAACAATATCACGATAAATAAAAAGCATTATGAATTTTAATATTTTCGGACGACTACGTTGACCTCGCCCAAAGAGCCACTCACCTATTGGATTTTCTATTACCACATTACTTGAAGAAGCCTATCCTTCGGAAGTCATGAATATAAATATTTCCTGATTTATATCAAGAGTTTTCTTAGGCGACTTCGGTTATCTAAGATGTAATTAACCATAGAGGCTTGCCCTTATAGGAAACTTAAAGACCTACCCCAGATTAATATAAAACTTATCTAATTCCTTCATATTAGATATGAAAATTTGTCGGTCAACAATGGTTCACAGACCAAACGAATGTCATGAATTCTTTAGTTTATTTGATCAATCCTTACAGCCAAGCCATACATCCATTCTTCGGAATAGATGCATGTCTTGTGGTAAAGTTCTCGATTATCTAAACTATCGTTTATATGAGATCGGTTTGATTTCATATTTTTAAAATATTATTTTTAAAATCCACATATATTAAATTAAATCAAAACCCTATTTCATAATACCATATTTTAAACTCTTCATGATGCATTTATCGACCGACATCAACTTAAATATTCCCTCTAAATAAGACATTAAGACACCTTAATTTAATCATTTCTAAAACATGATACTTCTCTCATCTCCTACATTTAACACTTCTAAAACTAAACCGGCTACGATGAGGAGGTTGGAGCATGCACAGTGGGCAGCACGGCCATCTTCAATAGTAAAACTCCTTAGAAATAAACAACAAGCCATAAGACTTCGAGGTAGCTTGCCTGGTGCAGCATAAACCCTCACTTATCTCTTTAGGCCTTTGCATGATCATGTTGTGCAATATAAGCCCTAACTCATTTTAGGTTTCCGAGGTTGTCATCCGGTATGACATAAATCCTCATATCTTCCAGGTTATTCACATGATCGGTATCAAGTGAATGTAAGCCCTAAATAATAAAATTAATAGGATGAAACATAAAATATTAATCTCAAATCAAAGCCAAATCATAGGATAGTTGGGAAGGTACCAAGATTCCTCTTGGATCTATGTCCTTCCCCTAGCTGTCGCTTCCTTTCGATTCCCATAATAACTGTTCTGAAATTTGAGCCACTTACCTATTGAATTTTCTATTATCACGTTTTTTTAAGAACCCTATCTTTTGAAAATCATGAATATAAATATTTCCTGATCTCTATCAAGAGTTTTCTTAGGAAACTTCAGTTATCTAAGATGTAATTAACTATAGGGGCTTGCCCTTATAGGAAACCTAAAGACCCCAGATTAATATAAACCTTATCTAGTTGATTCATACTAGGTAGGGGAAATTATCAGTCGATATAAATGATTCGCAGACCAAATATATATCATTAGTTTTGTAGTTTATTTGATTGAGCCTTATCGTCAAGTAGTGTGCTGTTCCTTGGGATAGATACGTTACTTGCGATATTGTGCTTGTTTATTTAAACTACAAAATGAATGAGATTCATCAATTTCTCACTTTTCAAATTTGCGATATATGCATGTATTAAATTGTGATATATTAGATACGTTACTTGCGATATATGCATGTATTAAATTAAACCAAAACCATATATAAATTTTATTGGGATTAAAAATTTTAGTATTCTTTTAATAGCATAAAAAATTTTTGATGACACCTCGAGTTTTGGTTACTCATATTCAATGAAAAAAGTTAAATCATTTACGTTGTAATACCATATGAGACTCTTGGCACATTATTTGCTCATCTTAATGAGCAAATGAATGAGATTGTGTTTTATTGTTAATGTGCTCATCTAACACTCTTAGAATTAAACTAATCATAAATCAAATAACATTACTATGTTTTAATTTTATTTATGTAAAAATTGAAATATTGCGTGCTCTCATTAAGTGAATCTATTTTGCTAATTAACTCGTAGTAGTGAAAATTTTGATAAAAATTTTAATGTTGATAGTGCTGTTGATTAGAGATTCAAGATTTTAATGTTGACAGTGCTATTGACTACCTTTTTGGAGAGTTGATGAATAAATTCTCTTTAGATGGGACCGAATACAATGCATTGATACTCATTATAAAACATCATTTCTAAGAGTATTAAAGAAATTATCGAGCAAGAAAGAATGAGTTCTCTCAATAATGCATTATTATTAGTTGAATCTCCAAAGCTTTTCTCAACCCTTCACACACTTATTATTACTCGAGCATACATTACAAGCGTTTAAGAGACTACTCCTTATGCTTGAATTTCTTGAAGTGATCGATGATTTACAAAATTATGTAAAAGAACATCAAGTTGGTTAACCTGTTATTGCGTCCTTACTGAATTTTCTCTCAAATCTTCAACAAGAATGCAATAGTGAGACAACAATGGACCGTCGGTAGCAATTATATTGTAAATCAAGATTATGCTCTTATTCTATTATATAAAGAAAAACAATATTCTAATTTTTGTAAAGAAATATAGATATTATTATGGTGGATGGACTTCAACAGAAGAATACAATTTTATATATCGAAGAAATGTAGAAATAATTACTCAAAAATGAATTTTTTTGCTAAAAATACTTTTTCAAAAATCTTTAATTTTACTCTCCAAATTTTTCTCGCTAAAATCTTAAAAAAATTTTCTTGAATTTATTTTATTCATTAATAATCATACAATTATCCTTTAATTAACTAATCTCTGTTACTATCCAATTATTAATTAGAAAAATAAAATATTTTAAAAGGATGGTAAGTGATAATGAGCTCAGTATTTAAATAATTATCATAAAGATTGAGGCGCTCCTATTATTTTTGGATGGGCAACTGAAAGAATAATACCATTTTTTTAATATACAATATGAAATCAGAAATATCATTTCCTAAGATTGTGCTCTAGTGACAAAAACATTTGGGCGTCTCAATCTTATTTCTACCAATAATCTTATGTTTTTGCCATACTTATATTTTAATTAACATATTCAATTTAATAAAGTTCAAATTTTAAACCAAAAAGCACATTTAAAATTAATGACATTAGATCAAATAAATCAAAATCAAATTCACATAAAACATATAGAGGAGAAATGAATTTGAAGAATATTTAATTTTGGAAATGAATAAAACAATGATATTGTATCAACACAATATCTTTTTCTTAATGAACACCAAAAGTTTAAAGTTATTTGAATTTGAAGTTGATCTGTTCGACTTTAGACAACTTAACTAGTTAAAAAATACATTCAATTAATTTGAGCAAAAATAATTAACTCAATATATAACATATGAGCATCTGTGCACATCTTTGTGCATGTAATGATTTTATACACATGTGAATTGTTATTAATTAATACACATCTACTAATGTGATATTGTCTCCATTCACTACCTTGTGTGGTCTTAAAAAATGTTAGCTACAATTATACATTTTATATTACACATATATTAACTATGTCTTACATATAATTTGATAAAAGTTACTAGAAACTTATGTCAATAATAATTTAAAATTTAGAACTTTAAATACACCTCATCACACAAATAGAATTGACTTTAATAAGCTAAAATACATAGAAGAATTTATTTCTCACATAATAAAAGTAAATTAGAATAGAAGCAATATAATGAAGATAATTTCTTATAGGACTTCTCCAATAAATGAGATGCCATGTTATAAAGGGATTTAGCTGAGAAGTACGTAAGAACAAGTGAAATAAATATACTATGAATGCATTTAACCTGTGTAAAGTAAATTCAGTGTAAGATTTCATGCAAATTAAAGAGAAATCATAATACATGAGGCAACAACGTACAATGTAAAATTAAGATAGGATATATGTCTAGTTGACCATTTTTACAAGATAATCGAATCTAGAGTGTCGCACAGTTGGTCGGTGCAAAGGTGAGCTGCATGTTGGAGAGGTCATAGCCAATATGGAAGTTTTGTTGTGCAATATTGCCAAATATGTTGATAGAATTTTCGATGCTTCCACTGGAGACGATTGCAAGGCACACAACATTTTGAGAAGCCTCTACAAATGCATTAGATGGTTGCAAGACCACTGATGCTCCACCGGAAAATTGGAAGGTGATCTCTGGAAATTGAGCAGAAGCACCATTTTTGGAGGTGTCAAAGCAAAGGTTGAAGACACCATTTGGATCTGTGACTTGGGGAAGGCTAACACTGCTCTTCACGTTGCTCTCCACGGATTGCAGTGTGTTATCATCGATGAGTGTGAGAGTCGTGCCAGAGTCGATGATGATGTTGCCTTGGGTGGCTGCGTTTGTCTGCATTGGCTTCGTAATAGTGACGGTCTTTCCAGCCACGCTAATATGCTCAAGACTAAGGAAGTAGAATGTGTCCGGAGATCCGGAGATTAAGGGCGTGGAAAGCTGCGTTGGATCCGGAAACGACGAGCATTGGAGCCAAAGTTGAGCCGACTCTTTGCGGATGTTTGGGTTGATGAGGGCAAGCAATAGGAAAACTTGCTGCCAATGGTGGAGCCAAGTTGGCGGATGAGTGATAGCTTTCCTCCACCTAAGCCAACAAGGCCAGCACCATTCTTGTCAAATGTGCCATTGCTCTGATGGGTGCACCCGAAGAGAGTTGTAGGGATTTGTACTGGACGACCGCCGGTAGAGTCAAAGCCTATTGTCTCCGTGGAGAGGTAGCCTTCAACGATTGACTTGTCACCATATCCATATTGATAACTGCACTGAGAGGATGAGCCACAACTACTTTGTGGTAGTGTCGAGCATGAATCGGTATTACAAGAGATTGTTTTGTATGTAGAAGAAGCTTGTGGGTCAAAAAGAGGGGCTGTTTGTTGGTAGCATTCATTACAGGGAGCACATTGGACCCATATGAGGTCACTGCCTGTGTCGGCAATGGCAAGGATCTTCTTGTTTGGAGTGCCAAGGTAGAAGCTCATCAAGTATTCGAAGGTGTTTGAGATGATCTCTGAGTAGAAGTTGTTGGCATCGTCCATGGGGAGTGCAGAGGAAGTACTACGAGCCTTTTGGATGGCATCACGAAAGTAGATGGCGCGGGAACGAGAGCGCTCGGCAGCCGCACGTATGCGGGAGGAATATGTTAAACTGGGATCATAAAGTGGCGACTTAGGGGAGTCACGATGGATGAGCTCTATAGAAAAGCCATTGTTACTACACGATGCCAAAATAGGAAGGTGGGTGATGGCTGCGAGAATGAGCAGAGAGATTGGAAAATAGGATATAGAGCAAGTCATATCGATATGTGGATGTTGCTTTTCTTTGCTGCCTTTGTTGTTGGTGGTAATTGTGATGCAAAAATCAAGTATTTATAGGTTCACATCATAGAAGAAGAAAGAGAAATTTATCATTTTATTCTTACTATTTTAATCATTTCACAAATAAGCACAAAGGAAAATACAGACGATGTGACGTGAATTATAAAACATGCTCTCTTTCTCTATAATTTTATTCCATCGTAATAAAAAAATGAAATTAATTATATAAAAGAAAGGCCCCGCCGGAAACGTTTTCCTTCTACGTGGACGTGCCGCTTTAGAACATTCTCGTTTCTTTTGGCTTTCAAATTAACATCAATTTTTACCTTAGAAAAGTAGGTACGATAAATGGTAGAAGACCAAACAATTCATTTTTATTTTCTTCAATGGCGTTACATTTGAATTAACAATTGCCGAAAACAAAATAATATATATTTTTAATATTATTAAAATCATCAAACGCACTAAAATATCATGATACAAGTTTGTCTTAAATTCAAGTACGTGATTTATTATTTTTATAATGATAAATTTCTTATGTTTTGATTATTGTGTCATACTTTATTAAAAATGACTGTTTAAATTTAAAAGATTTCAAATTAAAATTCACCAACAATAAAATTTATAAAGGATATGATGCGTGCTAGAAAATTCGCAGCGGTAGAGTAATAGATTATCGTAGTTTTTAAATGGAAAAGCTGTAAAGTGAAAAAACCACGAGACCAGATCCTGTTTTAGAAATCCACTATAAGTTGATGATTATAAAGATCCCTTGTCCCATGACGGGAAATGATTACAAAGTCTCATGAATTACAACGTTGACGTGCGAATGAACTTGTTAAAAGATATGAGCGGCAGCCGATGGTGATCGGTGGATGCCGGCAGGTGGTGGTCGATGAAGATCGGCGGTTGTCAACTGTGGTCGGTGATGATCGATGACAGTCAGTGGTGGTCAATGACGGTCGGCGGCAATCGATGGTGGCAGGCGTGGTGCTAAACTTCAGCTCATTCTAATAGTTTTAAGTTGTTTCTCAAGCCTCAAGCTCTCCTCTCCCTCATGAGAGTTGTGGGGCTCTATTTATTGCATTCTGGGTGCAAAAAATGAAAGAGTATAAACCACATTAATCGGACAGTCCATAGAGCTTTTTTCGATCAGATGACATTTGATAAACAATTGAGTTCCTTAACGATACTGGAATTAATCAATCTTGGGTTCGTTGGATTCGTCTTGTCTAGACTTTCAGTTCGACTATAGGCTTGCTAAATTCGACATTCATTTGGCCTTTTAAATATGTCTTAAAAACTTTCAAGAGTGGTTTAATGACTTGACCTGAACTTGATCTGACTCGGGTTATACTAGCTTTGATATTATCGGTTCCGTCTTATAAAGCTTGCCAGTTTGATTATAAGTTTACTAAAGCGGAGCTGAGTGACTTTTAATCAACATTTGAACTTTTCTTGCTCAAAAGATTATCTCGAGATCCATATGATACACCGAGATTTATGCTATTATGATAAATAATTTGTTGATGGTGTATCAGATATTTTGTCAGGAAAACATTGCTTTAAACAAAAAAAAAATAATTGGAATTCCATCAAAACATACCTTCATTAAAATGCCACTTAACTTGCTTCCCCTCTTATCATACAATTATGTTGTTCTACCATTGTACAATATTTTGGCTATTTTTAATTCACCTTTCTCTGCTGTCTCTCATAGTTATTGTGTCTATTTTTAAATTGATTTTTTTTATTTGTAGATCATAAATTTTTTTTCCTTCAATAAATATATAAATTTTAATGTTTTTTTTTTCTTTCTACTTTGCTCAACAAAAAGGCAAATTTCTTTGAATAATTTCTTGATTTACAATTCTATGTTTTTTTAAAGTAAATTAATTATCAGTAATCAATATGAAAATTACCTATATAAGGCCATAATTGGCCAATGCAAAAGGAGCGAATGAAAACCAAAGAGGAAAGAACTTATCTAAATTATCTTTCTTAGGATTACTGTTTGGTTCAGTTATGATTTCAATTTGCTACGATTGCTGATTACATTGCTTATGAAGAACATTACGGAGAAGCATTGTGGTAAAGTTGCTCGTCTGTTTGGTTGCGAGTGTGGGAAAACAGTATGCAGAGCGCTTTTTGTAAAAATGACTGAGCATCGCCTTGTTTATTAAAACTGTTTGAAAATTTCGATTTAGGGATATGATATACAGGATTTGCAAATGCAATTTTTTTTTAAATTTTATGTTTTAATTATTCAAAGTAATAAATATAAATTTTATTTTTAAAAAATTAAGCGTCATTCGTGGTTAAATATATTGTTTATATTACTAAAATGAAATATTTAGAACATTTATATTGGTTAAAGATATTTAGAAACTTGATATATTTAAAGCTATTTATGTATATACGTATGTTTAAATTTATTTACTTCTATGTTCTTATTAGCCATACTATGAATAAGAGAAATATTAGCGATACCTTTACTTATATTAGCATGGAGAGATTTAAATTGCAATTAACCAAATAATACAGCTAAGCACAGAACGAGACAACAATTTATGTGGTTCGGTCAAACTGACCTACATCCACGGGAAAGAAATGATATTTCTTTATTGCTGAAATAGATAACATGTACATAACATTTGAAAGTAACAGGAACACCCAACTCCAATTTACCTAAGGTTACACACCAATTACATCAGATGTTACAGAATATAAGGAGATAGCATTTCCAACCGACAAGAACTCCATATACATAACAATTCCTATAACATGTGTTTGCTGTTCATGTGCCCTTCATGACAGAAAATAAGCAAGGTTTCAAATCTGCTCTAATGAGCAAGCTATATTAACTCCATAACAATTCCTAAAGTAAAAACTCCATGCATTTGATGTTTGGGACATATATTCCTTGCACAATAGTTATATATAACTGTTCCAAAGCAATGAATTACTGTTACGAGAGGCCTAAACGAAGTGCAGCAGGCTTAATAGGAGAAGCAACAAAGAAATATCATTTCAGGTTAATTGTAGCTTACCATTGCAATAAACATCAGATTAGCCAAAGTTTGTTTCAATAATTTGATTTGGACACATGAACTTCATTCGGACTTTCACAAATGAACCTCCCAAACCTCCAAATTTTGCAAAAGTCCGTGCAAAGCTTTCAGATTTTGTACAAAAACACCCCGCAAAGCTTCAGATTTTGTAAAATAAGCCCCCATGCATTCCAGATTTTTATAACACAAACATACCTTCCCTCACATCATCACCACTTGACCCACCCTCAACATAAGCTTCATATTTTGTAAATTTCAGGAAAACTGCAAGGTAGAGAGCAGGTAAAGAGCCAAAAAGGCTCCAAAATAACATTTTTTACATGGAATTGGTTTCCATTCATAAATATATCACAATAATCTTTTAAGGAAATAATTGCATCACAAGTAAGCTTTTATCACAATAAGCTTTTATCCCAACCAAAAAGAGAAGGAAGAGATACCGTTGACACATCAAATAAGCTATCCAAACCTTGTCTATATCATAATAAGTTTTTATCCCAAGCCAAAAAGAGCAGGAACTAACCATCTAAAAATTTTATCATTGGCACTCGCAGCTTTACAGCCACCAAGCATGCATACTTCCAACAGAATGAAAGTATGACATTATGAATGCACATAGTAAAGACAAATTATACTGCCTAACAGGAGAAGCAACAAAGAATTAAACGAGAAATCCAGATCCAACAGAAAGAACATGGAAGATAACACACGAGAAATCCATGAATGTCGTTCTCCATGGCCTAACAGGAAATGCACCAGCCGTAATGCCCAACAAATGTTCAAAATTTCAAAAAAATCAAATAATATCTGGAGAGAAGATTCTCATCAAGCCGTATATCATCGCTAAATCCATACGCAAGAACAGAAGAAAACAAATCAACACATAGGAGATCTACCAAAATACGAACAATGAAATTCGGAGGACCGACGAGAAATCCAGATCCAACAGAAAGAACAGGGAAGAACGGAGAAAGAATGCACAGAAGTCTCCGAACAGACCCGGAAAAGCAAAGATAACACACGAATTTGCCATACCTGAAGTAGGTTTGCGGTAGAGTTTGCGAGAGAAGAGGTAGTGGGGAAGCAGTGAGATGGGGCCGAATGCGGGGTTTTAGGGTAAAAACCCCTAGGGGAGAAGCTGGGCCGCGGGGGTTATCCCGCGGTCGGGTTCGAAGCAACTTCGCGGCCATAGTGCCGCGAAGTTGCAAGACAAACGAAAAAATACCACTCTCCACTTTCACTAGCTGCACTGCGTCAATACCGCGCGAACCAAACAGACCCTTAATTAAAAATAATACAATTTTACTTTAAGATTGACTTTGATGAGAGAATCAAAGTCACTTTTTTGTGCCTTTTCTATCATTTCGATGTGATGCTCTCGCGGACAAAAATAATGTTCTTCAATGGAGCACTATCTTTTAATTCTAACAAATAGATTGCAAAAAACAGACATGTAATTGGTGAAGAGAAATAAAGAATAATATCAAATAATGAGATTTGTACCATAATTCTCTGTAGATTGGGAAGCTTTTCCAGGACATTTCCCCTATATATCTGACTGTACCATATTTCTTTGTGGATTAGGGACAACCCACGGGAGCATATATATATATATATATATATATATATATATATATATATATATATATATATATATATATATATATATATATATATTTGTCGGTATGCATATACATATATGTATACAAATGTATCAGTAATTATGTGCACACGCGTGCGCGCACAAACAAATATATATTTTTGTGTGTGGGTATACTTATGTATGTATATATATACATACATAAGTATACCCACACACACAAAAAAAAATATATATATATACATATACATACATAAGCATACCCACACACAAATATTATATATATATCTCTGTGTGTACACATTTATCCGCACATATATATGCATGTATATATATATTTTTTAGGAGCAAACCCTTCGTTATTTATGACAAATTAATCAAACCCTAAACACTAAAACCTTGAACCCTAAACCCTCAATGCTAAACCCTAACCCCAAAATTCTAAATCCTAAACCCTAAACCCTAAAACTTAAATCCTAAAACCTAACAACCCTAAAACCCTAAAAATCTTAAACCTTAAACCTTAAAGCCCTGAACCCTAAACCCTAAACCCTAAACCCTGAATCGTAACACTAAACCCTGAACTGTAACACTAAACCCTAAAAACCAATAAAAATATAGCCTCACAGCTCTAGTGGTCGGAGTCCCTCCAAATTCGGATTGGGCTAATATCCATACAATACCTTACTATCGTCCATTCTTCGCAATGCAACTGAAACTCTTCTGCATGGAACTCAAAGGATGCAATGCTTTGCCAAACCTGCTCCATTCCCTTTCAAAATCAGTACTAATCTAACCGGTAGTGGGATCTTAACCGATCATCGCAATTCCCATGGGGAAACTATTTGTATTTCTTTCCCAAATGAAATATTGCTTTTGCTGCCTGACAAAGTCGTGGTGATCAATGTGAGGGGGAATACTATCTTCTTCATCGTAAATATTGATGATGCATCTATTCAGAATTCAATCCGCAGGAAATATATGCCATTCCACCATTCTCTTAAACATTTTCTTTATTATGGACGACAGGAGATCCACCACATTATTTCTCAAAATTCCTGGGGGGTTCCCTTGCCTGTCCTTTGCAAAATTGTAACAACAACTGCATTGAACAATTATCCTGCCTTTTCCTGGCATCCATTTCTCTGGTTCTGAATATGTTTCTTCCTTAGGTGGTTTGCCTGACCCAATTCACTCAGACTGAACACATAGTCCAAAATCTTGCTTTTGTCGCTCTCTGAAAATACGCCAGTGTGTAACTCAAAATGTTATAGGATGTTGACAAATCTTCCTTGGATGTCCATGTCATGCACAAACTCTTGCTTCTGGACCCTTCGTATCTTTTCCAGCTCGTAATCTAAAACACCTATGACCACCGGGGTTGCTTCTCTGACTCATCTCTAGGAACAGTGCGCGACTGTTGCAGCTCAACAAACTGTGGTATGCACGGTTCCACTTCTAGGTCTTTGTACTTCTAAGTATCATCAAGGCTGCGGTATATTCTTCAAAATTTCTGTAACGTTCCAAGTGAAGAACATTACATTGTGGGCACTCTGTGAATGCTGCTGGCGACGACATCTGCCTCGGCTTATCTGCGTTTCATGTTGATTATCCTGTGCAAAGTCCTTCTGGTGAGTCCCCCAAAGATATGGTTCATCTCCTCTGTCTGCGAAATTGACAGGATTCCTGTACGGTGACTGAATACACCTCTACTCCTGTGGCTATTCCTAAATCTCCTCCTTAAGAATTATCATAAGCTCTGAAGCTTGCTCTCTAGCCTGTCTCTTTTCAAGTTTGTCCAGTGCTCTGTGCTTGCGAAGATTAGCATTATGGCGCTGTGTGTGCCTTAGTGGTGCATCTGGGACTCTTTACAAGGTAGCACTAATCAATTCACCTTCTGGCATCATAATCATTGATGAGATCTACTTGTTCTTTCCTGCTGAGTAGTGTGTATCTGAAAATTTCCCTGCTTTCTTTCTTTGTGTCGATCCCCCTTTTTTAGAACTGATCCTCATTACTGAATTTAATCCTTCTTTTTCTTGGTGGCTGATCACGTTCATTAGGGGGCCTTTGTAGTCCACATTGACTAGTGTAAAGTCCAAGTCAAAATTTATGACGCCTTCTCTTGCCACTTTCTTCTCGTCTAGTGCGATACTCAAGCCAACTTTAAATGTGAAGATCAATTTCTGACTCCGTCATTTTCCTCCATAAAATTGGAGAAATGCCAGAATGTAGAAATTCGACGAAAAAAACAATACCAGCTCATTATTAAGTGGATTGAATTTATATTATATTTTTCTATTTTCTAGTTTTTTTCTTAATTTTTAAATAGAAAAATTGGTTTTAAATTTTTAAAATTCAATTTTTATTTTTCCTAAGTTCCTCTAACCACAGTGAACCTATCAAAATTAATTTTATAATTTTCTAACTTATATTCTATTTTTTTATAATTATTTTAAACAAAAAATAGTGATTTACCATGAAAATTAGGGTTTCCTATATTAGAGGTGTTCTCTGACTTTGAAAAAATTAGATAATAACACCAAGCATGTGAGGAATGAATACTCTAAATTTCACATTTTTGTGATTAATATTTAATTATTTAAAATTAAAATAAAATTTTGAATATTTAATTAAATTAAAAATAAATATAAAGAGAATATTTTTAATTTTTTGTCCAAAATTTTCTAATATGTTTAATGAGCATAAGAGTTATTTTATTTTATTTTTATGAATTTTCTACACAAAGTTATGATTTTTTAAAGTTTTAGTATATAATTAAATAAAAAAGCCCATTTTCCTACTTATCTACGCGACGTCTACTCATCCTTGTATGCTTCGAAGCTTCGCATGTCACCGCACTACTGGATGCTGCCATCTGATTCATCTGCCACTTGTCCCGTGCTTTATGCTCCATTCCTTCGTCTGATGCGATCCTAACCGTCCATCTGATACACGTGTGATTCAACTGCTCCGCGTCTTTGTCCTCAACTAATGTGAACCGAGAACCGACCACACTCAAACCATAATATCTCGCTCAACACTCAACTAAAATCATATGGGTTCATCTAGTTCAAACGAACCTATCTATATGGTCACATGCATATGAAATTAAACTATTCTTCATAAAGACCCAAACCAAGATTGGATTTGGAGGAAATGGTGTATATCTGAGCCCAAGAGATGAGGCCTCAATTGCTCGTGTGTTATGAAGCTTCGTTGTGAGTTGGCGAACCTCCTCCATGCGTCAGTTTGAGTAAAGATTGAGTGTATGTAAAAACTCCACCAGGGGGTGGTGTGGCCTATGTGGAAGTCTGGTGAAGAGGGCTTTAGGGATGGGGATTTCAGTGGGGAACTTCCTCGTTTGGTCTGGGGAAACTTAGGAGTAGCTCAATTTGGGGATTGGTGGAGTTTTGTGGTATGTCTATGAAAATGCCCTATTCTTTGACACAGATTAAGATTTTGGAAGAGTCTCCCAAAAGAATTGGATGCTCTCTATGTTTGCTTGTGAGGGGTGGTGTTTAAATAGCCATGGCCATGCTTAGGTGGAGGACTAACTAGTGCAAGTGACGAATAGGGGTGCACTACATTGGATGGGTGCAATTGGGTTCAAGCCATGGGGAGGGCTTTCTCAGTTTTGGGTTTTCCGATGAGTAGGTCAGTCGACCAGGGCTGAGGGGGTGGCTAGCTGGTTCAGGGAGATCAGAGGAGTTTAATGGTGATAAGATTGGGGGTTGGGAAGGCTGGTTGCATGGGTTAGAGAGTTAACCATATTTATTGGATGGGTTTGCATGATTTAAAAGACCATCGGTCAATGACTCAAAAGTGGTTCATTAGGTGATGTGATTGTCATCCAAGAGTGCTTAAGCATGACATAAAGGTTAGGGCTTGGATAAATGTTAAGATTTGAGGTGGATTAAAGAATAAGTTCAAAATAGGGGTTTAAGTTTAGGTTTAGATTTGAGCTTGGTTTGGGCTAGGGTTTAGATTTGGATCAATTAGAAGTCCGAAACAGTTTAGAGAAATTTCATGAGTAGTTTGGATACCTATTGGGTGGAAATGGGAGTTTCATGAAGTTCAATTTGGTGGAATTTGGATTTTGGGGCAAAATTGGGGGTTTTGATTTGGTTTAGATTTAGGCTAAGTTTGAGTTTAGGTATGGTCCAATTGAGGGTTCAATTTGGTGTAGGGAATTATCAAGAAGAATTTAGGATTTGAAATTGGTGAAATTGAATTGGTCATGGAGTTGAATTTGATGAAATTTGGGGGTGAGGTTAATTTGGTGAAATTCATTTGGACTTTGATTTAGGGTTTATAATTGGGTTCAATTGGGCTAAAATTTAGTTCAAATTGGGTTTGGACATGACGAAATTTGATTTGGATTTAAAATTGGGAGAGTTTAAAATGAATTTGGTAGAAATTGGGGGAGATTTGGAGAATTTAGACAATTAGGGGCAACCTGGAAATTTTGACTAAACTTGGTGGATTTAAGCACAATTGGTGATATTAGGTGGTTCAAATTTATTTTGGGGACATTTGGAGTGAATTTGGAGATTTTGGGAATTTTTTGGTTAAGAGGGGCATTTTGGTAATTTTGATACATTTGGTGTATTTTGGGAATTTTGAGGATTTTGGAGTATTTTGGGCAATTTGAGTGGGTTGTAAAGGTTTGATATGATTTTTGAAGGGAATTGACAATTTGGGCAATTTTGGGAAAATTAAGGTTTCAGGGTATTATAGGAATTTTGGTAAAGTTTAAGGCTAAAAGGCCAAAATCAGGGATTTTGGCAAAATTGAGATCAATTGAAGATGCTAATAAAAAAGTTACCCTTTTTGAGCCATGAAACCAAAGGAAAACCCATATTGGATCCTCCATGTGTTGTTCCTAACCACCCTAGTCTAAGGCTAAGGTTTTGAGGGACCGCCCACATGAGTTTCCAAAAGAAGGGAATCAGGTTAAGCATGATTGGTTTAGCATTTTAGGTTGTGAGTGGTATATCTTCCAAAATGTAGAGATATAATTTCCTGTGAAGCAATGAAAGAAAACACCATGTGGTTTAACTTTGATCCTATAATGCCCTAATTCTCACATTGATTTGTAAATTAGGAATTAAACCAACTCATGAATTAAATATCAAACTAAAAAAAAATTTAAACTTCACCGGTTAGCTATGAACCAAAGTTCAACCAATTGAGAAAAAAACCAGGATTAAACATAACCTAAAGCAGTCTAGTCTAAACGCCTAGGTTAGGATACTAGGTATCCTTAGTGCTAAGGGCTATGACCTATAGAACAAAAAGTATTACCCCCTTAATTTATGTAGGTGTCATAGGATGAAGTAACCAATGGTTGTGCATGAAGCACCTTGAACCACTAAATAATAAAATGGTCTACACTCATCATTGCTACGGTATTTAGTAGAGACCTCTGACTGCCTGGTTGGTTAATAATATGAGGATACTAATGAACCCGAGATGATGGAAAATCATTGGTAACTTGACTGGGAGTGTTATATCCAGAAATTAAGTTATTCTAGCCATTTAGCCTCCTTATAGAATTTAGGTTTAATTTAAAGTTAAAGTTTCATTTCAATATAGAAATCCTTCCAGCATGTATTGTCCCTAGTTTAAGATTTAACTTCAAATTAAATTTTTGAATTTAATCAAACTTTCAACTTAAAATCAAACATTTTTTTAACTCAAATTATTTAACCTCAACCAAATCTTCTCAGCTCAATTAAAATATTTTCAACTCAAACCAATTATCTCATCCATTCAACTCCAATCTACTCAATATTTCAAATCAAAACTTAACTTTCTCAACAACCTTGCAATTCTGATCCTCAAGGTTCACCTACTTCACAGAGCTGGTTAAACCCTTTCTTGTGCGTTCCAAAACACATCATCATTGGACTGTAAGTTTGAAAACTTTGAATTAGAATTATATGAACAAATCTCATCAAACACCGAGTCTATCTATTTAAAGACCTGAAACATCAATCATGAAGATACCAATCTTGTAGTGCAACATAATATAAGCTAATACTTTAATCAATAGTATTCTTAATAGCTCATAACTCCTTGGATATAATTGACTATGAGGGCTTGCATTTGAAAGGATACCATGACCCATAAAAAACTAACTCTATCCAGACCGATAATTTATAAAGATTTTTCTAATCTGAATAATTTGATCCATTTTATGGTAATATTTATATCTTTCTGGGTAACATATAATTTTTCAAATGACTTTCAGTCATTTAAATAAAAATCTTTTAAAATGTGACAGGGCAAGTGTAAAAAATTGACCTGCCAACTTGACCCAAACCTGATTCAGAAATTCTTAATTTGGGTTGAACAGTCAACCCAAAAATGACTCGAAATATACTCAAAATTGACCCAATTTTAATCTACATACCCAGAATTGTCTAGAAATTAACTTTCGACACAAAATTAACCAAATTTTAACCCAAGAAATAACTTTTCATATGTTAAATAGGTTATGTTGTTCGGCTTTGGGTTGGCAAGTTGAAGGCATGTCTAGTTTCTTTTAGGATTTTCAAGCCACATTATTTTCGGGTTGGGTTCCGATTAGACCTATTCAGGTCGGGTCAGTTTCGTGACGGACTTGAATGTGTCCCGTTAACCTTAATTAAGATCCCTATATATATGCATATAGGTATGTATATATATGTATTTATGTATATATGTATGTGTGTGTGTACCCTAAATTTGTAGGAAACAGTGCAAAGCCACTTGAATTACAAAGACATTTAAAAATTAGTTTTCAACGTGCTAGATGAATATAACTATATGCAGACATATTATGAGACCAATAAGCATAGATTGTTTATAGAAGCCTTTTCTCCATAATAGATTCTTAAAACTCCTCACAAGGATATACCTTCCAAAATGTAGAAATGTTATTACTTGTGCAGCAATAAATGAAAAAACCATATGGTTTTTCCAATGCTCGAGTTCATGAGCAATAACAACAAAAACTTCCTCATTCTTGCACTATTGGGTTATTCTAACATAAAGATCGATAAGCTTATTCTTGAAAAAATATATGTTCACACACAAATATAACTATATGCCATAAATAAACGTTGTTGTATATGTGTCTATTTATACATATACTTATGTTGATATATATGTTTCTTGGTATAGACATATACATATAGATATACATACAAATTCTTATACATATGTATACATATAAATATTGATACATGTCTTTGTATATGCATACCTATAGATATGTATACGTATACATACATACATACATACATACATACATATACATACATACATACATACATACATACATACATACATACATACATATATATATACATACATACATACATATATATATATATATATATATATATATATATATATATATATATATATATATTCTTTTTTTTATTTTTATTTTTTTATTTTTTTATTTTTTTTATTTTATTATTATTATTATTATTTTTAAATTTTAATTTTTTTATTTTTTATTTTTTAAATTTTTTATAATTTTAATTTTTTAATTTTTTATTATTTTTAAATTTTTTATTTATTTTATTTTTTATTATTTTTTAATTTTAAATAATTTATTTATTTATTTTTATTTTATTTTTTTTATTTATTTATTTTTATTTTTTTATTTATATATATATATATATATATATATATATATATATATATTAAAAGAATCAGTATTTGAGTCCAGTGGGCCCCAAATATTGATTCCCCTTTGCGCTTGAGCACTTATGACACAGTGACTATGCTATGTACCTAGTATTCGAGAACCCCGCGCCACGGGGGATCGAACCCTTGACTTGAGGGGTCTACAGTGCCCGCCATCCAACAGGCTATGGCTTGCGGAACAACCCTTGACACCATTTGTATCAGTGACTTGAAGTGAAGAAATGTTTCGGCCGTATTATGTGATAGAAAATACCGCTGAAAGAAAAATTTTATAAGATGGTAGTGAGACCTGCAATGCACTATGGCGCTGAATGTTGGCATTTAAAAGAGTAGCATAAAACTAAGTGTTATCGAGATGAGAATGATTAGGTGGATGAGTGGCTTTACACTTAGAGACAAAATGTGAAATGAATATATCCGTGATAGGGTTGGTGTAGCTCTAGTGATGGATAAAATTAGAGAGAGTCGCCTTAGATGGTTAGATCACATTAATGATCCAATTAGAAAAGTTGATGTTTTAGATTCGACTTATGTTAAGAAAGGCAGAGGTAGTCCTCGGAAGACTTGGGCATAATGTATAAAAACGATTTTATTTATTAGAATAAAATGAAAATAAGGCATAAAAAAGGACGCAATGGAGAAAAAAAAGATTCATGTAGTCGACCCCACTTAGTGGCATAAAGGTTTTGTTGTTGGCATAAAGGTTTTGTTGTTGTTGTTGTTGTATGAAAGATAATTTAGATAAGTTAATTCCTCTTTGGTTTTCACTCACCCCCATTGGCCAATTATGGCTTTGTATATATAATTTTCAAATTAATTTACTTTTAAAAAACATAGATTTGCAAATCAAGAAAATAGAAGTAAATTATTCAAAGAAAATTTACCTTTTGTTGAATAAAATAGCAGAAAGAAAAAACATTAAAATTTATATATTTATAGAAGGAAAAAATTTATGTTCTACAGATAAGAAAATTAATTGAAAAATAGACCCAATAATTATGAGAGACGCGAGGGAAAGGTGAATTTAAAGAGAGCCAAAATATTGTACAATCGTCGGACAAAATACTTGCATGATAAAAGAGGAAGGAAGCCAAGTGGCATTTTAATGAATGTATGTTTTGATGGAATTCCAATTAATTTTTTTGTTCAAAGCTATGTTTTTCTAACAAAATATCTGATAGGCCATTAAGAAATTCTCCATCATCCAACATGAAACTCGAGGCATGACATAGATTTTGAGATAATTTTTTGAGCAAAAAATGTTCAAAAATTTATAAAATGTCACCCATAGCTCCGCTTTCAACAAATTATAGTCAAACTGACGGGCTCAATAAGACGGAACAAATGATATCAAAGCTAGTCAAAACTGAGTCAAATCAAGCTCAAGTCAAGTCATTAAACCACTTTTAAAAGTTTTCAAGACATATTTAAAAGATCAAATAAATGTTGAATTTAACAAGCATATAGTCAAATCGAGCATCAAGACAAGACGAATCCAGCAAACCCAATATTACTTAATTCTAATATCGTTAAGGGACTCAAATGTTCATATTTCTGCATTAATTGTATCCAGAACACTATAAATAAAGCTCCACTGCTCTTATGAGGGAGTGGAGAACTTGAGGCTTAAGAAAGAACTTGAAGCTTTTAGAATGAACTGAAATCTAGCACCACTCTCTTCGAATGTTAATCGCTGCTAAGCGCCATTGACCATCGCTGACAGTCATCGATTATTGCCAACCACCGTCGACTGCCATCGACCGCTGCTTGTCGGCCTTCACTGATCGTTATCGACTGTCACACACTTCTTACAACAAGTTTATTCACACGTCGACATTAAAATTTGGAAGACTTTGTAATATATTCTCTCTTGTGGGACAAATGGTCTTTATAATTATCAACTTATAGTGAATTTTTACAACTGGGCCGGGCCTCGAGATTTTTTCCCTTTACTGGTTTTCCATGTAAAAACTTTTTATGTCACTACTGGTTGCTTTTTTTTATCAGAGTGTGTGTTGAATTCTCGTGCAACTCTAAGATGATAATTCATTATTCTACCGCAATGATTTTTTTAGCATGCATCATATCCTTTATAAATTTTGTTGTAGGTGAATTTTAATCTGAAATATTTTAAATCTCAACGATCATTTTTAATAAAGTATGCCACAATAATCAAAACATAAGAAATATATCATTATAAAACATAATAAAACACCTCAAAAAAAATATCCATATATTATAATTAAAAAAAAAAAAAACAAACAAAAGAGAGTTTAAACGTACTTGAATTATTTGATGATCTTAATAACATTAAAAGAATAGCAGACTAAATTATTTGTTAATTCAAACTCGTTAACCCTTAATTTTAAGTAACGGCATTGAAAAAAATAAAAATGAATTGTTTAGTCTTATACCATTTATTGTACGTACTTTTCTAAAGTAAAAATTGATGTTAATTTGAAAGTCAAAAGAAAAAGACTGTTCTACAGCAGCATGTTCAGATAGAAGGAAAACGTTTCCGGCGTCCTTTCTTTTATATAATTTATTTTATTTTTATTACGATGGAATAAACAGATAGAGAGAGCATATTTTATAATTCACGTCACATTGTCTGTATTTTCTTTTGTGCTTATTTGAGAAATGACTAAAATACTAATATAAAAATGATAAGTTTCTCTCCCTTTCTATTATGTGAAGCTATAAATATTTGATTGATGCACCTCAATCACCATCAACTACAAAGGAAGAAAAGAAAAGAAATATCCACATATCGATATGATTCGCTCTACATCCTATTTTGCAATCTCTCTGCTCATTCTCTCAGCCATCACCCACCTTCCAATTTTGGCATCGTGTAGTCGCGACGGCTTTTCTATAGAGCTCATCCATCGTGACTCCCCTAAGTCGCCTCTTTATGATCCCACTTTAACATATTCCTCCCGCATACGTGCGGCTGCTGAGCGCTCTCATTCCCGTGCTATCTACTTTCGTGATGCCATCCAAAAGGCTCGTAGTTCTTCCTCTGCACTCCCCATGGACGATTCCAACAACTTCTACTCAGAGATCACCCCAAACACCTTCGAATACTTGATGAGCTTCTACCTTGGCACTCCAAACAAGAAGATCATTGCCATTGCCGACACAGGCAGTGACCTCATATGGGTCCAATGCTCCCCCTGTAATGAATGCTACCAACAAACTGCCCCTCTTTTTGACCCACAAGCTTCTTCTACATACAAAACAATCTCTTGTAATACTGACTCATGCTCGACACTACCACAAAGTAGTTGTGGCCCATCCTCTCAGTGCAATTATCAATATGGATATGGTGATAAGTCAATCGTTCAAGGCTATCTCTCCACGGAGACAATAGGCTTTGACTCTACCGGCGGTCGTCCGGTACAATTCCCTACAACTCTCTTCGGGTGCACCCATCAAAGCAATGGCACATTTGACAAGAATGATGCTGGCCTTGTTGGCCTAGGTGGAGGAAAGCTTTCACTCATCCGCCAACTTGGCTCCACCATTGGTGGCAAGTTTTCCTATTGCTTGCCCTCATCAACCCAAACTTCTGCAACGAGTCAGCTCAACTTTGGCTCCAATGCTGTCGTTTCCGGATCCAACGCTGTTACCACACCCTTAATCTCTGGTTCTCCAGACACATTCTACTTCCTTAATCTTGAGCATATCAGCGTGGCTGGAAAGACCGTTACTATTGGGAAGCCAATGCAGACAAAGGCAGCCACCCAAGGCAACATCATCATCGACTCTGGCACGACTCTTACACTCATCGATGATAACACACTGCAATCCGTGGTGAGCAACGTGAAGAGCAGTGTTAGACTTCCCCAAGTCACGGATCCAAACGGTGTCTTCAACCTTTGCTTTGACACCTCCAAAAATGGGGCTTCGCTCGGTTTCCGGAGATCACCTTCCAATTTTCCGGTGGAGCATCGGTGGTCTTGCAACAATCTAATGCATTTGTAGAGGCTTCTCAAAATGTTGTGTGCCTTGCAATCGTCTCCAGTGGCAGCATCGAAGACTCTATCAACATATTTGGCAATATTGCACAACAAAACTTCCATATTGGCTATGACCTCTCCAACATGCAGCTCACCTTTGCACCGACCAACTGTGCTACACTCTAAATTCGATTATCATGTAAAAATTATCAACTAAACATATATCCTATCTTAATTTGACATTGTACGTTGATGGCTCATATATTAAGATTTCTCTTTAATTTGCATGAAATCTTACACTCAATTTACTTTTACACATGTTAAATGCATCCATAGTATTTTTATTTAACTTGTTCTTACCAGCTAAATCCCATTATAACATAGCATCTCATTTATTTGAGAAATGCTATAAGAAATTATTTTCATTATCTTGCTTCTATTCTAATTTACTTTTATCAAGTGAGAAAAAGAAATCTTATATGTATATTTGAGCTTACTAAAGTCAATTCTATTTTTCGAATAAGATTTATTTAAATTTCTAAATTTTAAATTATTATTGACATAAGTTTCTAGAAACTTTTATCAATGTATATGTAATACATAGCTAATATATGTATAAAATAAAATGTATAATTGGAGCAAACATTTTTTAAGAAGACACCAGATAGAGAATGGAGAAAATATTACTTTAGTAAATGTGTATTAATTAATAACAATTCATATGTGTATAAAATCAGTATATGCATAATGATGTGCCTAAAGTCGACCAAATCAACTTAAATGTTGAGTAACTTCAAACTTTGGTGTTCATTAAGAAAAATTATAATTTGTACCAAATCTCTTTCTATTTGTTTACACAATCTATAACTTGAAGTGATATAAATGCAATGAAAAATGTTATATTTACAACTTTTTTTTAACAAAGTTTTAGAAAAAGTTTTAGAAGGACATCTCATTTTTTTTCTTTTCAAGAGAATAACACAAACTATTTTGTCAAGGATTTTTTTCATTTTTTTAGTCTCTTATGCTCAATTAGTATGTTTTTTCCATACAATATCTTTTATTTTATGTGTTTCCAAAAATAAATATTTTTCAAATTCATTTTTTCCTCTATAAGTTTTATTTGAATTTGATTTTGTTTTATTTGATGTATTTTCATTAAATTTTAACTGTGCTTTTTGGTTTAAAATTTGAACTTTATTTAATTGAACATGTTAATCAAAATATAAGTATGGAAAAAATATAATATTATATATAGAAATAATATTGAGACACCGAAATGTTTTTGACATAGGAGCACAACTCTAGGAAATGATATTTGTGATTTAATATTGTATACTAAAAAATGGTATTATTCCTTTAGTTGCCCATCAAAGAATAATAGGAGTCTTCTCTGCAAGCCCTTCAAAATTTATCAATAATTTTATCAATGATTTATCAAATATTGTGATTGGACGCTGAGAATAAATAATAATTAAGTATTGATAACAAGGTTTATGATAATTATTTTAAAATTGTGCTCATTATCACTTACATTCCTTTTTAAACATTTAATTTTACCAATTAATAGTTTGGATAGTAACCAAGAGATTAGTTATTTAAGGGATAATTGTATGATTATTAATGAATTAGATAAATTCAATAAAAATTATTTAAGATTTTAACAATAAAAATTTGGATAGTAAAATTATAAATTTCTGAAAAAGTATCTTTAACAAAAAAACCATTTTTACTAATTATTTTCACATTTCGTCAATATATAAAATTGTATTATTCTAATGAAGTCGAATCGTCTGTTGAACTCACTTTTGTTGAGGTCTAGACTTTGTTCCTTAGAAGTCTAAGATTTAGTTATAGGACTTTCCTGTTGACTATCCTAGAGGACTAGTGATGGAACCCTAACCTATTAAAAATTCTAAACACCTCTTTACTCTTCTTGGAGTTCCACATGTTTGGTTTTGACCTCTAGCACTTAGTAGAATGGAGCTAAATAAGAGAGAGCTCAGGGGGCGTCCCCATAGGCTTGTCTGGCATTAGGGTTACACACACTTAAACCCCTCACTTTCACTCACAACCTAAAACCCTAAACCAAGCATGCTTCCTCTTCCTTCCCACTCTTTTGGGAACTCATGTGGGTGGTCCCCCAAATCCTTGGCTTCTGGCTAGGATGGCTAGGAGCAACACTTGGAGGACCCAAATGGGGATTTTTTTGGTCTCATGACTCAAAAAGGTTAACTTTGTGATTAGCCTCCAAAATTGACCCCAATTTTGCCAAAATTCAAAATTTTGACCTTTTACCCCTAAACTTTTCTAAAATTATCAAAAATGTCTCTGAAACCCTAATTTTTCCAAAATTTCTCAAATTCTCAAATTCATATAAAAAATCATATCAAACCATTCCAAATTACTCAAATTGTCTAAAATACTCCATTTCCTCAAAATTCCCAAAATACACTCAAATTTGCCAACATTACCAAAATGCCCCCCCCCAAATCTCCAAAATCTTCAAATTCACTCCAAATGTTCCCAAAATCAATTTGAATATCCCAATATCCCCAATTGTGTCCCAATCCACCAAAATTAGTCAAAATTTCCATATTTCCCCTAGGTGCCTAAAGTCTCTAAATCACCCCTAATTTACACCAAATTGATCTCAAACTCTCCCAATTCCAAATACAAATCAAATTAAATCATGTTCAAATCCAATTTGAATCAAATTCAAGTCCCATTGAACCATCCTCCAAGCATTAATTTCAATTTGAGCCAAGATCCCCACTTTGACCACGCCCTTAAATTCCATCAAATTGAACCCCATAACCAACCCAATTTTGAATCCTAAAATCTTAGTAACACTCCCTTAGACCAATTTGAACCCTCAATTGGTCTAGACACAAACTCAAACCTAGTCTAAATCCAACCCAAACCAAAACCCCAAAATTTACCCCAAAATCCAAACTTCATTAAATTGAACTTCATGACAATCCTATTTCCATCCAATTTATATCCAAACTACACATGAAATTTCTCTAAATTAATTTGGACTTCCAATTGATCTCTACCCAAACCCTAGCCAAGCCCAAATCTAAACCTAAGCTTAAACCCCCATTTTAAACTTAATCTCAAATCCAACTAAATTATTTCACATTGATCCAAGCCTTAACCTTTTATACCATGCTTAAGTACCCTTGGATGCTAATCAAAACACCTAATGATCCACTTTTGAGCCATGGACCAAGGGTCCCCTAAATGGTGGAACCTCTTCCTAAATTTGGCTAAGTGACCTAAGTTTTGCATCACCTGATTAAACCTCCATCTTGATCGCAATTAAACACTCCACTGACCTCCCTAAACCAGCTAGTTGCCATCCTAGCCCTAGAAAATCGGCCTAGTCACTGAAAAACACAAAACCAAGAAGGCACTCCGAATGGCTCGAACCCAATTACACACATCCAATGTGGCTCACCCCCATTGGTCACTTGCACCACTCAGACCTCCACCAAAGTGGCATTTTCCACCCCCTGGCCTGCCGTGTTGGCCACAATGCACATGGCTATTCAACACCACCCCCTCATGATGAGCATCCCATTCCTTGAGGAAAATTTGCCAAAATATTTTCAGAGCTTCTCCAGACTTAGCTCAATTCAACCCCACAATTTCAGCCACCAATCCCAACTGTTCAGGTTCAATTTCATCTTTGAAATCCAGGGCATTTTTTTTCATACCACAAACCTCCACCAATCTCGAAATTGAACTAGTCCTAAGCTTCCCCAGACCTTAAGAGGAAGTTCTCCATCAAAATCCCTATCCCTATAGCCCTCTACACTAGACTTCCACATAGACCGCACCACCCTCAGGTGTAGCTCTTACACGGCTCCAATCCTTGCTCGAATTGACGCTTGGAGGACGTTTGTGGACCAAAGAGAATCTTCAGAACCATTCCAACTGAGGCTACACCTCTTGGACGAAGGTATGGACCATCTTCCCCAAATTCGAGCTCTGTTTGAGCCTTTATGAAGAAAAGTTTAATTTCATAAGCATGTGACCATGTAGAAGGGTTTGCTTGGACTAGATGAAGGTGTAGGAACAAACCCCATGTGATTTGGTTGAGTTTTGAGTGAGATCTTAGGGTTTTAGTATGGACGGTTCTCGGTTCACACCAATTGGGGACAAAGATCAAAAGCCGTTAGATTGCGCGTGTATCAGTTGAACGCTCCAAATTAAGTTAGACGAGAAGATGAAGCATAAAGTGTGGGGCAAATCAGTGTTGACGCGGAAGGCGACATTGAATGGGAGCGCACCATGCGGAGCTTCAGAGTCGTCGTAGGATTGCGTGACGCCGACGTGGATAAGTAGAAAAATTTGGCATTTTTTATTTCAAATAATTCAGAAACTTTAAAAATCCTTAACTTGGTATAGAAAATTCGTAAAATAAGAGGAAAATACCCCTGTGCTCAGTGAGCAAAGGAGAAAATTATGAACCAAAAATTGAAATTATTTGTCTTATATTTTATTTTCAATTAATTAAATACTCTAGAGCTTGTTTTAATTTTATTTAATTAAATATTGTCAGCATGGCTTGAAATTTAAAGAGTTTGATCTTCATGTGACTAGGAGTAACCTCTGATTTTTACAAAGTCGGAGGACACATTTATGGTTGAAAGCCCTAATTTTTCATATTAGATGTCAATGTTTTAATTTAACAATTGTATAAATTAAAATATAAATCAGAAAAATGTGGGACTTACTTTGGTAGGTTCACTGTGGTAAAAGGATCCTAGGAAAAATGTAAAATGAGTTTAGATAATTATGTTTATTATCTTATGTAATTAAGTCACTAAAACTCATAAAAAAATAAAGAAAATGAAATGCATCTAAGAAAATCACAAAAATTGGTTCACATTGAAGATAATTAATATATTAAACCTTTGTAAAATTTTTGAACCTGTTTGGATTATGTTTGATTTTAAAATAATTTTTTTAGGTAAATGGGATCTTTGTACTAAAATAATTATAATAAATAAAATATAATTAAGAAAATTATGAAAAGTGGTTTGGGGTGTTCCTTATTCATTTTTTAGCTAATTTTCAATTTAAAAATAATTTAAAAATGTCAAAAATCATAATATTACAAAAATGCACCAAAATGTCACAATTTGTTCCCTAATCACTTCGAACCACCTAAAATATTTTTCCTAATTTTCTAAACATTGTTATGTATTTTTAAAAGGCCTAAAAATGTATTTTCCTTAATTTTACATTAAAATAATTATAATAAATGAAATAAAAATCACAAAAATATTAAATTTATTTTAATAAGTTCTCTAAACTTAGAGAGAATAAAAAAAATATAAAAGTTAATTTTCAAAATTAATTTATATTTTCTATTTAATTAATCACCAAAATCAACAAATAATTATAATACTTAAAATAAAATTCAAAAAATTTACCAAAATTATTCTTAGAGGTCCTCTGACCTAGATGAACCTCCAATAATTTTCTTAAATATAGAAGGTTTGTTTTGATCTACTAAACTAATTAACAATAAAAATTCTTATTTTTGAGTTAAAATAATTAATAAAAAACTAAATAAAAATTAGAAAAATATAATTTCTCCTCTTATCTTTTTATTGACCCATGAGTAAGGTAATAAAAAATTTTTAAAGTTATTTGAGTTAAATTTAAAAAATTATGAAGTGGAAAGCCTTAAGGGCAAAATGGTAATTATGAGATTTTGAACTCTAATTAAAATTTTGAATTTAAATTAAAGGGTAAATAGGTAATGTTTATTTAAATTAACTCTCTTGGATGATTGAAACACAATGGATTAAAGGGTAGAAACCAATTCATAACTTTTCTATAACAAGGGCAAAATTACAATTTCTTGAATTATCGTGACTTGGAAGTTAATCCGATTGGATGATCCTAGAGTAGCGGGCCTAAATTAGGAAGACAATAACTCACTAATCTAAAGCCTCTAATCGGTGATCAAATGTTAAGTGAAATCATTTAATAGAAGTTAAATCCACCTAATTTAAGACCTACACAAAATTATTAATGGAATCTTAAGGGCTTAGTAGTGAGCTAGATTTAATTTAATTCGCTTAATGAGATTTAGACAATGAAACGTAACTAATTCTAAATACTCTCAAAAAACTACAAGCCCAATTTTAATTGAAAGAGCGAGAATTCTTGATAATTTAAATTGCCCTTATAGGCGTTTGCTCGCATAATTCTTAAATAGAACATCAAGTGAATACTTAGTTACCCAGCTCAAGGGATAATTAAAACAATAATGTTCATTAAGAACAGGTTAAAACATCACTAATAAGTCGTAACATAATCCGAGATGAATGATTCAACAACATAACAAGTTTAGAACTCGAAACAATTCAATGGATTTTAGAAGTTATTTAGGGTTACACGTTGAAGACTTTTGCAGCCTTTTGGGTGTTTTGAAGGACAGTTGAAACTAATTATACTTTGATGAAGAAAATCATCCTTAAAATATTAGGGACCCACCAAGTTATTCCTTGGGACCCATTAATTCACCTAAATCAATAAAAATGCCCTAAATTACTTATCCTACTTTTGCAAACCAATGTTCAAGGACTTGAATCTTCTCTAAGGTATTTAACTTCTTGTGAGAAAACGGGGACAATTGTTTTTACCACATATGGATCATCAGAATGGTATAAGTCTAAGGTCTACGTGGCTAGGGCGATGATGATAATGCTAATGTGTACTAAACGAGTGATACGATGTGGAAATTTTAGATAGTATCTCCTCCCTCAAGGACCTTCAATGAGAGGAGAGGAAAGGACCGACGATACTATTCATCAATTCTTAGTGGGATTGTTTCCCCCGACACTCTTAGGTTGCCAGTAATCCTAGCTTGTTTATAGTTACTAGCCTGTGGACTACACTAATTTACAAAATTAAAACAAAAGTTTATCTTCCTTGTTAAAATAAACTGTGCATGAAAGTCTAAACAGTAGCTTTTGAATGAAAATTATAGAATTTTGATGAAAACTTATAAAGGTTCGTGGTTAGTCAATCGATTCGAGGTTAAGGACTGCCGTCCATAGGTTATCAAGTTGGTAGCTCTTGTTCAAGGTCGCGAAGCACCCCCCACCTTTACTAATGTTTTATACCTAGTCTTGGTCTTCCACATATGACTACATAATTTTCTTTGCGTATATTTGTTTTGTTACGACTCGTTTTGCTACTTTTTACACTAAAGTTCTTGCTTTCTTTTTCTGTAATTTATTTAAATTTCCTGCAAATTATACTTTATTTTATGAACTACCACATAGTGGTGGTAGAAGCCCAGGTATGCATATTTTGTACTGTAATTTTTTTTCGTCTTACTTTTACTTTATAGTATTTCCATACTTGCACTTACTTACTTTGCATGCAAAACCAAAATAAAAACACATTTTCAAAATTATAACTACACTTTCAAACCAATGAACGAACATAATACACTTCTTTTGATTTACGGGGATCTCTCGAATGAGGTAACCTACCGTTGCTCACGAGAATTCTCCGGTCTACTTTGCTTAGCAACTCATTCAGACTATGTAAGTTTGAAAGAAAATAGTTGTGCCAAAATGAGGGAACCGTAGGATCCTAACCGGTGTCGCTCTAATGAAATTAAAATTTCCCCCAGAACATTTAAACATTGTAAACCTTTTGAACCTTAGACCTTAGAAATTCTACTTCAACAAGGATCTTAGAGCATGAATTGTGGGCAGCACGACGAGGACCTACAGAAGGATATCTTCGAGATAGTTGACCCGACCCGCAATTACGCAGTAAATTAACTTACAAAAGATGGCCAAAAACTTGACCTGATTTATAAATAACGGCTAGTGTGCAAAATCTTAAATGATATAAAAATTAGAAAATATTTAACACACTAGGGGTACTACGCAAGTATACATAACGTTTCAAGTAATATAGAGTTTTCTTTAAAAACCCCAGTATCGATCCCATGAGGAAGTAAAGTAAGAGGACTTTAGCCAAATTCTAGTCCACTACTAATAGTCATTAGCTTGGAATGTTGATTAAAATTGTGTTTTATCTAGCAACTACTCATAAATGCAAGTGTTAAATGTAATAGTAACTATAACTAAATGTAAATATTAATTTTAAAGATAACTCTTTTTGGATGAGTTGGTTTGGAGAATTTTGAGATATTAAAAACTACTATTCTTATGTAATGAAATAGATAATGTATAGGAATGAGATGTATTTAATATTGTATGTGTCAAATAGGAGCAATTCAATTCTTTACCCTTTGGTCCAGGCATAAAGAACATTGACTAATCCTATGCTTGGTTACTGAATCTGCGGCTAGGCAGGGAGGATACAGGCTCTCACTTCGGAGCTCTCTCGTTCCCCTCGCCAGAGAGCTAACAATCTACACTTCAGCACCCAAACGATAAGACCGAATTGAGGATTTTAGCTTGTCACTCTAAAATCTCCAATTCTACGCCCGATAATTATATTTCCCTATTTCTTTGCATTCAATTCCCATGAACATCACCATTCATGGAATTTAAATGTGGTTCCACTTTGTTGAGAATTACATATGCCCTTTCGGGACTTAACGCAATTACAACGAATTTTAACACTACAATGGGCCCTTATTGCAATGTAAATGAAGTGCAAGTAAAAACCATCACATTTATAATTAAAACATCTTTTAGTAAGCATCCCAATATCCTAATCATGAATCATACTCATTGCAAAAGAAAAGTAAAATGAAAAGAATTACATAATCTTCTCATGCCATTATTTCCAAAGAAGAAGAAAGAGTAAGAGAGATGTGTCACAAAGCACGAAGAAAACACAACGAAAACTTCATTAAACAAAAGCAAATCCACTAGGTAATTGTTTACAACATTATAAGATAATGAAGAACAATACTTAGCTTTTTCCCCTTGAAAGAAAGACGAAGATCTCTCCCACAAAGTCTCCCTTCAATCCATGAAATGCTAGAACATCTCTTTACAAATTCTCTCAAAATCTCATCTCCAATCTCTCCAAAATGGTAGAAATATACATTTCTACTCTTAATCTAAGAATCCTAAACATTCCTCAAAGTTTTTCTCCACTTTTTTCTCCTAAATTCCTCACTTTTCTAACCTATATTCGCCATTTTAAAGAGTATGGACGAAGTTTGAAGAGTTTCCATAAGCACCCCTTTGAAAAAGCATCCAAATACGTCGAATTTAGGCAAAAAACCACCAAAAGTCGGTCCAGAACCTTCCGGGCGCCATCGGCGGGTTTGAGGCCGCTGTCTGCGGCCTTTTCGGGCACTTTTCGTTGTTTTCTGGAAAATCTTGCCGTCGGCGAGATCGTGTCCGCTGTCGGCGAGCAGGCTCTGCGCAGCTCCACCGTTTTGCTCCGTTTGGCTCCGTTTTAGCTCTGATTCGCCCTGTTTCAGTTGCGTTGCGTTCGTAACAGATAACCCTACAAAATAAACATAAAAACAACCTTTCTTTAAGGTGTAATATCATTCAAAAATATGCAAGAAGTGTAAAAGAGTTTAAGCATCAAAAGACTTATCGAAAGGTGTCAGGGCAGAATTTCATTTCTTGGTCGTTTTTGCTCCAAATTGCAGCGTTTTTTTCTTCTTTTGCTCCAATCACCATTTCTTGTACCTAAAACAAAAAAATATATAAAATACCTTCCTTTTAAAGTGTAATATCATCAAAAATGAGTAAAATGATATAGCAAAAAGCGTATATTTTTTTGGCGTGTCAAAATCTCCCAAACTTAATTGTTACTTGTCCTCAAGTAACACTTTTACTACATAAAAATATAACTCAAGGCAATGCACTTTCACCTGTAATACACTAAAATTTTTCATTCAAAAGAATATATTGGTTAGATTTTTAGAAAGAAATTCAGTAACTCAGGTTAACGCTACAGGTATAAGAATATTCAACAATCAAGTCTAAGGGTTATAGTATTCTATTTATTTCAAGATAAATCATAATTTGTTACATTAAGAGTGCCTTGAAAGATTATGTGAAAAAGGAGTTCATGCAAACTTCATCAGAATGTAGGCCGATACTTTAAATATAAATTCAGAAATGAAATCAAGTTCTCTCTTTAGGGTGACTCAAGTGAAGCCAATTTTTTATTAGGCATCTCCTCATAAATATTTTCTTTATTTTTCTTTTTCTCTTTCTTTTGGATTGTTTTTCAATCCTTCTCTTTTTTTTTCTTTTTCTCTTCTTTTTTTTTTAATGAAGATTACTATATCTGTAGAGCCTGTAATGATTTTGAACTTCACTCTCCTCTTTCTAAAGTTCAAACTTGATACACATCCTTACTTTATAATTAGGTATGAGCTTTATTATTCATCATAAAGTCACAATCTCTTCTTAACACACAATACTTTAAGTCTCTTAACATTTCAAAAATACAATTTTCTTTACTTTAAATAGTTAACTATAATCAAATTCTTTCATACCAAATATCTTATCCTTATAAAATTAACTTTTAATACTAAAAACTTCCATCCAATCCTTCCATAATATTCAACTAAAATAAAAAGTTTTAGTTATCTCAAGCGAGGTTCAATTGCCAGAAGTTATGCTAATAATTTTTGAAAATATAATAATTGAGAACAAATAAGAGTTAATTTTTTTCTTCCCCCCAAACTTAAATTTTAAAGTATTTTGCAACTAATTCCATAAAATACAGCAGGAAGAAAAATTAAAGGTTGAATATACTTACTACTACAACATCCTATCAAATTCATATCATGCATAATCAGGATAAAATGACTGTAGGAGAAAGTAAATCTAACCTAAAATATTCTTGTAATAAAATTACACTAAAAGGAAGTATTTTCACATTAAAATTTTATTTTTCTTCCTACCCCCAAACTTAATTTTTAACATGTATAACATTCAATACAGAAAATATAAGCAGGAAGAAAAACAGTTTAGAAATTCTATCTACAACAAATTTCTATCAAAATCATTTGCAAGTATTCATTAGGACAGAACAATATACAGCAGAAAGTAAATCTAAACTAATCATGCCAGAATGAAATTAACTAAACCACAGTCTAACTAGCATTGTAGGTATCAGTAAGGGAATATAAAAATGTTCTTCAATACTTAAATAAAGTTGTAAGACAAATATAAACACACATATGATAAATGAGGTTAAGTCATCCTTTAACTCATCACATCTTACTAACTTACCTCCAATTTCTAAAGGAATCACTACACTAGTAAATTAAGTACTTTAAAATGATTTTATAGATTATAATCCCAAGGATAAGATTTCCCCTGATATATTGGCTCCTAGGCACCAATCTCAGCCATCTCCTAATCCTTATAATTAATCACCTTTAACAGTTATAAAGATAGTGTAAGATAATCCACATGGTATTCATCAAATAGGTTCGTGACTCCTACCTAATGAAAATAAAGTTGTAGAAAGGAAGTAAAAAATTAAGATGGAACTATCATTATCCGAAATTCATGATTTCTCTTGTAAAACTTAAGTCTGGGTGAGACCCAAGTCACAGTGGACTCGTTAATCCAACTACTACAAGAGACCAAGTCTAGCCATAATAAGAAGTTAAGGAATCACCTCCCTCAAGACACAGACAGAGATCAGTTCAAAGCACTAATATTCCAAACATCTACCAATCAACAATCAAACTGATCAATCGACTATAAAGCAAATACAATACAACACTAACAATCATGACTCTCAAGCACACTAAATCAAAACACACTGATAACTATGGGTTGCCTCCCATAAAGCGCTTGGTTTTAACGTCATTAGCCCTACAAATGATTCCTCTTGGATCAAAATTCCATTTAAGTAATCCTCGATAAATCGCCCAATCTTTTTCAGATCTAGGGATTCCTACAAAATTCTCAAATTTTAATTTTTCATTCAGCTCTTCATTTTCAGATGGATTTATATCACTGTTCCTCATATTTCTTTCTAGATCCAATATTCTTCTATTGATTTTCTGAAATTGCATATTAATATCATCCTTGAAATTTATAAGAAATGGATCTTTATAAGATACTTCAATATCACCCAAAATTTGGATCAGATTCTCCCTAATTAATTCAGATTCAAGATCAAATTCTTCTGTGTCACTCTTCTGTTTCAAATTATCTTCCAATTCTAGGAATTTCTTCCAATGGTATTCCAATATCCTTATCCTCTTTTCTCAACTCAAAGTTCTTTTAAAATTTATCCTCAAATTCTCTTCCAAGTCCTAGTTCAAAATTTTTATCTTGTTCATCATTTAATTCAGGTTTTTCTTGTGATTGAGTCGTATCTAAAGATATAAAGACTGGTTGTGTAGATGAATTCTCTAAATAGATAAGCTTTAAAATTGTATGGGGTACATCCATCTTAAGTTCATGAGATTTTTCAACAAATGGACTTAAAAGTTTACTATTTTTGGTAGTGTCCATCATTTCACATCTCTCCTGAACATAAATATAGTCTTCTTTAAATAACTTTTTCGAATCATCATGAAAATCTATTTCAATCTCATCTTTTAACTTACTCTCAAAACTTTCTTGGAAATGGTATTTACTTAGATAATCAATTTCATCCATCCAAAAACAATTATCATCTTTTTTCTCAACTGGATATTTCATAGTCTTTAACACATCAAAAGTGACTATCTGGTCATTAATATTCATAGCCAACTCTCCTTTTTGCACATCTATCATAGCTTGTCCAGTAACAAAGAAAGGTCTCCCTAAAATAATTGGAATTTCTTTATCTTCCTCCATATCTAATACAATAAAGTCCAAAGGAAAGATAAATTTATCCACTTTAACAAGCACGTCTTCTATAACTCCTGTTGGATAAATGATAGATCGATCAGCTAATAGAAGGGTTACAGTAGTGGGAGAAATATCAATTAAACCTAACATTCTAAATATAGATAGAGGCATCACATTAATGCTCACTCCTAAATCACATAAAGCTTTTCCACATAATTTTTCTCCAATTGCACAAGGAATTGTAAAGCTACAAGGATCTTTAAGTTTCCGAGAAAAATTTTTCTGAAGTATAGCGCTGCACTTCTCACTTAGTAAACTGTCTCATAATCCCCAAATTTCCTTTTCTTGTTTAATATATCCTTTATAACCTTTGCATAACTTGGTATCTATTCCAAAGCTTCATTGAAAGGAATATTTATCATTAACTTCTTAAGTACTTTCATGAACTTTGAAAATTTTTTATCCAACTCATGCTGTCTAAGTCTTTGAGGAAATGGAGGTGGTGGTTTTTCCAAACTGATTTTTGTTGGAGATATTAATTTTTCCAGATCCTTAGAAACATGTTCTTCAGGCCTTTTAGTTTCCTTTGTTTCTCTCACAACATCTTTCTCTTTTCTAACCACATCCTTTATATCTCTTCCAATTTTTAATTGGATAGCTTCTATTTGTTTATTAGTGTTCTCTTTAGGGTTGATCTCATTGTTGCTAGGAAGTGTTCCTTGGTGTCTATTGCTAAGTGAATTAGCAATTTGTCCCAGTTGATTCTCTATGTTTCTAATCGTAGCATTTTGAATTTGCAACTGGTTTCCCATTTGTAATACCACTTCTTCCATAGACATTTTCTTATTCTCAAATTGTTGATCATTATTAGAGTCCGGTGGATATGAAGGTCTATAGTTTGTGTTCCCCTGATTATTCCAACTTCCATTATGATTTGCATACTTATTTTCCCATTTTAGGTTTCCACCATTAGTAGTATGATTCTAGTTAAATTTAGGATGGTTCTCCCAATCTGGGTTGTAAAAGTAAGAGTACGAGTTGTTTATGGTATTTAAAGTCTCATATGATAATTTAGAATCAATTATAGGCCCTAATAAACTTTCCTCACTTACAGGAGTAAATTGAGGTTGGTTCATTCCAAATTGGTCCAACTTCCTTGATATTGCAGCAATCTGAGATGCAAGAATTGTAATCACATCCGTATCATGAACACTAGCTACATTTTTATGATTTACCCTTGCAGAGGGCCATTGAAATTCAGTTGTAGTCATTTCTTCAATTAACTCATACGCTTCATCAAATGATTTTGACATTAATGATCCACCAAGTGACGAAGATCAATTATAGCACCTAAGGGATCCTACTAACACATTATAAAAAGTTTGAATGATTAACCAATAGGGCAGAGCATGGTGTGGACACTTTCTTAGGAGTTCCTTAAATCTTTCCCAGGCTTTGTATATTGATTCCCATTCATATTGACAAAATGAGATAATATCTTTTTTATGTTTAGTAGTCCTTGAAGGTGGAAAATACTTAGCTAAAAATTTCTGAGTTAAATCCTCCCAATTTTTAATAGAACCCGATGCTAATGAGTATAACCACATTTTAGTTTTATCCCTTAGTGAGAAAGGAAAAAGCCTTAGCCTAACAACATCGTCTGACATACCGTTATAACGAAATATAGCACAAAGTTCTAAAAAAATTGATAAGTGTAAATAGGGATCCTCCAAAGGAGTTCCCCCAAACTGATTGTTCTGCACCAGTTGGATAATCTCAGGATTTATTTCAAACGAATCTGCTTCTATGACAGTGTTTTGTATAATTGAGTGAATTTCATCTGTCGCAGGATTTACGTAATCCCTCAATGAAGTATGATGATTTTCTAAGTTATTATCTTGAAAGTTTTCCATTTCCATTTCTAGTTTTTCGAGTCCTTTCTGTATTTTTATTATTTTTTTATTTCTTTCAAACTCGGGATCATAAGGTACAAGTCCTGCAGATCCTTTGTTTCGCATACTTAACACAACAAACAATACATTAACAATAAAACAAATAAAACGAAAAATATATTCAACATAACAAAACATTTTCACGAACATCATATTTTTCACACAAACAATTTTTTACGACACTACAGTTTTTCAAGTCTAAGCCTAATTACTTCAACTAAAATTCTCCTAAAGTTCTTACCGAAGCTTCCCCGGCAACGACGCCAAAAACTTGACCCGACCCGCAATTATGCGAGTAAATTAACTTCCAAAAGATGGCAAAAAACTTGACCCGATTTATAAATAACGGCTAGTGTGCAAAATCTTAAATGATATAAAAATTAGAAAATATTTTACACACTAGGGGTACTACGCAAGTATACGTATCGTTTCAAGTAATATAGAGTTTCTTTCAAAACCCCAGTATCGATCCCATGAGGAAGTGAAGTAAGAGGTCTTTAGTCAAATTCTAGTCTACTACTAATAGTCCTTAGTTTGGAATGTCGATTAAAATTGTGTTTTACCTAACAACTACTCCTAAATGCAAGTGTTAAATGTAATAGTAACTATAACTAAATGCAAATATTAATTCTAAAGATAACCCTTTTTGGATGAGTTGGTTTGGAGAATTTTGAGATATTAAAAACTACTATTCTTATGTAATGAAATAGATAATGTATAGGAATGAGATGCATTTAATATTGTATGTGCCAAATAGGAGCAATCCAATTCTTTACCATTTGGTCCAGGCATAAAGAACATTGACTAATCCTATGCTTGGTTACTGAATCTACGGCTAGGCTGGGAGGATACCAGCTCTCACTTCGGAGCTCCCACGTTCCCTTCGCACGAGGGCTAACAATCTACACTTCGACACCCAAATGATAGGACCGAATCGAGGATTTTAGCCTGTCACTCTAAAATCTCCAATTCTACGCCCGATAATTATATTTCCCTATTTATTTGCATTCAATTCCCATGAACTTCACCATCCACGGAATTTGAATGTGGTTCCACTTCGTGGAGAATTACATATGCCCTTTTGGAACTTAACACAATTACAACGAATTTTAACACTTCAATGGGCCCTTATTGCAATGTAAATGAAGTGCAAGTAAAAACCATCACATTTATAATTAAAACATCTTTTAGTAAGCATCCCAATATCCTAATCATGAATCATACTCATTGCAAAAGAAAAGTAAAATGAAAAGAATGGCATAATCTTCTCATGCCGTTATTTCCAAAGAAGAAGAAAGAGTAAGAGAGATGTGTCACAAAGCACGAAGAAAACACAACGGAAACTTCATTAAACCAAAGCAAATCCACTAGGTAATTGTTTACAAATTATAAGATAATGAAGAACAATACTTAGCTTTTTCCCTTGAAAGAAAGACGGAAATCTCTCCCACAAAGTCTTCCGTCGATCCATGCAATGCTAGAACATCTCCTTATAAATTCTCATAAAATCTCATCTCCAATTTCTCCAAAAGGGTAGAAATCTACATTTCTACTCTTAATCTAAGAATCCTAAACATTCCTCAAAGTTTTTCTCCACTTTTTTCTCCTAAATTCTTCACTTTTCTAACCTATATTAGCCATTTTAAAGAGAAAATCTTTTTTTAGAATTAGGAAACAAGTCCACAATAGATTTTCTTTTTATCTTCTTTAAAACATTCCTAGAAGATTTTATATTGACAAATCCACAATATTTTAAAATGGATTTCTCTATATTCGCCATTTCTCTTTTTCTCTTCTTTAAAACATTCCTCAAAGATTTTCTATTGTCAATAGTAAACAAGTCCACAATAGAAAACCTTTTTTTAGAATTAAACAACAAGTCATGGAATTCGAGGAGGTCCGCATAGTGCGACATAAATCTTCAACTCATCTTTAGGCCTTTGTACAATCATATTATGCAATATAAGACCTAACTCATCTTAGGATTCCAAGGTCATCGTTCAGTGAGACGTAAATCCTCCTATCTTCAATGTTATTTGTATGACCGATATCATGCAATTGTAAGCCCTACATAATAAGATTAGCACGATGAAATACTAAATAATATCTCTTCAAAATTGAAGCTAATAGGATAGCTTGGTTAGTCACTGAGGTTCTCCTCAGGATCCGTGATATCCTCTATCTCTATTCCTTCGGATTCTATAATAAAGGTTCCTATTTGATCCCTCCACATTTGAAATTTCTATGCCCGACACCCTAAAATTTGAATTCACAAAGAAAATACCTCTGATATAAATCAAGAGTTTTCATGGGTGACTTTGGACATTTATGATGTAATTAACTATAGAGGTTTGCCCTTATAGGAAACTTTAAGAACCCGCTTAATATAAACCTTATATAATCTTTTATATTATGTAGGAGAATCTGTCGATCAACATATAGGTTTCGCAGATCAAAATAGATGTCATAACTTCTTTAGTTTATTTAATCGAGCCTTACTATTAAGCAATGTGTCTATTACTCGGGATAGATGCATGTCTTACGGTGTAGTGCTCGTTTATTCAAACTATTGTATATAAGAGATCAGTTTAGTTTCTTTTTTTCCAAAACTAAAGTGCTAATTTTCAAAATTATATATATATTCAAATTAAAATATATTTTCAAAGCGACCAACACACTTCCCTTTGGATATTTCTTGAGAAGAAAGGTGTTGATATGCCTTTTATTCAAGTGTTGACCTCACTTTTGTTGAGGACTAGTCTTTCTATTAGGAGCCTAGGGTCTAACCATAGAACTCTTCTGATGACTATCATAGAAGACTAGCAATGGAGTCCATACCCCCCTTAGAAATTCATAACACTTCCTTTCTTCACTTGGAGTTTCAAATGCTTAAAGTCTAACTTCTATGTACATAGGTGGATGAGACAAAGCATAAGGAAGCTCAAGAGGAGTTCCATATAGGTTGGTCAAGCCTTAGAACTCACCTTGGGTTGTCTGGTCTGGGTCAAGCTCACACACACACACCTAAGCTTTACACTTACACTCACCACCTCTACCCTAAACCAAATATGTCGAAACTAAACATGCCTATACCAGATCCCCTCTGCCTTTGGAAACTCATGTGGGTGGTTGCCCAAGCTCTTGGCCCTGGGCTAGGGTTTGGTTAGAACCAACACATGGAGGATCTAAAATGAGAATTCTTCTGGCCCATGGCTCAAGGAGGTTGGCATCCTCAATTAACCCCAAATTTACCAAAATTCCAACTTTAACTTCTTACCCGCAAAACTCCACTAAATTACCAAATTGCCCTTAAACCTTAATTTTAACCAAAAAATCTCAAAATTGTTGAAATTACCCAATTATCTCCAAAAATCATTCAAAAATGTTCTCCGCGACCCAAAATACCCATAGTACCTCAAATTTCCCAAAATACCCCAAATTGGCCAAAATGACCAAAATGTCCCTCTAAATTCAAAAATTTCAAAAATTCCCAAAAATTCCAAAATCATCCCAAATGTCCCCAAAACCAATTAAAACCACTTTATTGGACCTAATTTGACCAAATTGACTCATTTTGACCAAAAATCCCAAATTGCCTCTTAAGGCCCAAAATGTCTAAATCACCTCCAATGTTCACCCAATTGATCCCAATCCTCCCCAGTTTCAATCCTTAACTCAAATTCATCATTCCAATCTCATTCGAAGCCAACTACAAGTCCAATTTGATCCAATTTCAAACCCAATTTCAACCCAAACCAAAAAGGCCCAATTTTGACCACATGACCCAATTCCCCTATATTGAACCTCTTAACCAAGTCCATCTCCCTAAAATTGAATTTTAAACTCTTCATGACATTCCAAAAAACCAAATTGATCCACTAATTGACCATAATTTGAAGCCAAACCTTACCCAAATCCAACCCAAGTTTAACTCCCCAATTTTGCCCCAAATGTGCCAAATATCCAAATGTCACCAAATTGAATGCCTTAACCCCAAAATTTCCACTTCTATTAAAAACACTTCATGACATCCCCCTAGAAAAATTTGAACAATCAATCGAACCCTATCCAAACTCTAGCCTAACATAAACTCAAACCTATTCCAAGTTAACCCAAATTGGCCAAATGTCCAAATCCCATCAAATTCACCTTCCAAACCAACTCAAAATCACTCCAATCCTTTTCTAAAGCCCTTGTGACAATCATGCACACCATTTTGAACAGTCAATTGTTTCCAACCAAAGTTTAAACCTAACCTAGGCCAACATGAACCTGAATGACCCAATATTGAACCTAAGACACAAACTCACCCAAACCTAGTCAAATTGACCAAGCCAAGTCCACCACAACTAGCATTTGAACCCTAGGAGCCACCCTAGATCCATTTAGCCAAATCTACATGGGTCATGGACCAAGGGTCCCCTAAGTTAGGGGATTCCTACCTTAAATGGTTAAACCGAAGGGGATTTCTTACCCCCAAAGCCATCACTAGCCCAAACCATCACCATAATGGTCTGACCTCTGACTCACCTGACCACCTGACCCCTCCTCTGGCCTGGCCGACCTAATCGCCGGTGAAGCTAAAACCGAGAGTCACCTCCCATGGACAAAACTCAGTTGCAATCTCCTGAGTTGTCCAACCCTGATTGGTTAATTGCTCCTTGTTTCCCTCCCCCTAGGCACTTGAGCACACCCAGATCCAAGCCATGACAGCCAATCTAAACTCCCTACTTAAACCCCACCTCTTCACGACCAAGTAAGGAGAACACACTGAACCTAAGGGAAAATCTGTCCAATTGCTCCCAAAGCTTTTACAGACCTCCTAAGCTCAGTTCCCCTGCTCTCAGCCACCCACGACCACCACCTGAGGCCAATTTCCCCACTGAATTTTTAGTGGAAACAAGGACAAACTCAACCACAGCCCCACACTTCACCAAACTACAAATTGATTTCCCCCACACCATCATAAGACCAAATGAAGAAGATCCCCTACAGAAGCCCGGTCAAAGAGCCTCTCCAACCCGGACTTCGCTCAAACCAGAATTCACCTTCTGATCGAACTCTGGTGCCTGTAGGAGTTGCGCAAGGCCACAACGAACATGTAGAACCATTTTGATTGAGGCCTCCCCTCTCAGACTACGGTATTGAGCTCTCACCTTATCCAGAGCCTATTTTGATCCTCCATATATCTTTACGTATAAGTCGTATACATAGGTTTGTCTAGCTCAAGTCCTTAAAGTTGAAAGGTGGATGCCACTCGAAATGAACCAGGTGAAGAAGAAGAAGGAGAATCGTTGGATCGCGAGTGTATTGAATGAACGACCGTAATTGTACTAAACGGAACCGTGATACATAAAGTGCAGGACGTGTGGCTGCTGAGTCAGATGAGGCATTAAATGGTAACATGCTGCGTGGTCTTCTGGAGGACCGTAGGATGAGGTGGTGGCCGCGTGTTTTAATAGAAAAATAGGGTATTTAGGATTTATTTAAATCAGTATACCTTTGAAAATCCATAACTTTGTGTAGACATATCACTAAAATAAAATAAAAATACTCTAATGCTCAGTGAATAGAGGAGAATAACGTGGAAATAAATTTGGAGTCATTTGAGTTATATTTATTTTAAAATAATTAAAAATAGTAGGGCTTATTTAAGTCATAACTTAGCATAAACATTTCACTAATGCATTAGGTTTGGAGGGCATAAAGGCTCTGTGTTTAGGGGTCTTCTCTGATTTTTCTAAGGTCATGGGCCAGCTCTAACCAGAGATCCCTAAATTTTAAGTTAATCCCCTCTACTTTGATATAAGAATTATAATAATTAAAATATTGATAAAAAAATGTAAAACTTATTTCGGTAGGTTCGTTGTAGTCAGAGCACCCTAGGAAAAACATAAAACGAGTTTAAATAAATAAGAGTGGCAGTAATGATAATTAACTCATTAAAATAACTTAAACATTAAATAATTAAAATAATAATGTAAAAGACATAAAAATTACTCTCCACTATTAAAAAACAAATAGAAGAGCTCCCCATAAAAAATTGAAGTTAATTGGAGTTAATTTACCAACTAAATGAATTTTCAAATTAAATGATAGTTTGGAATTAAAATAATTATAATAATTGAAATAAAAGTAAAAAAATTATTAAAATTGTATTTGGGAGTTTCTAGTAACTAGAGAAACTTGAAAAAAATAAAAATTTGAATTAAAATGATGTTTTTATTTTTAAACTATATTTTAATATTTAAATAATTAAAAATAATTAAAAAAATTGGCTAAATTCTTAATAAATCAATTTGCCCTTAACGACCAACACTTACAAAATTTATAAATAAAATACCAAGTGATGGTTACCCCACTAATTAGGATTATTGAAACATCAGGATTCATTAAGCATACGGGCTATTATGGATGATTTATTTAGTAAATATAATAAGTTCAAATGAACTCGAGACAATTCATAATGGTTGTGAAATATTTAGGGTGTTCCCCAGATCTTTTCACAAGTCTTCTGGATATCTTGGAGGACGACTGAACCTATTATACTTTATTAAAGAAATACTTCCTGATCACAGAAAAATTCATTAAGAAATTCTTATCTATTTTTTGATTAAATTGCACTTTAAAGAAAGATATTTTCTTTATTTTACTGCAGGAATGAAGATTTATAAGTGATTAAAACAAAAAACATGAAATGGAGCGAATTTGGATCAAAAAGGAAGAAATTCATGCAAAATGAACTAAGTCGCCGACGGCGAGATCGAGGCCGCCGACGGCAAGATCATGAAGAAAATTTCTGAAGGAATTATAACTACCTCGCCGACAGCGAGCCCGAGCCCGCCGACAATGAGATCGCGCGGTTTGAAGACCTTCTAGAAGCCCCGCTGACGGCGAGGTCGTTTCCCGCCAACGGCGAGACAGTTCAAAATGCAAATACTTTGAACCTGGACACTTTTTGAAGAGGTGTTTAAGCACCCCTTGGACCTTTGCCTACCTCTATAAATAGAGGCTGAATTCTAGTGTCTAAGTGTGTCTATTTTAGAGAGTCTGAGTCTATTTTGGTGTATTAAGTGAGTCTGTTGTTAGTCATTAGTGAGTTTCTTTAGTTTATTTGAGTGTTATTTAGAAGTTCTGTCGTACTTAGAAGGAAAAGTCAAAGGAACTTGAGGAGTCTGCTTGGGGAGGAAATTAAGATAAGTATCTTTGTTTATTGTTGTTAACTTTAAATGAAATCCATGCTTTATTTTATTTCCATGCATTCTGAGTAGTTTTCTTAGTCTTTATCCTTGTTTATGAAAATTATGCGAATTGATGAAATTAAATAGAAGTACCGAATATATTAAAATAAATTGTGATACTTTTTACTTAAAACTTAATTTACTTTCAATCTGGCCAATTGAGTTGTTAAAATATGTTGAATTATCAACTATAGTAAAAATTACATCCAATATTCAGGGAAGTCAAAAGACTTGGAAGGAGGGTGCAAATAAATAGGGAAATATTATATATTGGAAGTAGAATTAGACATTTTAGTGTGACAAACTAAAATATTCAATTTGGTCCTATTATTTGAGAGCAGAAGTGTAGATGTTAGCCCTCGGATGAGGGAACGTGGGAGCTACAAGTGGCAGCCGGTATCCTCCCAGCCTCAGCTGCAGATTCGGTAATCAAACATAGGATTAGTCGATGTTCTTCGCACCTAGACCAAAGGGTAAAGAATAGGAATGCTCCTATTTGTCACAATACAATTTAAGAATTCTATTTAAATTCATCATTCACTTAATTTTCTAAAAACAAGGAGAAGGATACTTTTTCTGAATTATTTAAATCAACTTATTTCAAGCATTAGTTTACTTTAGTTTGCTGTAGTTACTTTAAATTTCCGTTCACTATTAAGTAATTCCTTTAAATTTAGCTGATAACAAATTTGTTAAAAACTTCCCTGTGGGGTCGATAACCAGGATTCCACTAGAGCCCTGTATTACTTGATACGATACGTATACTTGCGTAGAATCCACATTATACATTTCATCATTAAATCATATATATATTCTTAAAGCGGGATCAAGCTTTTGGTGCTGTTGCTATAAACATAAATTACAAACATATTAAAAGTGGGTCACTTCCTCATAAATGAGCAGATAGGAACTCACTAACTTATGGCATATGATTGGTAGTTACTTTACAACCAGTTTTTCCTGTTTTCTGTCATGCAATTTTAAATTCCTTGCAAAGTTATATATGCAATGCAAAAGGCTAAACTTTCAGCTAGAGTGCGATAAGAGGACTGCTACGCTTTTACAGTTCACAGTATTTTCCCTTTCCTGCAATTACTTTACTGCATTTTCCTGCGTATAAAACTTGCAAAAATTGAAACCTTTAGGATAACCACAAAACCAAAATAAAACAAAGATCAAATTCACCACCACAACAAAGTGAAATATAAGACAACTTAAAATTTAATCACAAACAAAACAAAAACACAATTGTAACTAAATTAAAACATCTCTTTAGATGATCGGGAATCCCTTAGAGGAGGCAATATACAGTTGCTAATGAGATTTCCCACGGTCTGAATGAAAGTACTGAATTCATTTAGTTGAATTTGGTAAATTCATCTGGATTAAATGAATCTGAAGAAAATAGTGGTGCCAGAACGAGGGAACCGTGTGATCCTAACCGGTGTCGATATAATTAACTTAAATATTCCTCTAATAAGACATTAAGACACCTCAATTTAAATATATCCAAAACAAGACACATCTCTCATCTCCACAATATGACACTTCTAAAAGTAAACCTGCTGCAACGAGGAGCTCGGAGCATACACAGTGGGCAACATGGCCATCTGGAACAGCAAATTTCATTTCATAGAAAAAAAACAACGAGCTGTAGAACTTTGAGGTTGTCTTTCTAGTGCAGCATAAATCCTCACTTTATCTCTTTAGGTCTTTGCGCCTCGTGTAAAGAAGCCCTAACTCGTCTTAGGATTCCGAGGATGTCATCTGATATGAAATAAATCCTCCTATCTTCCAGACTATTCACATGATCATTAACAAGTGAATGTAAACCCTAAATAATAAAATTGGTAGGATGAAACATTAAATCACCGAGATTCTTCTTTGAGCTAAGTTTTCCCCTAGCTTTCTCTTCCTTTGGATTCCTATAATAAATGTTCCAAACTTGAGCCACTCACCTATTGGATTTCATTTTACCACATTACCTTGAAGATCCTACCTTTTATAAGTCATGAAATAATATTTTTTTGATCTAAATCAAGAGATTTCTTAGGAGATTACGGTTATCTATATATGTAATTAACTATAGGAGCTTGTCCTTATAGAAAATTTTAAAGGCCCCAGATTAATATAAATCCTATCTAATTACTTCAAATTAGATATGAGAAGTTGTCGGTCAACATAAATGGTTTCGCAGACCAAACGGATGTCATGGATTCTTTAGTTTTTTTTATCAAGCCTCACCACCAAGCAATGTATCAATTCTTCGGGATAGATACATGGCTTGTGGTGTAGTGCTCGATTATTTAAAATATTATATGTGTGAGATCGGTTTGATTATATATTTTCAAAATTTAAAATAATATTTTCCAAATTTATATATATATATATATATATATATATATATATATATATATATATATATATATATATATATATATATATATATGTATATATATATAACCCCAACTTTATCGACCGACATGAAGTCATTAAAGATATGTGTACAAGAGCTGTGACTTGTGTTCGTATAAAAGGAGTATGATCAAATATTTTCCCATTTCTGTTGGTTTACATCAGGGATCAGTTTTAATCCCATGTCAGTTTGCTTTTGTTATGGATGGTCTTACTGGACACTTACAAGAGGCTGTACCTTGGTAGATGCTTTTCGTTGATGATATCCTTCTCGTGGATAAGACGAAAGAAAAAGCTCAAGAGAAACTTGAATTATGGAGGTCTACCTTAGAGTCTAAAGGCCTTCATTTGAGTAGAATTAAAACTGAATACATGGAATGTAATTCTAGTAGTAAGAGCTCTAGAGACAGAAACATAACTATGGGTGATCAGATTATTAAAAGGTGTGAACGGTGCGAACGCTTTAGATATCTCAGGTCTATTGTTCAAAGTGATGGTGATATTGATAGGGATGATATTAGTAGAATTCAAGTTGGTTAGTTGAAGTAGAGGAATGTTTTGACCCTATTATGTGATAGAAAAGTACTGCATAGACTGGAAGAAAAAAATTATAAGATGTGGTGAGAACTGCAATGCTTTGTGGCACTGAATGTTGGCCTTTAAAAAAGAACCATAAAACTAAGTGTTACCGAGATGAGAATGATTAGGTGGATGAGTTGCTTTACACTTAGAGACAAAATGCGAAATGAATATATCCATGATAGAGTTGGTGTAGCTCAAGTGATGAAAAAAATAGAGAGACTCGCCTTAGATGGTTGTGTCACATTAAATGTCGACCATCTAATGATCCGATTAGAAGAGTTGATGTTTTAGAGTCGACTTATGTTAAGATTCGCAAGGTCTTCCTTGGAAAACTTGGGCATATTATATAAAAGATAGTCTTAATTTATTAGAATTAACTGAAACTATGGCACTAAATAGGACGCAATGGAAAAAAAGAATTCATGTAGCCGACCCCACTTAGTGGGATAAAAGGGTTTGTTGTTGTTGTTGTTGTAAACAAGATAATTTAGATAAGTTTTTTTCTCTTTGGTTTTCATCAACCTTTTTGCATTGGCCAATTATGGCCTTCTATATATAATTTTCAAATTAATTACTGATACTTAATTTACTTTTAAAAAACATAGAATTGCAAATCAAGGAAATAAAAGTAAATTATTCAAAGAAAAATTACCTTTTTGTTGAACAAAATAGTAGCAAAAAAATATTAAAATTTATATATATATAGAAGGAAAAAATTTATGATCTACAAATAAAAAATTGAAAAATAGATCCAATAACTATGAGCGTCGAGAGAGAAAGGTGGACTTAAAGGATAGCTAAAATATTGCACTATGGTAGGACAAAACACATAGTATGATAAGGGGGGAAGCAAGCCAAATGTCGTTATAATGAAGGTATGTTTTAATGGAATTCCAATTAATTTTTTTGTTCTAAGATATATTTTTCTAGCAAAATATCTTATACGCCATTAACAAATTCTTATCATCAGACATAAATCTCGAGATATAATACGAATCTCGAGATAATTTAAAAAAAAAAAAATTCAAATCTTAATAAAAAGTCTCCCAGAAACTTATAGTCAAACTAACCGACTGGATGAGACGGACCCAGTGATAACAAAATTAATTCAATCCGAGTCAAATCAAGCTCAGATCAAGTCATTAAACCACTCTTGAAAGTGTTCCAGACATATTTAAAAGGTGAAACGAATGTCGAATCTAGCAAGCATATATTCGAATCTAGCGTCTCGATAAGACGAATCTAACCAGCCCAAGATTGCTCAATTCTGATATCATTAGGACACACAAATGTCCATCAAATATCGTTTGGTCGAATAAAGCTCTCCAGACCGTCCGATCAAAGTGATTCATATTTCTGCATGAATTAAACTCAGAATACTATAATATATGATTTGTGATAAATTTCTATCAGAAATATATTAATTTACTACAGTAAAAGAACAAATAAATCATTATAAAATATTATAAAACTAGGGGTGTAAACGAACCGAACACGAAGGAACAGAACTAGTGTTCGTGTTTGAAATGTTCGAACACATCACTGTTCCTGTTTGGTTCATTTAACAAACCGAACGAAAAAAAGTTGTTCGTGTTCGTCTCGTTTGCTTATCGAACGAATCGAATACGAACTTCCTAGCAAACCGAACACGAACTGTTCACGAACAACGAGCTTTTTTGACAGCCCTAGCTTTGATAGCATATTTCCTCAAAATGAAGCAAATTGATCAGGTATTCCGTACACATCAGGTAATCCATACTTTCTCAAAATGAAGCAAACCAAATATGGCATTTAGGGTTTTGTTTAGGTTTTTATTTTAATGTATAGTATAGTATACTAATTATAATATTATAATATTTAAATTAATATAATTAATACTATAATATTATTATTGTTATAAATAATTTATCATATATTATAATTTATAGTAGTTTCATTATTTAAAATATGATAATTTTTTATGTTATATAATTATTTTTAAAATGTCATAAATTTTTTATATATAATTATTTTAAATTATTTTATATTTCGAACAATAACAAATCGAACACGAACGAACACATCACTGTTCGTGTTTGGTTCGTTTAACAAACCGAACGAAAAAAATTGTTCGTGTTCGTTTCGTTTGCTTATCGAACGAATCGAACACGAACTTCTTGACGAACCGAACACGAACTATTCACGAACAACGAATTTTATTGACAGCCCTAAATAAAACACGTCAAAAAATGTCAAAAAAAAAAAAATAAAACGAAATGAGAGTAAACGTACTTGAATTTTGGACAAACTTGCGACATGATATTTTAGAGTGCGTTTGATGATTTTAATCATTTAAAAAATAGCAAATTAAATTATTTGTTAACTCTGACTCGGTAGCCGTCATCAGTACATTTCAAGTAACGGCATTGCAAAACAAATAAAAATTAATTGTTTTCTTGCCATTTATTGTACGTATTTTTCTAAATTAAAAATTGATGTTAATTTGAAAGTAAAAATAAATGAGACTGTTCTACAGCGGCACGTCCACGTAGAAGGAAAACGTTTCCGGCGGGTCCTTTCTCTTATATAATTAATTTCATTTATTTTATTACGATGGAATAAAATGATAGAGAGAGAGACAATTTATAATTCACGTCACAATGTCTGTATTTTCCTTTGTTCTTATTTGACGAATGACTAAAATAGTAAGATAAAATTGATAAGTTTCTCTCCCTTTCTATTGTGTGAAGCTATAAATACTTGATTCATGCACCTCAATCACCATCAACTACAAAGAAAGGAAAGAAAAGAAATATCCACATATCGATATGATTAACTCTACATCCTATTTTGCAATCTCTCTACTCATTCTCTCAGCCATCACCCACCTTCCAATTTTGGCATCGTGTAGTCGCGATGGCTTTTCTATAGAACTCATCCATCGTGACTCCCCTAAGTCGCCTCTTTATGATCCCACTTTAACATATTCCTCCCGCATACGTGCAGCTGCCGAGCGCTCTCGTTCCCGTGCCATCTACTTTCGTGATGCCATCCAAAAGGCTCGTAGTTCTTCCTCTGCACTCCCCATGGACGATTCCAACAACTTCTACTCAGAGATCACCCCAAACACCTTCGAATACTTGATGAGCTTCTACCTTGGCACTCCAAACAAGAAGATCCTTGCCATTGCCGACACAGGTAGTGACCTCATATGGGTCCAATGTGTCCCCTGTAATGAATGCTACCAACAAACTGCCCCTCTTTTCGACCCACAAGCTTCTTCTACATACAAAACAATATCTTGTAATACCGACTCATGCTCGACACTACCACAAAGTAGTTGTGGCCCATCCTCTCAGTGCAATTATCAATATGGATATGGTGACAAGTCAATCGTTCAAGGCTACCTCTCCACAGAGACAATAGGCTTTGACTCTACCGGCGGTCGTCCAGTATAATTCCCTACAACTCTCTTCGGGTGCACCCATCAGAGCAATGGCACATTTGACAAGAATGATGCTGGCCTTGTTGGCCTAGGTGGAGGAAAGCTTTCACTCATCCGCCAACTTGGCTCCACCATTGGCAACAAGTTTTCCTATTGCTTGCCCTCATCAACCCAAACTTCAGCAACGAGTCAGCTCAACTTTGGTTCCAATGCTGTCGTTTCCGGATCCAACGCTGTTACCACACCCTTAATCTCTGGTTCTCCGGACACATTCTACTTCCTTAATCTTGAGCATATTAGCGTGGCCGGAAAGACCGTCACTATTGGGAAACCAATGCAGACAAAGGCGGCCGCGCAAGGCAACATCATCATTGACTCTGGCACGACTCTTACACTCATCGATGATAACACACTGCAATCCGTGGAGAGCAATGTGAAGAGCAGTGTTAGCCTTCCCCAAGTCACAGATCCAAACGGTGTCTTCAACCTTTGCTTTGACACCTCCAAAAATGGGGCTTCTGCTCAGTTTCCAGAGATCACCTTCCAATTTTCTGGTGGAGCATCAGTGGTCTTGCAACAATCCAATGCATTTGTAGAAGCTTCTCAAAATGTTATGTGCCTTGCAATCGTCTCCAGTGGCAGCATTGAAGATTCTATCAACATATTTGGCAATATTGCACAGCAAAACTTCCATATTGGCTATGACCTCTCCAACATGCAGCTCACCTTTGCACCGACAAATTGTGCTACACTCTAAATTCGATTATCTTGTAAAAATTATCTACTACACATATATCCTATCTTAGTTTTACATTGTACGTTGATGGCTCATATATTATGATTTCTCTTTAACTTGCATGAAATCTTACACTCAATTTACTTTTACACTTGTTAAATGCATCCATAGTATATTTATTTCACTAGTTGTTACTGTACTTCTCAGCTAAATCCCTTTATAACATAGCATCTCATTTATTTGAGAATTCCTATAAAAAAATTACCTTCTTTATCTTGCTTCTAATCTAATTTAATTTTATTAAGTGAGAAAAAGAAATCTTATATGTATATTTCAGCTTACTAAAGTCAATTCTATTTTTCTGATAAAATGTATTTAAATTTCTAAATTTTAAATTATTATTGACATAAGTTTTATCAAAGTATATGTAATACATAGCTAATATATGTATAAAATAAAAGGTATAATTGTAGCAAACATTTTTGTAAGAAGACACAAGGTAGAGAATGGAGACAATATTACTTTAGTAAATGTGTATTAATTAATAACAATTTATTATATATTGAGTTAATTTTCCACTCAAATTAATTGAATGTATTTTTAACCAATTAAGTTGTCTAAAGTTGACCAAATGAACTTAAATTTTGAGTAACTTCAAACTTTGGTGTTCATTAAGAAAAATTATAATTTGTACCAAATCTCTTTTTATTTGTTGGGTACCATGAACCCTTTGCAATCAATTCATGATGTATAATCAAATTTATTTTTTCTCTATATGTTTTATTTGAATTTGATTTTGATTTATTTGATGTATTTTCATTAATTTTAACTGTGCTTTTTGGTTTAAAATTTGAACTATATTTAATTGAAAATGTTAATGAAAGTATAAGTATGGATAAAACATAAGATTATATGTAGAAATAATATCGAGACACCCAAAAGTTTTTAACATAGAAGCACAACCCTAGAAAATAATATTTGTGATTTCATGTTGTATACTAAAAAATTGAATTATTCTTTCACTTGCCCATCAAAAAATAATAGGAGCCTTCCCTGTAAGCCCTTCAAAATTTATTAATAATTTTATCAATGATTAATCAAATATTGTGATTAGATACTGAGAAATTAATAATTAAGTATTGATAACAAGCTTTATGATAATTTTTTAAAAATTGAGCTCATTATCACTTACCTTCCTCTTAAAATATTTAATTTTACCAATTAATACTTTGAATAGTACCCAAGAGATTAGTTAATTAAGGGATAATTGTATGATTATTAGTGAATTAGATAAAATCAATAAAAATTATTTAAGATTTTAACAATAAAAATTTGGATAGTAAAATTATAATTTTTTGAAAGATTATCTTTAACAAAAAAACCATTTTTAGTAATTATTTACACATTTCTTCAATATATAAAATCTTATTGTTCTATTGAAGTCCAATCGCCTGTTGACCTCACTTTTGTTGAGGTCTGGTCTTTCTTCCTTATAAGTCTAGGATCAAGCCATAAGACTTTCCTGTTGACTATCCTATAGAACTAGTGATGGAACCCTACCCTATTAAAAATTCTAAACACCTCTTTACTCTTCTTGGAGTTCCACGTGTGGTTTTGACCTCTAACACTTAGTAGGATGAAGCCAAACATGAGCGAGCTCAGGGGGAGTCCCCATAGGCTTGTCTAGAATTAGGGTTAGCCCTGAATGGTGTGGTCTTGGTTAGGCTTACACACTTGAACCCCTCACTTTCACTCACAACCTAAAACCCTAAATCAAGCATGCTTCATCTTCCTTCACACTCTTTTTGGAACTCATGTGAGTGGTCTCCCAAATCCTTGGCTTTTGGCTAGGGTAGCTAGGAGCAACACATGGAGGACCCAAATGGGGATTTCCTTGGTCTCATGGCTTAAAAAGGGTAACTTTGTGATTAGCCTCCTCAATTGACCCCAATTTTGCCAAAATCCGTAAGTTTGTCCTTTTACCCCTAAACTTTTCTAAAAATATCAAAATGTCTCTGAAAACCTAATTTTCCCAAAATTGCTCAAATTTTAAAATTCATTTCAAAAATCATATCAAACCATTTCAAACTACTTAAATTGCCCAAATACTCCATTTCCTCAAAATTCCCAAAATACCCTCAAATTTGCCAACATTACCAAAATGCCCCTAAAACCCCAAAAATCCCCAAAATCTCCAAATTCACTCCAAATGTCCCCAAAATCAATTTGAACCACCAACTATCCCCAATTGTGCCCAAATCCACCAAAATTGGCCAAAATTTCAATATTTCACCTAAGTTCCTAAAGTCTCCAAATCACCCCCAATTTCCACCAAATTGATCTCAAGCTCTCCTAATTACAAATAAAAATCAAATTAACTCATGTTAAAACCCAATTTTAATGAAATTCAAGCCCAATTGAACCATCCTTCAAGCCCTAATTTCTAGTTTGAGCCAAATTCCCTAATTTGACCATGCCCTTAAATTCCATCAAATTGAACCTTATAACCCCCCAATTTCCCCAAATTTGAGTCCTAAAATCTCAATAACACTCCCTTAGACCAATTTAAACCATCAATTGGTCTAGACACAAACTCAAACCTAGCCTAAATCCAACCCAAACCGAAACCCCAAATTTTGGCCCAAAATCCAAACTCCACCAAATTGAACTTCATGGCACTCATATTTCCACCCAATTGGTATCCAAACTACTCATGAAATTTCTCTAAATTATTTTGGACTTCCAATCAATCGAAATTCAAACCCTAGTCAAGCCCAAAACAAGCCCAAATCTAAACCTAAGCTTAAAGCCCATTTTGAACTTAATCTCAAATTAACCTCAAATCTTTCACATTGATACAAGCAATAACCTTTTCTACCATGCATAAGCACCCCTTGATGCTAATCACAACACCTAATGATCCACTTTTGAGCCATGGGCCAAGGGTCCCCCAAATGGTGGGACCTCTTCCTAAATTTGGCTACGTGACCCAAGTTTTGGATCACTTGATTAAACCTACATCTTGATCGCAATTAAACACTCCACTGACCTCCCTTAACAAGCTAGCTGCCACCCCAGCCCTAGCCGGTCGGCCTAGTCACCAAAAAACACAAACCCAAGAAGGCACTCCCCATGGCTTGAACCCAATTATACCCATCCAATGTGGCTTACCCCCATTGTTCACTTGCACTACTCAGACCTCCACCAAAGTGGCATTTTCCACTTCCTGGCCTGCCCTGTTGGTCACAATGCACATGACTATTCAATGCCACCCCCTCACGGAGAGCATCCCATTCCTTTAGGAGACTCTGCCGAAATATTTTTAGAGCTTCTCCAGATCTCCCTGAGTTCAACCCCACAATTTTCAGCCACCAATCCCAACTGCTCAGGCCCAATTTCATCTTTGAATTCCAAGCATTTTTTTTTCATACCACAAACCTCCACCAATCTCCAAATTAAACTGCACCTATGCTTCCTCATACCTCAAGAGGAAGTTCTCCATCAAAATGCCTATCCCTAGAGCCCTCTACACCAAACTTCCACATAGGCCGCACCACCCTCAGGTGTAACTCTTACACAAATCCAACCCTTGCTCGAACTGACACTTGGAGGACTTTCGTGGGATCAAGGAGGATCTTTAGAACCATTCCAACCGAGGCTACATCTCTTGGACGAAGATATGGATCATCTTCCCTAAATTCAAGCTCAGTTTGAGCCTTTGTGAAGAAAAGTTAATTTCATATGCATGTGGTCATATAGATAGGTTCGCTTGGGCTAGAAGAAGGTGTAGGAACAAACCCCATGAGATTTGGTTAAGTTTTAAGTGAGATCTTAGGGGTTTTGGTGTGGACGGTTCTCGGTTCACACCAGTTGAGGAAAAAGATCCATAGTTGTTGGATCATGTGTTTATCCACTGATATTTATGCTTAAGATATATATATATATATATATTGATACTCCTTTTTAATGATATTTTAATGTTGATACTACGCAAGTATACGTAATGTTTATCAAGTAATATAGGACTTTCTAATTAATCCCTGAGATATCGAACCCACGGGAAAAGTGATAAATCAAGGAAATATATTATAGTACAAAAAATAGAAAATTAACTTTTTACTTTTTAGAAAAGATCTTACTCAAACTAAATATAATATTCTTAGGAAATAAAATTTGATTCTTTTTGTTAATTTTTATAATTTGAAATGAAAGTATGCTACTATTTTTTCTAAACTTATGTAAATGAAATATCTTTTTCCTTTTTATGAAGCAGTAAAAAGTTATGGAAATCATTGTTGTGGAAGTATATAAAATATTTGTGTCAAATATGAGCAATTTTATTTTTTACCCTTACTAGAGATGCTATAAAGAACATAGGTTAATCTACTGTTTTAAAAATTTTGAAGATTAGTTGGGCAAGAAAGATACTAGTTCTCACTCTAGAGTTTCCTTGATTCCCTCCACCTGGGGACTAACATCTCGTATCAAAACATAAAACAATAAATCAATTTGGGGACTTTAGTCCGTCACTCTAAAGTCCTTTAATTTTACACCCATCAAAGTATATCTCCTTATTTATTTGCACTCAACCATATGGATTACATTGTCACTGATACAATCTCCTGTGATTCTTTCCTATTGTTGATTGAGAAAATACTATACCAGTTCTTACATGTTCTCACAATAAATTTTAACAACTTAATTGGCCAATTCAAGAAGTAATTGAAGTGTAAGGTTTTAAATCATCACAACTTCCAACATTGAAATCCTATACTTCACACAACATACTTCCATAACTTTATTACTTCATCATTTTAAGGAAAAAAAATAAAGAAAACTACTCAGAATTCATGGAGAAAATACAATCATAACTTGGTTTAAAAGTAGAAATCATAGCAAAAACACAAGAAGTCTTAATTAAAAACCAAATGTAATAATAAAGATCAAGACTTATCTGAAAATCCTCTTCACCAAACTCTTGAAGTTGCTTTGAAAACTTTGCTTTGTCTTACAATACTCCTTAGATGTTGGCGCCCAACTCTAAGGGTTCTAAATCTCACTTTTAATCCTACTACAAACTGTAATAAAGTAAAGTAAAAATGGTGAATTGGAGATGTGTGTTCTAAAATAACTCTCTAACTTAAAACGCACTCTTAAACATAAACCACACCCTCCAAGAATAACCCTTTTCCTGATTTTCAAGTCCTCTTTTTATAAATTTCTAAAAGGTGTATTTGTATCTCTTCAAGTTGTGTCCAGATTCAACGTATCTTCCAAGAGATGCAGCCATTCAAGAGAGATTTATTTTAAATTTGGTGCTAATAGGAAGTTACCCACATTCTTACTAAGTGGTGCCTCGAAACCCTCTTCAAAGTGGTGTCTAAAATTAAATAAATTAGTCGCGAGTCTGTTGGCGCGTAAGCTCCAGATCTGGGTGCATAGCCGCAGGGCCTTGGCGCATAAGCACGGATTCTGGCTCTTAACCGCCACAGATCACTTTTTCAATTTTATTTACTTTTGCTCCAAATTGGATTTTTTTGACTTCTTTCATCACAACCAGCCATTTAATGATACCTGTAAGAAAAACACAAAAAATATCTTCCATTAAAGTTCAATATCACCAAAATTAGATATAAAAATATGTATAAAATATTCTATATTTTAGGTGTATCAAAATCCCCTAAAGTTGAAACGTTACTTGTCCTCAAGTGACACTTAATCATATAAAAAATTATACTAGTAAATTATGTGATGAGTTTTTTTAAGAGTTTTAAAATTTTATTCTTTAAATGTAATAGTCCATATTAGAAAAAAATTTAGTAAATAAGACCAATTTATAGTTTAAGAATCTCTTAGGTAAAGGTTAATGAAAAATACTAGTTCCTTTCTTATTCAGAAATACTTGTAGATTATTCAAAACATAGAGCTTAGACATTTTATTTTCTTTACTTAAAAATCTTTATTCAAAATAATTGTATTAACTATATTATATTTATAAGCTTCGAGATTTTCTCAAATCATATACTATAAAAAGATCAAGTATGGAACTAATTTTTTATTAGACCCTTAAATCCTCAAGCTTCTCCTCCCTTTTCACATATACTTGTTTCACTTTTCTTTTCTTTTTCTTTCCTTTTTTTTCATTTTTTATAAGGCGAGAATTACTGTCTCTGGATAGGTCTTTAATGATTTTAAATTTCACCCTTCATTTCCTAAAGCATAAGGTAGATATATAACTTTAACTTAGAAATATAATAAAAGTTTTGAAAATTATTTTCAATAAAAAAATTTAAGTATAAAAAAAAAAGTCTCATCCTTCTATTTTTTTTCTAAAAATACAATTTTTCTTACTAAAGACAGTTACATAATATTTATCATTTCTTCACTAAGAAATTTTGAACTTTAAAATTTTCATCCTTACTATAGATTTTAACTAAATTCTCTTACTCGTTTCTATATTCAATTTTTTTTTCCCTAATATAACTTCATACACATACTTATTTTTCAATAAAAATTAAATTTTTAGTACATCCCCCCCCAACCCAAACTTTAAATGATAAAAAATTTAAGCATAGTAACAAAAATTACATGGGTCAGAATAAAAAAACTATAAGTATTAAACTTGTAGGAATTTTTATATCCTAAATATGCAAGCATTAAAAACATAAGTGAAAATGACTTGATCCAAAATTTAAAAAAAAATTCATTTTATAAAGAAATTCAAAAGACTTCAAAAGTAATGGAGGATATAAAAATATATTCATACACTTAAACAGAAATTGATAACTAAGACATATATATGGTAGTAAAATGAAAAGTATGAAATTTAATTAGTGGATTTTCATAGCATTTTAAAACCTTCCTAAATAGTTTCTAGAATTTGTTCTAAACTAACAAACAAAATACACTAACAAATTACTAACACATTTACTACCACAAAAATTCACATCACATATCATAAACATATAACATTCACCACTAAAATAAACACAAACTAAAGTGTCTCAGCAACTATTATAACAAAATGAAAGACATAGAGTAGTCCTCTTTAATATCCACAAATAAAAATAAACCACACAACAAAAATAAAAAAGTTCACCCTAACATCGCATAACATAACATCACTCATATGAAATATCAATTCTAATCATCTTCTTCCTCCTCTACATAATTTCCTTCATTCCAGGTACGAGTAGGCACATATAGGCTATATTGTGGATGAGTGGGTATCACAATACTAAAATCACATCTGATCAATCTATCCATGTAACTGTGATAATTTCCCTCATACTCACTATGTCTAGGAAGATATTCCCAATTATGGTCTACTTTCCCCTCTATATCGTGCACTCGATCCGTAGTATAATTAATATTATCTTTCATCTTATTCAAAAGCTCAATCTGCTCAGAAAATTAACCTGAAGATGTCTGAGATGTGGAAGCACGAGATGTAGATGCAGCAGAAGCAGATGCACTAGAACCTCTAGAAAATCCTCCTCTCCAACCTAAAATTCAATGCTCAACATAAGTCTTCAAATTTGAACTGGTAATAGGCTTAAGAGGCTGAAGAACCTTTTCCCAATTTTCAAGTCTAACGCCAGCCTATTCGAAGCAAATCTCATACCTGCAATGATGGAAGATTTGGCAGAATTCCAGATACAATCATAAATAATATTTCCAATGCCTATCTCCTTCCACTGCTGAATACGATAGTTCAAAGTGTCTCTTTCTCTAGTCACCTCACTCGGATGATTTGTAGGAAACAACTTGGATGATATGAAATAATGTCAGGCTTTGGAGTTGGCACTCAACTTTGATGTAGGGAAGTTTACTCTTCTCTCATTAGTAATATTCCTTAGTAGGATTGTAATTTAAAAAAAGGCAAAGCATACTAGGCGGCAGTAGGTAAATCTGTTAATTACCTCAGGAGTAAAATGAAACAACAATCCTCACACAAGAACAAAGTTATCCTCTTACTCTGGGAGGTTTGCATAGAACTCTCGAACCACAGAACTAACAACTATGATAATAAAACAACAGAATTTATCCCAGAGATGACTTACAATATTGTCTTCAATTTCTCTACCAGGTTTATCAAATCCTCACTCTTGGATCAGTTTACGTGACTGTAAAACTCACACGTAACGATCTTGAGCTATATAACTAACGAACTTGCCAAAATTGAAAATGGCTCTAGATTTGCTCCTCTTTAGTGTCATTTCTAAAATTTGCATAAATCATTTTAAATTCCACATTCAACTCAAAATTACTAAACTCAACTCCAAAAGGCTTAAACAACTAAATCTAAGTAATTTCTCAAACTTTTTCTCAAAACTTCTCCATGAATAGTGATTTTCAGATTTTTATAATATACACTCAAAATATATGGTGAAAATAAAAATTGTTACTTAGAAGAAGTGCTCATACCTCAAGAAATCTAACTCTAAAAATTTTCACTTAAAATGGCTCGCAATTTGCAAATGTGGTGATGCTCTTGCCTCCAAAATCACAATATGCCAAAGGGAGAAGATGAAGGTGAGGAAAATTTTGCAATTTTTGGGTTTTTAATACCTGAAAATTGATTTTCTAGAACTGGCACCTAAGCGTGAAAGTATGGCGCTTAGCCCATAGCAGCCAACTTGCTAATTTTGATTTTTTCATTAAATACTTATTCTCGCTCCTTTAATCAACCCTAAATTGTTTTAATAACTATATCAGCACCTTAAAATCTTTTTATCCCCAAAATTACACTTCTTTTGATTAAAAATGATTCAACACAAGTTTTACACAAATACAAACTTTTTCTTAGTTAAGAAAATACAAATTACAAGTACAAATTATAAGTCTTTAATCCAAGATACTTGGATAAGATCTCATCTTTCCTACTCACAATAAATCACTTAAACTAATTACTAGACACAAACATAAAACATAAACACTTAAATCATACAACATATATAAATATTAAACACTAATACTCAACACATTTAATTAAATACAAAGCACAAATCACTAACACTTAACACACTATAGAACTTAATTCCAGTCTCCATTAGGTGGAACATATCCAGTACCTCCATTAATTCCATCTGAACCATTAGGTATATAGATTTGATAGAACGAATGATGATGAAGAGATCTGACATAATCCTTTTCAATCCACTTATTTGTCAGATACATCATCTTGTCCGCTTCCTCGATCTAACTTGTATGAATAAATTGCATCTTCAATTTCCATCCAACATGTGCTAAATGCGCATTAGTTTCATTTACCTTTGCTTCAATTGATTTAACATCAGCCTCGATCTTTGCAATCTTCTATGTTATTCCTAGAATACTAACAGCCAGAAATCTGTTATATAACTCTCGCGCACTCTCACTAATGAACTTCATCTTGTTTGCATCCTCCTTCTTCATTTCACTCTCCCAAGAAGACATTTTTAACACTTAAACTCTTCTGTAAGGCTTTAGGATAGAAATTTTGGAATTAGATGGATTTACATTAATATGGTTCCTATTTATAGACTTTAGATGGCCTAAAACCGTCCTCCCACGTTCACAAACCTTCCATAAACGTGCCATGAAACTTCTCCATGAATATGGCTTCTAGAACCTCATTTTTCACATTTTTCATAACTTCGGCACCTAAGCGCCAACTGCTGGCGCTGCCGCCAGCGCCCATTTTAGTACAGGTCTGCTAATCGTCTGAATTCTTGTCTTAACTCATCTAAATTATAAATTAAGGTCTCATTAATCTCCACTAACATAATATAAGAAAAATACCACCATATAATTCTTACTCCAAACCAAATAAAACACACAAAACACACTTAAAACAAAGCACACAGATAACTATGGGTTGCCTCCCAGAAAGCGCTTGGTTTAACGTTGTCAACCCGACATACCCAATATTTAATTTAGGTGACCCAACATCAGATTTTTATCAAGTTTGAGTTGATATATTGAGAAATAAGGTTTCAGTCTATGACCATTTACTTTAAATATTTTCTCATGATCTTTTATATCTACAGCTCCATAGGGATAAACTTTTATTACAATAAATGGGCTCATCCACCTGGACTTACGTTTTCCAGCAAATAATTTTAATCTGACATTATATAGCAAAAACTGTTGCCCTGACTCAAAACTTTTATTCGGAATCTAACGATCATGTCATATCTTCATCTTTTCTTTATATATCTTAGCACTTTCATCTGATTCATTCATTATCTCCTCAAGCTCATTTAATTGCAATAATCTTTTCTCACCAACATCCTTTAAATTATAATTGAACTCTTTAATAGCCCAATATGCTTTATGCTCAAGTTCAACTGATAAATGACAAGTTTTCCCAAAAATTAGTCTATATGAAGACATTCTTATAGGAGTCTTGTATGCAGTCCTAAAAGCCCACAAAACAAAATCCAATTTGATTGACCAATTCTTTCTGTTTGGATTAATATATTTTTCCAAAATTCTTTTAATTTCACGATTGTATAATTCAACCAAAACTACTTGTCTAAGGATGATAAACAGTAGCAATTTTATGAATGATATGATACTTCTTTATTAGTTTCTCCATAATTGTATCTCTAAAATGACTTCCTCCATCAGTTATGATTACTATCGTCATTCCAAATCTACTAGATATGTTATTTCTCAAAAACTTTGTAACACTTTAAGCATCACATCGAGGTAAAGCAACAGCTTATATTCATTTAGATACATAGTCCACTGCTAACAATATATATAATTTTTCGAAAAATGGTATAAATGGTCCCATAAAATCAAATCCCCAACTGTCAAATATTTCTACTTCCAACATATAATTAAGGGACATCTCATTTTTTCTAGAAATATTGTCTACACGCTGACATCGATCACAATTTTTAATATAAGCACTAACATCTTTAAAAATTGTAGGCCAATAAAATCCATATTGTAAAATTTTATATGTAATTTTATCAACACCAAAATGTCCCCTAAAATCAGAATCATGACATTTTTGAATAATTTCATAAGCTTCTTATAACGATACACATCTACTAATAATAAAATCATTTTCTTATTTATATAAAAACGGGTCATCCCAAAAATAAGTCTTAGCTTCATATAAAAATTTCTTCCTCTGTTAGTATGTCAAACCATAGGGTAATATATTACTAACAATAAATTTTACAATGTCGACATACCATGGAACACGCTACTCATTAATAGTGAATAATTTTTCATCAGGAAAATATTCATTAATTTCATCATCAGAAGAGAGAGATTTTTCATTTTCAAGCCTACACAGATGATTAGCAATTTGATTCAGCACCCTTTCTATCTACTATATCAAAGTTAAATTCTTGTAAAAGAAGAATCCATCTTATCAGTCTTAGTTTTCCATTCTTCATTTTCAATAAATATTTAATAACAGAATGGTTAGTATGCACCACACATTTAGTTCCAATTAAATATGATATGAATTTATCAAAAGCAAATACTATAGCTAATAACTTTTTTTCAGTTGTGGTATAATTAATTTTGGTTTCATTAAGAGTTCTACTAGCATAGCAGATTACTTTGAAAATTGTATCATATTTTTGTCCTAAAGCAGCTCCAATAGCATAATCGCTCACATCACACATTAATTCAAAATGTTTTTCCCAATCTGGGGAAATAATAACTGGTGTAGTGATTAATTTTTCTTTCAATAGTTCAAAAGCTTTTAGGCAATCTTCATTAAAATTAAATATGGAATTTTTTCCCAGTAATTGGCATAGAGGCTTAGCAATTTTTGAAAAATCTTTAATATTACGCTTGTAGAATCCAGCATGTCCTAAAAAACTCATAATTTCCCTCATATATGTTGGGCAAGGTAAACTACCAATCAGTTGAATTTTTGTAGAGTCTACTTCTATACCTTTTTCTGAAAATTTATGTCCCAAAAAAATTCATCCTGCTACCATAAATTGGCATTTTTCCCTTTTAAGAACTAAATTTGTTTCTTCACAGCGTTTACAAATTTTAGATAGGTGTTCTAAACATAATTCAAATGAAATTCCAAAGGCTGAAAAAACATCCATAAACACTTCAATTTCTTTTTCAATTAGATAACAAAAAATTACCATCATACATCTTTGAAATGTAGCAGGGGCATTACATAAACCCATCTCAAAAAATCTTATTTCAGTTTGAACGGTCAACCCAAAAATGACTCGAAATTAACTCAAAATTGACCCAATATTAATCTGCATACCCATAATTGTCAAGAAATTAACCTAAGTTAGACTCCAAATTGACTCAAATTTAACCCAATAAAAAAATTTTCTTATGTTAAACAGGTTATGTTGATCGACTTTGGGTTTGCAAGTTGAAGGCGGATCAAGTTTGGTTAGGATTTTCAAGCTATATTATTTTCAGATTGTGTTCCAATTAGACCTATTCAGGTTGGGTCAATTTCGTGACAGACTTGAACGAGTCTCGTTGTCCCGAATTAACACCCCTACTCGTATGCATAAAGGATATATATATATATATATATATATATATATATATATATATATATATATATATATATATATATATATATATATATATATGTATGTATGTGTATGCGCACGCATGCCTTAAATTTACAAGAAGCAGTGCAAAGACACTTGAATTGCAAAGACATTTGAAAATTAGCCTTCAACCCGCTAGAAGGGTATAAATATATGCAAACATATTATGAGACCAATAAGTATAGGTTGTTTATCGAAGCCAAAACTCCGGAATAGATCCTTAAAACTCTTCACAAGGTTATATCTTCCAAAATATAGAAATGTAATTACCTGTGCAGCAATTAAAGAAAACACCGTATGATTTTTTCCAATGCTCGAGTTCATGAGCAATAACTTCCTCACTATTGTTTTATTCTATCATATAGAACGATGAGCTTGTTCTTAAAAATATATATGTACATATTTGTGTGTGTGGGTGTACTTATGTATGTATATATATAGGCGTGTAAATACACATATATAAACGTTGATGTATATGCATCTATTTATACATATACTTATGTAGATGTATATGTTTCTATGTATGGAAATATACATATACGTACATATACTACATATACATATACGTATATTAATTGCACCCAGAACACTATAAATAGAGCCCCACTCTCTCATGGGGAAGAGGAGAGCTTGAGGTTAGAAAAATAACTTAAAGCTTTGAGAAAGCGTTAAAGTTCAGCACTGTGCCTGCCACCGTCGGAAGACTTTTTAACACTTTCCTATTTGTGGGATAAGGGGTCTCTATAATCGTCGACGTTGTAATTTGCGAATATTCTAGTATGCATCATATCCTATGTAAATTTTATTTTTGATGAATATTAATTTGAAATATTTTAAAATTCAACGATCATTTTTAATAAAGTGTGCCACAATAATATATCATTACAAAACGTAATAAAATACCTCAAAAAAAGATATCTATATGCTGTAATTAAAAAAAATAGAGAGTTTAAAACGTCACATTGCTTGTATTTTCCTTTGTGCTTATTTGAGAAATGACTAAAATAATAGGAAAAAAATTGATAAATTTCTCTCCCTTCTTCTATTATGTGAATCTATAAATACTTGAGTGGTTGCTGCAACACAGTCACAACCAATAACAATCGAAGAAAAATAAAAGAAACAACCACATACCGATATGATTCGCTCTACATCCTATTTTGCAATCTCTCTGCTCATTCTCTCCACTAAGTCGCCTCTTTATGATCCCAGTTTAACATATTCATCCCGCATACGTGCGGCTGCCGAGCGATCTCGTTCCCGTGCCATCTAATTCCGTGATGCCATCCAAAAGGCTCGTACTTCTTCCTCTGCACTCCCCATGGATGATGCCAACAACTTCTACTTAGAGATCACCCCAAACACCTTCGAATACTTGATGAGCTTCTACCTTGGCACTCCAAACAAGAAGATCCTTGCCATTGCCGACACAGGCAGTGACCTCATATGGGTCCAATGTGCCCCCTTTAATGAATGCTACCAACAAACTGCCCCTCTTTTCGACCCACAAGCTTCTTCGGGTGCACCCATCAGAGCAATGTAGTTGTGACCCATCCTTTCAGTGTAATTATCAATATGGATACGGTGACAAGTCAATTGTTCAAGGCTAACTCTCCACGGAGACAGTAGGCTTTGACTCTACCGGAGGTCGTCCAGTACAATTCTCTACAACTCTCTTCGGGTGCACCCATCAGAGCAATGACACATTTGACAAGAATGACGTTGATCTTGTTGGCCTAGGTGGAGGAAAGCTATCACTCATCCGCCAACTTGGCTCCACCATTGGCAGCAAGTTTTCCTATTGCTTGCCCTCATCAACCCAAACATCTGCAATGAGTCAGCTCAACTTTGGCTCCAGTGCTGTCGTTTCCGGATCCAACGCTGTTACCACACCCTTAATATCCAGTTCTCCGGACACATTCTACTTCCTTAATCTTGAGCATATTAGTGTGGCCGGAAAGATTGTCACTATTGGGAAGCCAATGCAGACAAAGACAGCCACCCAAGGCAACATCATCATCGACTCTGGCACGACTCTAACACTCATCGATGTTAGCACACTGCAATCTGTGGAGAGCAACGTGAAGAGCAGTGTTAGCCTTCCCCAAGTCACAGATCCAAACGGTGTCTTCAATCTTTGCTTTGACACCTCTGGAAATGGGGCTTCTGCTTAGTTTCCAGAGATCACCTTCCAATTTTTCGGTGGAGCATCAGTGGTCTTGCAACAATCCAATGCATTTGTAGAGGCTTCTCAAAATGTTGTGTGCCTTGCAATCATCTCCAGTGGAAGCATCGAAGATTCTATCAGCATATTTGGCAATATTGCACAACAAAACTTCCATATTGGCTATGACCTCTCCAACATCCACCTCACATTTGCACCGACCAACTATGCTACACTCTAAATTCGATTATCTTGTAAAATTTATCAACTAGACATATATCCCATCTTAATTTTACATTGTACGAGGATGGCTCATATATTATGATTTCTCTTTAATTTGCATAAAATCTTACACTCAATTTACTTTTACACATTTTAAATACATCCATAGTATATTTATTTCACTTGTTCTTACTGTACTTCTCAGCTAAATCTCTTTATAACATAGCATCTCATTTATTTGAGAAATACTATAAGAAATTATCTTCATTATCTTCTATTCTAATTTTCTTTTATTAAGTGTGAAAAATAAATCTTATAGGTATATTTGAGCTTACTAAAGTCAATTCTAGTTTTTTTGATAAGATGCATTTAAATTTCTAAAACTTTATTTAAGATTTTAACCATTAAAATTTGGATAGTAAAATTTTAATTTTCTTAAAAATTACTTTTAGCAAAAAAATCACTTTTGAGTAATTATTTACACATTTCTTCAATATATAAAATTGTATTGTTCTATTGAAGTCCATTCGCCATAATAATATCTTATTTTTCTTTACAAAAAATAGAATTTTGTTTTCTTATATAATAGAATAAGAGCATAATCTTGATCTTTTAAAAAATAGTTAATAGTTTACTAAACATAATGGAATATAAAATAACTTTAGTGTACAAACTAAAGCCTTTGTAAAAAAAATCGGAGCTTCACTTCAATATAATTGTTACAGACAGTCCATTGATGTCTCACTATTACATGCTTGTTGAAGATTTGAGAGAAAATTCAATAAGGACACAATAACAGGTTACCCAACTTGATGTTCTTTTACATAATATTGTAAATCATCAATCACCTCAAAAAATTCAAGCTTAAGGGGCAATGCATGCTCGAGGAAGAATAAGTGTGTGAAGGGTTGAGAAGAGCCTTGATTGGAGATTCAGCTAATAACAATGCATTATATTGAGAAAACTCATAATCTTTCTTGCTCCATAATTTCTTTAATACTCTTATAAATGATATTTTATAATGATTTTCAAGAGTATCAATGCATTGTGACTGGTCCCATCTAAAGAGAAATTTATGCATCAACTCCCCAACAAGGTAGTCAATAGCACTTTCAACATTAAAATCTTGAAGGTTGATAGTTTTAAATTATAAGATTTTTATCAAAATTTTCACTACACTATTTAATTAGGAAATTTGATTCACATAATGAGAGCACGGAGTATTTTAGTTTTTACATAAATAAAATTAAAAGTAAGTACTGATATTTGATTTATGATTGTTTTAATTCTAAGAGTGCTAGATGAGGACTTTAACAATAAAACACAATCTTATTCATTTGCTCATTAAAATGAGAAAATAATGTGCCAAGAGTCTCTATGATATTACAACATAAAGAATTAAATTTTTTCATTGAATGAGAGTAACCAAATATGGAGGTATCATTAAATATTTATTATGCTATTAAAAAACTACTAACATTTTTAATCCCAATAAAATTTATAATTTTTCTTAATCAATAAATGAAATACTTAACACCAACAAGAAGAGTTAGAGATAAATTATCTTAACTAAACTAAGCTAACTTAAAAAGATCTTGAGATTAACTACCTATTTTTATTTCACAATGCAGTTCACCAAAATAACACTATTTAATTATATATATAAATCATGGCCTAATGATAAGTTGCATCAACATTTTCAAGACCAAAATAATTCACTTTATAGCAAAAAATGTCAAAAGAGTTTTGGAAACAATAAATTTCTCATATTTAGGAGCCGTGATAATAAAATTATAGCATGATAATATGTCCATAATGAATAAAATTATATCTAAAGTGTTTATGTCTACCATAAGCTCTTATACAAGTGGTTAGAACCCATTTTTATAATTTTGCTTGTTCAACTTCTAAATGTTATTGTATAACTGAAATTGACTATTCTTTTTTTTTTTAACTTTAAAGTGGTAACTAACTAAGAAAGCTATTTCACTACTCAAGTAAAGCTAAGTTTGATCAAATTATTAAGCTTGAGTATTACTTTTTGTTTAATATATGTGAATATGTGTGTTGACCTCACTTTTGTTGAGGTCTAGCCTTTCTTTAGAAGCCTAGGATCCAGCCATAGGATTTCCTATTTACTATTTTAGAAGACTAGCAATAGAACCATCCCCACGAGAAATTCAAAATGCTTCTTTGCTTCACTTGGAGTTTAATATGCTTACTACCATCCTCTAGCACTTAATGGGATGGAGCCAAGCATAAGGAAACTCAAGAGGAGTCCCCTATAGGATGGTCAAGCCATAGAACTAACCCAGGGTGGTCTAGTCTGGGTCAGGCCCGCACACACACATACACTTGAACCTCATAATTTCACTCCTAATCCAAAACCATAAACCAAACATACCCATTCTTGATTCCCTACTTTTTTGGAAACTCATGTGAGTGGAGCTCCAAGTTCTTAGCTTTAGGCTAGGGTTTGGCTAGGACCAACACAAGGATGATCCAAAATGGGACTTTTTATTTGGTCCATGGCTCAAATAGGCTGACCTCATGAGTGAAATGCTCAATTAATCCCAATTTCATCAAACTCCAAATTTTGACCCTTATAGTCCAAACTTCACTAAGATTACCACATTGCCCATACAACCCTTATTTTTTTCTAAAATTCCCAAAATTTTCCATATTCTCAAATTTCCTTAAAAAATCATTTTAAAACATTTCCAAACATTCAAATTGACCAAAATCTATCAAAATACCCAAAATCCTCAAAAATACCCCTTAAAACCTCCAAAATTACCAATATGCCCTTCATGCTCCAAAAATCTCAAAATTTCAAAAATCACTCCAAATGTCCCCAAAACTAATTTGAACAACTCCATTGAGCCCAATTTGACCAAATTGATTATTTTGACCAAAATCCCCAAATTCCCATAAAAGACCAAAAATACCCAAATCAACCCCAATTTCCACCAAATTTACGTCAATCTCACTTTATTTCAATTCCAAATAAAAATTCATCATATCCAATTCTAATTGAACCAAATTTAAGCACAATTAAGCCCATCTCAAAGCCAAATTTCAAACTCAATCTAAAACCTACAATTTTACCTTAAATCCCAAATCTCACCAAATTGAATCCCATAACCTCAAAATTTCCACCCAATTGATATCTAAAACTCTTCATAAAAATCACCCACATCAAATTGAACAATATCCAAGCCCTAGCCTAATACAAACCCAAGTCTAGCCCAAATGCTCCAAAATTGACCATGAGTCAAGTTCCTCTAAATTGACCCTCCAGATTAATTTAAAATTACCTAATTCCTTTTCAAACCTCTTTATGAGAATCATCTACACCAAATTGATCAATCACTTGACTCAAATCCTAGCCCACACCCAACCTCGACCCAAGTTTTACCCAAAGCCCCAATTTTGAACCCAAGCCATAAAATTGACCAAACCAGCTCAAATTGACCAAATCAAGTCCACCGCAGCCAAGGTTTGAAACCTAGGAACCAACCTAGATCCACCTAGCCCAACCTAGTTGTGCCATGGACCAAGGGTCCCATAATTTAGGGGATTTCTTCCCATTTTGGGCTAAACCAAAAATATCTTTGCTACCAGCCATCCCCAAGCCATCATGTTCACCATTAATCTTCCTCTGGCTCACTGACCACCCTAACCACCAGCTTAGGCTGGCCCGCCGGCCTAGTCGTCGGAGAACCCCAAAACCGAGAGCCGACCCATCCTAAACCAAACCTATTACACCCATCAAATGTGACCAATCTCAATTGGTCATGGCACCACTTAGCCCTCCACATAAGCAGCTAATTGCACCTAAATTAAAGCCCTGACATCCACCCTTCCATGGCTCTTTAAGCACCAGCCTCTCAAGGCCAACTAAGGAGAGTGCACTTAAACTTGGGTAAACTTTTCCAAATTGCTCCCAAAGATTCTCTCAGCCTTCCTAAGCTCAACCCAGCCATTTTATAGCCACCTCCACTACTGTATGAGCTCAATTTTAGAGCTCAAAATCCAGTTAGGAACAGGACACCTCACAAAACTCCACTAAACCTCAAATTAACCATTCCCTGAGATTCCCCGGAGCTAAAGAGGAAACTCTCCACTGAAAGCCACATCTCCCTGAACCTCTACACCACCAGACTTCCTCCTCAGCCTTTCCACCTGTAGGAAGAAATCTTGCACAGTCAATTCACCAGAGCTCAGCAACACTTCCAAGAGGTTCGTTTGAGTCCTTTGAAGCTTCTGCAAGAACTTGATTGAGGTCACACCTCCCAGGCAAAGAAATTGAATTATTCTCCCCAAATTAAGCTCGATTGGTTCTTTTACGAAGAAAAGTTTAAATTCATAGTTGATAAACCGTATGGATGTGTTCATTTGAACTAGATGAAGGTGTAGGAACAAACTCGAAGTGATTTGGTTGAGTCTAATCATAGATCATAAGGTTTTAGTGTGGATGGTTTACGGGTTAGGACAGTTAGGGATGATGACTCTCAGCTGTTGGATCGTGCGTGTAATGAATGAAGGGTCAGGATCGCGCTGAATAAGCAGATGATACATGAACCGCAGGATGCGTGGCCGCTGAGTCAGATGGCAATATCCAATAGAGGAGCGTCGCACGAAGCTTCGGAGCTCGTTAGGTTGAGGTGGCATCGCGCTGGTTAAATAGAAAAATATTGGATTTTTTAATTGTTTTAATTCAATTAACTTTAAAAATGCATTACTTGGTGAAGGAAATTCATAAAAATAAAAAAAAAATACCTTATTTCTCAGTGAATAAAGGAGAAGAATGTGGACATAAAATCAAAAATATTGTACTTATAGTTATTCTTAAATTATTAAATACCCAACAACTTCATTAAATTATACCTTGTTATATGTAATTCACCATGACATGGGATTTGGAGGGTTTGTGCCCTCTGTGGTTAGGGGTATTTTCTAACTTTTCCAAGGTTAGAGGACATTTTTAGCCAGAGATCCCTAATTTTCAAGATAAACCCTCTCGTTTTAGTTTTGAAATTATAATAGTTAAAATATAAATCAGAAAAATACAATAGTTGTTTTGATGGGTTCACTGTGGTAAGAGAACCATAAGAAAAATATAAAATGGATTTAAGTAATTAAAAATGGCATTTTAAGTAATTAACTTGTTAAAACCCTTAAAAAATTAAATAATTATAATATAAATACGAAATCACGGAAATTATTTCACGTTTTAAATAATTATCATGTAAACTTCTCATAAAAATTTGAAGTCAATTGGAATTGATCTAATTAATAAAATAGATATATTTTTGGTAAAGTAGAATTGTTAGAACTAAAATAATTATAATAATTAAAATATAATTAAGAAAATTATGAAAAATGGTTTTGGGAGTCCTTTGTGATTAGAGAAGTATTAAAAAAATAAAATTGAAAGTAACATAAATATTTGATTTTTAAAAGCATATTTTAAATATTAAATAATATTAAATAACTGAAAAGATAATTAAAAATAATGAAAATCACAAGAATATAAAAAATACATTATAGTGTTATAAATTGTTTTTAGAGCACCAAGGAGCAATTGGAATATTTTCCCAATTTTCGAAAAATAATTATTGAATTTTTAGAGCCTAAAGATGAATTTTCTCTAATTTTGGACTAAAATAATTATAATAAATAAAATAAAAATCATAAAATATGAAATTTACTTCTCTGGGTTCTCTGAACTCAGAGAGATTTAAGAAAAATATAAACTCTAATTTTATACTTAAATAATGTTTTATATTTAATTAATACTCAAAATAAAAAAAATAATTATAGTAATTAAGATAAAATTTAAATAATCATGAAAATTACTCTATGTGGTATTCTGACTTAAATGAACCTCTAATAATTTTATTAAGGACAAATAATTTGTTTTTGGCTAAGTTAATGAATTAACATTAAGACACCTATTTTTGCATTAAAAGAATTATAAAAATAAAAAAAAATTAGAAGAATCACATTTTTCTCCTCTGATGTTTTAATTCACCCACGAGTGAGGTAACATAAAATTTCAAAGTCATTTGAGTTGAATTTAATGAATTATGAAGTGATAGGCCCTAACGGGTCAAAATGGTAATTATGGAATTTAAGCTTTATATTAATATTTAGGCTAAACCAAAGGGTAAAATGAGTAATGTATGATCTTAATTATTCATCTAGATGATTGTAACACAAGGGATTAGAAGGTAGAACCAATTTCACCTTTTTCCACAACAAGGGAACAATTGTAATTTTCTGAAATTATCATGATTTTGGAAGCTAAATAAACTAAATGATTCTAAGGTGAGGGGTCTGATTTTGGAAGGTAATAACTCACTAATTTGAGACCCCTAGCTAATGGCTTGATGAAAATACAATCATAGACAAGGATTCATAAAACATAACTTAATATTCTTAAAATTTCAAACCTACCCATGAAACCTTAAGGGCTTAGTAGTGAACTAGGCTTAATCGAAATTTTGATTAATGAGGTTTAGAAAAGAAAACATAAATAAGAATATTTTGAAAATAATATTACCCCAACTTTAAATTAATTGGCTAAATTCCTTAAAAAACCAATTTACCTTTAAAGGGTCTTCACTCACATAATTTATAAATGAAATATCAAGTGATAGTTACCCCGCTCATGGGATAATTAAAACCTTAATGCTCATTGAGTACAGAGTTAAGACATGACGATTAAACTTGAAAATATAATGGATGAATGATGTAGCAACATAATAAGTTCAAAAGAAGTCGGGACCTTCTAAAGAGTTTTGAAAGTCATTTTGGGTCATACCCCAAACAATTTTATGGTCTTTTAGATATCTTGGAGGATAACTAAATTTATTATGTTTTGCTCAAAAAGATCATCCTATGAGAAGGAACCTACCATGTTATATCCTAGGGTTCGGTAGGCACACCTTAAACCAGTTTTGTCTGCTTACCTTCCATGCAACATATTTTAATTCCCTGCAATATTATATGTACACTGCAGATATTGACATTTCAGCTAGAGTGCGAGAAGAGGAATGTTACACTTTTATAGTTTTTTACAGTACTTTTCTTTACTGTACTTTACTTTCTAGTACTTTTCATTTTCTACAAATTATGCCACCTTGCATGTTAAATCAAAACCAAATCAAAAAACAACTTGCACAACAACAACAACATCAAAATAAGAAAACTCTAAAAATTAATCACAAACAAAACAAAATAAAGACAATTGCAACTAAATTAATACGTCTCTTTGAATAATCAAAAATCCCTAGGATGAGACAACCTACGGTACGCTAACAAGATTTCCCTGTCTGGATGAACTTATTAAATTCATTTATTTGAATTTGGTAAATTCATTTAGACTAAGTGAATCCGAAGAAAATAGTGGTGGTAGAATGAGGTAACCGTGGGATCCTAACTGATGTCGCCCTAATCAACTTATACTCCCCCTCCATAATAAGACATTTAAATAATTATGACTACGACATGGAACATGATAACTACTCCGAAACTTGAACTATTAACCCAATACTTCACTCAAACTCCTCAATTTGACACTTCTAAACTTAAACCTGCTGCAACGAGAAGTTTGGAGCAAACACCGTGGGAAGCACGATAAGGCATACAGAGGAAAATCTTTGAGAGAGCAAACAGGTCTACAACAGTGAACTTCTTAAAAGTAAATAACAAATCATAGAACTTCAAGGTAGTTCATCTAGGACGGCATAAACCCTTAACTGATCTTTTAGGCTTTTGCACACCGTGCAATATAAGCCTTAACTCGTCTTAGGACTCCAAAGTTGTCGCTCGGTACACGTAAATCCCCCTATCTTCTAAGCTATCTTCATAATCGATATCATGCAGTTGTAAGCCCTAAATAATAAAATTAGCAGGATGAAACATTAAATAATATCTCTTCTAAATTGAACCAAACCATAGGGTGGTATAGGAAACCACTGAGGTTCTCATCTGGATCTGTGGCATCTCCTAGCTTTCTTCCTTTGGATTTCGAGAATAACTGTTCCAAATTTGCACCTTTCCCATAAGAATTTTCTATTGTCCAACCTTGCAAAAATCTACCTTATGAAGTCATGGAGACAGTATTTCCTTATCTAAATCAAGAGTTTTCTTAGGTGACTTCGGTCATTTAAAATGTAATTAACTATATGGGTTTTCCCTTATAGGAAAGTTTAAGACCCCAGTTTAATATAAACCCTATTTAATTTCTCATATTGAATAGGATAACTTGTCAGTCAACATAAAAAGGTTTCACAGATAAAATGGATGTCATATATCCTTTAGTTTTTTTAATCGAGCCTCGCCAACAAGTAATATGTTTATTCTTCTGGGTAGATGTATAGCTTGTAGTATAGTGCTCGTTTATTTAAACTATTGTTTATACGAGATCTATTTCGAATCTCATATTTTCAAATTAAAAAGATATTTTTTAAATTATATACATATATACTAAATCAAACATTTTAAACTGGGCGTCGGGATACCCATTCTGGCGACTGACTATTTCCAATTTGGCGACCGATAATGTGACAAAGTGTTTATTTTAGAAGAAACACATTTAGTTAAATTTTGAGTTCGTAAAAAAACTACTTTTGCAAAAAATCCATAAAATTCATCATATATCCTAAAAAATAATCTAACCATGTTAACTATATCCTCACTTAGTATAAGACTTATGAAAGTGTGACTATCATTTTCTTTTGTCACTAGAGTGGTTTCTTATAATTTATCAATTATGAATTTTACTTCTTCAATGTAAAAGGTGGATCTATAACTTGAAGTTCATCTTAATTTCCATTAAATTTTAAGCATGATTTATCAAATAATTTAATGTCTTCTTGAGAGAATATATTATACTATAAATTTTTAGTATTGACAAAAATATTCATCATCGTTCACTGGTCTAATAACACCAAGAATAACATCATTTTTTTTATTTTTATTGATCATATTTATTTTCCCATACATTTTTTATATTTGTCGCAAAGGCCAATTTCGTTAAAATTTTCAAACATGGGAAATACTAGTAAAAAGCAATTCCAATATTTGATTAAAGGAATAATCCTGAAGTTTTACATTCCATAGAAAATGAGAATGAGGAACTGAAAAAAGCTCTTTTTTATTTTGATTTCATCATTTATTTTTGGAGCAACTTCAACTTCAACTTTCAACATTCAACTTTCACTTTTTAGGAGTTTGAAGTTGATCTCAAATATCTCAAATACTGGTTTATCTTTTCATTTACAAATAATTTAGACTCATTTGTAGCTTCCTTAAGGACCCTATACACTTTTTTATGTATCTTTATATATATGTTAAACCTTTGGTTAAAATATATTTTTCCTTTAGTTAAGTTTATAATATCACAATTTTCAAATGTTTCATCGTTTGAGCAAGATTCCAAAATAATACACAGTATATGTGTTCAAGATTATTGGAGAAGGGACATTACTTTTTTTTTTTTTTTTTCTTTTTAATTTATTCATCTGCCTCAAACTTTAGCTGACAACGCAATATACCACCTCATTACTTATAAGGGGTAGGAGAACATTGAACAAATACTTTCATACTAGAACTATTATATTATTTTTCCTCTTTTATTTTATCTTTTCAATAATTTTTTAATTTTTTTACTTATATTTCCTCTTCTATTACTCTTTTATAATGTTATATTTAACTTTAGAAAATTCCACTTAGTATTTTTGAAATTTAATAAGTTGCATCTTTATAAGTCTTGACTTTATGAGCCAATAATGCTTGAAATTCTCCCTTTATACAGTTCCTAATCCCTTCAAGTGAGTACCTGATGCATTAAAGAAGGGATAAAAAAACCATCCTCTGTAATGTAACTAAGGTCTTCCCAAAATAATGTTGAAGGAAATTTCCAAATTTATTGCATGAAGTATTTAATTAGTCATTAATTCTTTAGTTTGAAGAGATATAAGTGAATCTAAGACTTGCTCACCTATCTCATTGAATCAACGCAACATCACTTTATCAAAGCTTATATGGCTTACACTAAACTTAAAATAAGCAAAATTTTTTAGATTTGTGATCTTTACCAATGCTCCAAGATCAATAAATACTCTTTAAATTTTAAGACTATTCATATTCATAGAAGCATGAAGTGGAAATTTATGATCAGTTATTTAAGAAGTAATTCCTCATAAAAAGACACCTATAGAATCTGCCATAGTATTTAGAATATAATCCGTGTGCATGACCACCACTAGGTCCAGGAAGCTGCTCCAAATCTGGATAAATATATTGTGTTTCCCTTGTCAAAAACTGATGGTTTATCTCTCCCGCATTTAACCTCTTTTCGTGCCAGTCATTAGCAAACTCTTCTGATGCCAAACGGTTGGTACCCCGAAACAAGTTTGATGAGTTTGCTGCCGAAGAGTTCATGCCACTTGTAGGAATAGGCTCATTACACTTTTTGCACTGTGTACGGGAAGATTAGTTATGAAATCCACAATTGCATAAACAGTCACCATCGCGCCACCCTTTTGGAATTCCATGCAACAGATCTGAACTATCCCCATATGAAATGTCCCCATTGCTGCTACCAGGAAACGTCATATACCCCCAACCAGACTCCGTCGGAATGGATTGCTGAAAAGCAGATCCGCCAGCCATACCGAAGTTCTCCTTTGATCCAAGAAGACCCTGCATCCTGGGAAAATAATGTGAATAAGATGGAAAAGGTCCTCCGGTCATTGTAATTGCTGAAACTGCAGATTCCTACTTTGGTTGACCACATTTTTTGCACATTTCTCGAGAAGCATAATTGTTGTTACTACACCCGGAGCACATCCAGTCTCCAATGCGAGGAAGCCATTTGGAGTCGGTCGGTGTCTTCGTGTCAACCAGGAGACGTGGCTGCTTGCACCGATTGCAGAAGGATCGGAACGCGTAGTTCCGATTATGGCAACTCCCACACTCCCAGTCGCCTTCCGTTCCCTCACCCATCGCCCCCTACTATCCAGACAAGTACTCTGCCACAACCGCAGCAATGCTTCCGTCGTCTTCCCTCCCCGCCTGGTCTTCAGCCTTCGACCCGTGAGCCGAGGCCGCCAGTCCCTTCCCTATATATATATATATATATATATATATATATATATATATATATATATATATATATATATTATCCTCCACAAATGGTACTTCACTCTGATTTTCACACAAAACAACCAATTTACTTATTGAATGTAACCATAAGTAAGCTTTCGTCCGAGAAATTAGATGTCGGTGCAAAACCCCATTCGAAATTGCAATCTAAACAGGCAGGTACTAATTGAAGGCATACTAATGGCCATCCAGCATTTGGAGTGACTCCTTAAGCAACTTTTATGTCTCCTCTCCTTTTTGTCTCCTCCACAGCCTGTTTTCAATATTGAATTTGTCGTTCTAGAATATGAATTAGTGTTGCTCTGGCCTGGTGAGGATGCAATGAATTCAGAAGATGGTGCAAGTTCTTAAAAAAAGAGATATTTCCTACACTCTTCGTGCATATTGTGATGGTCAATCCACAAGCACATCAGCTAGCTCCAAGATATGTAGTTGAAGCTCCCTGTTCAGTGAACACAACTCTTTTTATAATTGATATTAGGACCCTTGGGATAAAGTTGTCGAACTCCCTAATCCTCCAAGCTGGGAAGCACCGCATCGATAGTGTTGATGGCGCCATAGAGGGAATAAGGACCCTGGATGGGCAATGGAGGCTCGGGAGCAGACTTGGGGTCTTCGAGGAAGTCCTTGTAGAGGCGGCATTAGGGCAGCGACAGTAGATACGACGATGATGTTGCCGCCATATTTATCTCTCTCCTTACCTCGCCATATCTCTCGCGCACTGCATGCACGGACACGCGCGCGCGCGCACACACACATATACATATACATACATACCTACATACATATGTTTGTATTTATACATGTATGCTTGTATGTATGTGTGAGTGTTTATATATTTATATATTTTTATACACACACACAAGGACATAACTCAACCTTCCTGAGATTTAAAAAAGTCAAATAAGGTAGAGAATCCTAAAACTTCTTTAGTGAGGATCGAACCGTCTTGGATGTCGTCTCTTCCATGGTAATGTCTTCTATCATCATGCAGGCCAATTTCCGTAGTGTTTAGATAGTCTGAAGAAAGGTGGCATGGGCCACTGAAGTTCCCGTCTCTGTCGGAGTACCTGTCATGATTGACTCGTTCAACGACATAGGTATAATACACTTCTCATCCTTGATAAGTAAGTATGTATTTTTGCAACCATCATGAAGTGTGCCCCTGTTATATTACAATCTCAGATAACCTTAATGGAGCACATGCACAATTCGTAAAGTACTCCATTGAAATTACAACCAATCCAGACTTGTAATTATTTTTTAGCCGGCCAATAAACATAATGTATTCCCTTATTATGTGCCTTAACATTATATGGTACAAATCAATAGTTAAATTCATTACTCATTTCTATTTCCTTTGATTTTATAGGCTCCAATAGCTATTGTCTTTTTCACCAAATTATTATGCATATTCTTAATTACCTCTTTTAAATGAATAAATTAATTTATGCTTTCGAGAATTTCTTTACGAGTATTTTAAATATTGTTATTATTTTGGAAACCTTTTTGTTTGGATCTTGATTAGCCTTTTTCCCTTTTTCATTAAACATAAAGTACTCATCATTTTTTTTTCCAAGACATTATGGTTTCTTCTTTATAAACTCTATTGGTTATTGCTTTAGAAATTAAAACTATCAAGTTTCTTCGTATAAACTATTGGATTAATTAAGGAATTCTAATCTTATGAATATTTTTCAAGAGAATATTAAATATGTACTTCTTTTATAATTGAAACTCATATTTCATGCTTAAATTATTCTATATATGTAGATAATTTAACAATGACTCTTTTATCATTTGTTATCATGTAACCTATTATTACACTGAGTTGAGCTACAACAAAGCTCATCATAAGTATATTTTCTACACTTATACATTTAATAACTTGGTATACCAATTAAATGTAGCTTCATAGAAAATTGATAAATAATCTGAACAAAAACATTATTGCTCCCAATATTGTAGTGACTAGCCCAAAATATACCAAATCCTATTTAAAGTTCATTTTCCATCAAACAACTTAATGGATGGTAAGTGCATTAAATTCTTTTGATGAGGGCATACCTTTTGGATTATAAAAGGTCCCTTCAAACTACACCAGTTCATTATTGTCCACAATTTATTTATTTTTTTTTTGAGATTATATTTGTTTTGGAACTCTATGTTGACTTCACGTTTGTCAAGGTCTAGATCTTTCTTCTTTAGAAGCCTAGCATCTAGACATAGGATTTTCTTGTTGACTATCCTAGAAGACGAGTGAAGGAACCCTCCCTCTATAGAAATTCTACACACTTCTTTACTTTTCTTGGAGTATCGTATGATTGGTTCGAACCTCTATCATTTAGTAGGATCGGGGCCAAACACGAGGGAACTCAAGGAGGGTGTCCATAGGATTGCCTGACCTTAGGGTTAGCACTGGGTGGTGTGGCCTTGGTCATTCTTGCACACACATACAACCCCCCACTTTCACTCACATCTTAAAAACCCTAAACCAATCACCCTTAACCTGGTTCCCCGCTCTTTGGGAAACTCATGTGGGTGGTCCCCCAACCCCTTAGCCCTAGGCTAGGGTTTGGCTAGGACCAACACATGGAGGATCCAAAATGAAATTTCCCTAGGTCTCATGGCTCAATAGGGGTAATTATATGGTTAACATTCTTAATTGATCCCAATTCTGCCTAAATTCCCATTTTCTACCCTTCTAGCCCCAACATTCACCAAATTACCAAAATACCCCTAAAACCCTAATTTTTTCAAAATTACCCAAATTCTCAAATTCCCTTCAAAAATCATTTCAAACCAATCAAAACCACTTAAATTGCCCATAATACCCTACAATTCACAATATACCTCCAAATTTGTCAAAATTACCAAATTGCTCGTCACAGCCTAAAAATTCCAAAAATCTCCAAAATCATTTCAAATGTCCCTAAAATCAATTTGAACCACTCCTTGACCGTAATTGCACCCAAATTGACCAATTTTGACCAAATTCTCCAAATTGCCCCTAAAGTCCAAAACTCCCCAAATCACCCTCAATTTTCCACCAAATTGATTTCAAACTTCCCCAATTTCAATTAAAAATCAAAATTCATCATGTATAATCCCAATTGAAACCAAATTGAAGCCCAATTGAAACAATTACCAAACCCTAATTTCAATTTTGAGCCAAAATCCCTAACTTGACCATATCCCTAAATTCCAACAAATTAAACCCTTTAACCAGTCTGATTTCCCCAAATTTGAATTCTAAACTAAACTCTTCACAAAACTCTCCTAGATCATTTCAAACCTTCAATTGGTCTAGACCTTAGCTCAAATCAAACCCAAATCAGAACCCCCAATTTTAATCCAATGTCCTAAATCTTCCAAATTGAACTTCAAATCCCCTCTAATTTCTACCTAATTGACTTCTCAATACTTCATGATAATATCTGATCACAGAAAAATATGTTAAGAAATTCATACATATTTTTTATGAAATTGCACTTTAAAGAAAAGTATTTTCTTTATTTTATTGCAGGAACGAAGATTTATAAGTGATGGAAGAAAAAAGCATAAAATAGAGCAAATTTGGATCAAAAAGGAAGAAATACATGCAAAATGAACTAAGTCGCTGACGGCGAAATCGAGCCCGCCGACGGCGAGATTATAAAGAAAATTTCTTAAAGTTTTGCAACTACCTCGCCGACAGCGAGCCCGAGCCCTCCGATAGCGAGATCGCACGGTTTGAAGACCTTCTAGAAGCCCCGCTGACGGTGAGGTCATTTCATGCCGACGGCGAGACTATTCAAAATGCCAGATACATTGAACCTGGACGCTTTTTGAAGAGGTGCTTAAGTACCCCTTGGACCTTTGTCTACCTCTATAAATAGAGGACGAATTTTAGTATGTAGTGTGTCTATTTTAGGAGTCTTAGAGTATTCTATTAGTGTGCTTTTGAGTCTAAGTTGAAGTTTAGTGTGAGTAAGTGTAAGTAGTAAGTTAAGAAGTGTGCTGTACTAGAAGGAAAAGTCAAAGGAACTTCAAGGAGTCTGCTTGGGGAGGAAATTGAGATAAGTACATTTGTTTATTGTTGTTAACTTTAAATGAAATCCATGCTTTGTTTAATTCCCATGCATTCTAAGTAGTTTTCTTAGTTTTTCTCCTTGTTTATGAAATTATGTGAATTGATGAAATTAAATAGAAAGGCCTAATATAGTAAAATAAATTGTGATAATCTTTTACTTAAAACTTAATTTACTTTCAATCTGGCCAATTGAATTGTTAAAATATGTTGAATTATCAACTATAGTAAAGATTACATCCAATATTCAGGGAAGTCAAAAGCCTTGAAAGGAGGATGCAAATAAAAAGGGAAATATTATTTATCAGACGTAGAATTAGACATTTTAGTGTGACAGACTAAAATATTCAATTTGGTCCTATTGTTTGAGAGCTGAAGTGTAGATATTAGCCCTCAGGTGAGGGGAACATGGGAGCTCTGAAGTGGCAGCCAGTATCCTCCCAACCTATCCGCAGATTCAGTAATCAAGCATAAGACTAGTCAATGTTCTTTGCACCTGGATGTCGGCATATTTTTAGGTTGTGTGTTGTATTTTGAAAAGGGGTCGCCTACAAAAGTTGTCGGCGTATTTTAGGTTTTAAATTTAATGTAAATATATATAATTTAGAAAGTAGTATTTGATTTTGAAAATAATTTTTAAGTTTGAAAATTTTAAGATATGAAATCAAACCGATCTCACATCCCGAATAGTTTATATAAACGAGCACCGCACCACAAACCGTGTATCTATCCCGAAGAATAGACACACTGCTTGATGATGGGGCTCGATTAAATAAACTAAGAGATTTGTGACATCCGTTTGGTCTTCGAACCAATTTTATAAGCCGACAAGTTCCCCTGCTTAATATAAATGAATTAAGCAGGGTTTATATTACCTGGGTCCTTAAAGCTCCCTATAAGGGCAAGCCCCTATAGTTAATTACATCTTAAATGACGGGAATCATTTAAGAAAACTCTCGATAATGATCAGTAGTTTTGCTCTCAAGAATTTCAAAGTTTACAGTTTTCAAAGGATTAGATTTTGAAAATTTCAATAGGGATCAACTCAAATTTGGAACAAGTTTATTTTAAGAGTCCAAAGGGAGAGAAGTATGAGAAGCTGAGGATCCAAGAAGAATCTTGGCAACTTCCCAAACTATCCTATTGTTTAGCTTCAATTTAGGAGTTTATTTAATGTTTTAATTCTGCCAATTTTAATTAGTTAGGACTTATATTTGTATGACATGATCATACAAATAGCCTTGAAGATGTTAGGGTTTATGTCGTACCGAACGACTACCTCTGTGTCCTAAGACCGGTTAGGGCTTAATTTACATGACATGATCATGCAAATGCCTAACGAAGAATTGAGGATTTATGTTGCACTAGGAAAACTACCTCGAAATCCTACGGTTTGGTTGTTTAATTCTAAGAAATGTTTTGCTGAAGTAGATCCGAGTTTTGCTGATGACGATGGTCGTGCTGCCCACCGTGCTCCAAGCTCCTTGTTGTTGCAGAGGTTTAGTTTTAGAAGTCATAAATCAGGAGATGAGAGAAGTGTTTTGGTTTAGAGAAAATCTTAAAATCCAAGTGTTTTTAATATTTTAATTAAACAAATCTTAAAGTTGATTAAACAGAACCTATTAAGATCCCATGGTTCTGTCATCCCGGCACCGTTATTTTCATCGAATTCACTTAGTCCAGATGAATTTGCTAAACTCAAATGAATGAGTTCCACACTTTCATTTAGACCTTGGGAAATCCCGTTAGCAACACGTGGGTTACATCATCCGACGTATTCCCGATCATTGAATGAGACGTTTTAATTTAGTTGTGATTGTAGTTTTGTTGTTTTGTTTGTGATTAAATTTTGAGTTGTTTTATATTTTGGAATGTTGTGGCGGTGAATTTTATCTTGCAATGACTTTTATTTTAGTTTTGGTTTCAGTTTAGGGACTATCCTAAAGGTTTTGGTTTTCATGCAACAGTCTTGTTTAACATGCAAGAAAAAGTAAAGTACGGTGCATGTAAGTAAATTGAAATAAAATAAAAGCGTACCTGGAGGGTCTTCCCGTCATGCCAAGCTGCACTTGAAACACATGTGAAGGCATTTGAATATTTTGCAAGAAATACCTAGGTAAAGCTAAAGGAAAGGGTTTTGGTTGTCTACCAAGTTCCTAATCCTATAACTAGTCATCTCCTATGACGTCTAGGTTCTTGGTTTGGTTTAAGGATGATTTTCTTCATCAAAGAACAACTAGATTCAATTGTTCTTCTAAAACATCCCGTTATATTGAGGAAGTGCTTAGGACGAGTCCTAAACATCTTTTCAATATTTTTGGGATTGTTTTGAGTCCAAGTAAATTTAGTTGCACAGCTGAATTAATCATCCCGGGGTTTAAGTTTTGTTCCCTTGCTTAGTGAACTAGGACATTTGAATATCCTATAAGTGAAGTAACACTTCACTTGATACTTCATTTAAGAGTTATAATAATGAGAGCTTTAAAAGGGCAAATCAACTTATTAAGTATTTTAATGATTTAAACTTAATGATTTAATTTTAATTTTGACTTAATTATAAAAAAAAATTAGTTTAAGTTCGGAATAGTGTTCAAGTCCTTTATGTTTTAAGTTTACTTTAAGTGTTGGGTTTAACTCTTAATGATTTCATTTAGGTGTGTTGTTAAATGATTTTAATTCAATTTAATTTAAGTTTAATTTAATTTAATTTAATTTAATTTGATTTAATTTAATTTAATTTAATTTTAATTTAATTTAATTTGATTTAATTTATTTGATTTTAATTTTAATTTTTATCTTAATATATTAAATATGATTTAATTTAATTGTTAAGGTGTTAACTTGATTTAGATTTTGATTTAATTTAATCTCAACATCTTAAATTTAATTTAATTTAATTTAACATTTTAAATTTTAAGTTAGGATTATCCTTTTAGTTAAGACTTAAATATTACTGAAGTGATTAATTTAGGGATTTATAAATTAAAGAATAAATATCCTCTTAATAATATCCCTACTTTAATAATTCCAATTTCTATTATTCTTTCAAAATTTCGATTAATTAATTAATTAAAGTTTTATTTTAATTATATTTGAAATGGTTAGTAGGTTTCTACCCTCAATCATTTAAGTTTCAATCATCCAAAATCATTTTAAAATCAAATATTTTACCCTCCCTCGTTTGATTAATCCTAAAATTTTAATTAAGGGTTGAAATTTTTAATTACCCTTTTGCCCTTCAAGCTTAATAATTCTATAACTCACTAAACTAAGCTCAAATGAACTTAAAATTTTTATGTAACCTCACTCACATGTCAATTAAGACATTAGAGGAGAAAATGTGATTTTTCTGTATTTAATTTATTTATGTAATTATTTTTAATGGAAAATAGGGGTTTTCAAGGAAAATTCAATAACATGACCAAGGAAATGTTTCTATCCTTAAGAAAATTATGGGATGTTTCTAATGAATAGAGGACCATTTGGACCAATTTTGGTGATTGTTTGAATTATATTTTATTTATTAGAATTATTTTGAATTTTGGAGTATTAATTAATTTAAAAAAGAAATAAAAGTTGAAAAATGAATTTTATATTTTTCAAAAATCTCTCTGACCTCAAGGAAATCAGAGAATCAAAATTTATATTTTTTTAATTTTTCTTTGATTTATTAGAATTATTTTAGTGGAAATGTTAAAGAAAATCATTTTTTTTAATTCAAAAATTGTTTTAAGCCTTTAAAATTCAATATCTTACCCTAGAGACTTAGGAAAAATATTTAGTTTGTTCCTAGGTGATTAGAATTCAAAATGTGACATTTCGGTGATTTTTAATATTTTTATGATTTTTATTATTTTTTAATTATTAAAAATATTAAAATAATGATAAAAATCAACTTTTTTAGAAATTACAATTTTAATTTTCCTAAATTTCTCTAATATCAGAGAAGCCCCAAATCCATTTTTGTGAATTTTTGAAAAGTATTTTGTGAGTTATGAATTTTTAAAGTCTAATTTTGGTTATGTGACTTAATTAATCCATTTGATGGGGCTAACCAAATCCAATTAACTTCAAATTTTTATTGGGGATTCTTCTAACCCTAGAGAATAATGGAGAATTGTTTCCAAGTCAATTTGATGTGTAGTTAACTCTAATTAATTAAAATTCAATTTTGGGTGTTAAGGCTAATTAGGGTTATTCCAAGTGAATTAATTCAAAATCTATTTTTCCTGGGGTCCTCTGGTCCTAAGGAACTTCACCAAATTTTTCTAGATTTTATTTCTCAATATGCTAATTATTGGAATTAAAATACTCAAAACAGTAACATGCAATTGGAAAATCAATAACTCCTCACAGAGATGGCCTCTGACCTTAGAAAATTCAGGGAATGTTTCCAAGTTCAGAGGCTTCAAAAGCCCTATGGTCTCATGTCATGGTGAATTTTCTATGTAAATGGAGAATTAAAATATCACAGAGAGTAAATAAATCATTAAAAATAAAATACTTGATGAAATGACTTGATTTTATTTCCACATTATTCTCCTCTTTTCACTGAGCAAAAGGGTATTTTTATTTTTTTTTAGGATTTTTCTACACAAAGTTATGAATTTTTAAAGTTTCTGGTATTTAATAAATTCAAAAAAAAAATACCTAATTATCTACTTAACCCAGTCAGCGCCAGCGCATCCTTAGTCTCCCCGAACGGCCACGCGTCGTCTCCTGGTTCGGCGCCGCCTCCTGAGTCAGCTGCCATGGGGCCCGCGGTTCACGTACCATCTCCCGGTCCGACGCCATCTGAGCCGTCCGTCCAATACACGCGCGAATGGACGACATCCGTTCATCGTCCCCGATCGACTTCACCCGAAAGCCGGCCATCTTCCAGGCTTGATATCTCTCTTGATTCTTAACCGATTTCTACGTTCTTATATTCTATGGATTTGTCTTGAAGAGAAGAACACATCTATACGGTTTATGTGGCATGAAATTAACCCAATCAAAATAGAGAATGTTCAGAAGCTCGGGAAGAAGAGAGAGCTCATACCTTTGCTCAGAGAAGTGTGGCTTCGATCTGAGAGTTGTGTCACCTTCGATTGAGTCCAAGTAAGTTCCAGATGAAGTCTTTGGCCCTGGGGAATTGTCTAGACTTGAATTCGACCAGACCCGATTCCAAAGCTTGGAGGCTAGAGCAAATGGGTGGCCTGGAGAATTGGAAAGTGTCCTAGTTTTGGGTGGAATTTTGGGCTGAGAAATTAAGCTCTGTGGATGGGGATTAGGGCAAATTATCACTGGGGATCAATTGCTCTAAGTGTGGAGGATGGTCTGGAACAATTTTGGCAGAGTTTCTGTATGGTTTGGTGCAACTCTTTTTCTTGGCCGAGAGGGGGTAGGGTTTAAATAGAAGTGGCTGGAGGGCCTCCCAGGGGGGCTTGATGGCTTGGATCAGCTGCTTAGGTCAAGGGAAGGACAGCCATTGCAGCCATTGGGCATGGGGCAGCTCGAACGAGGAGAATTTCAATGTTAGGCTCACATGGAGCTCTCGGCCATGGGGTTTTCCGGCGGCTGTGGTGGCTGGCCGGCCAGGCATGGGTCACCCTTAAGATCAGGGAGGTCAGGGGTTGATTTTGGTGAAGTCAATTGGGGTTTGACATGTGTAAAGGACTTGATTTAAGTGGAATGGGGCAAGAGTGTATTTTGGCTAAGTTTGGTCAAATACATGGATTGGGCTAGGTGCACCTCCCCAAGGCTAATTTGGGCTGAAGAGAAAGTCAATTGGATCAGCTTGATTAGTGGGGTCAAGTCACAATCCAAGTACAATTAGGCTTAAGTATGGCTTAGGGGAATCATGGGAGTGGTTAATCACTTTAAGGGAATTTAGAAAGAGCCCCTCCTTTTGCCCAAGATGGCATGGTGACATGGATGCAACTCACATGGCTTGCATGTGGCTTAAGGATGGCTTCATGGCTTGCCTATAGCTTGCACATAACTTGGCTCACTTGTATGAAAATGGATTTTGACTTTTTTGATGAATGTATGAGAAGTTATCATGAAGCTTGATTTAGAATAATTTGATGTTTGATTGGAACTTTAGGGATGGTTTTAATTAAAGTCTTGATGAAGAAGAGTATCATATGGGCCTTAGAATAAATTTTGGGCTTTTGAATTTGGTGGAAGTGGGCTTTTTTTTTAAAGGTTTATGGAGATGGGCTTTTAAGTTTAAAAACAAATTTGTAAGTGGAAATTTTGTAAAGGATTGGGCTAAAGAAATGTTGGGTTTAGTTTAGGGATGTGTCATGAGTGATTTGGAATTGAATTGGGTTGAATTTGGGTTTCTTTGGTAGAGGGACCAAGGTGGGTTAAATTGGGCTAACTTGGATCAAGGTTGGGCTAAGGTTGAAATTGGTATAAAATTAATGTTGGGAAATGTTTATGGGAGTGTTACTAGGAGGTTTCAACTTTGATTGGGCTTTAGTTTTGGGATTTGGGCCCATTTGGGTTAGGTTTGGGTTTAGGTCAATTTAAGGGATTTTGGTTTTGGGTTTGTTTTAGGTCTAGTTTGGGTCCAAATTTTTGGCAAATCAGTTAGTGTTTTGTTTGTGGGGATGTTAGGGACAATTTAGAAAAGGTTTGGGGTCAATTGGGGTTGAGTAGGGTTGGTTTGGGCTAAGTTTAGGTCATGGGTCAAAATTGGCAAATTGAAATTGTATTCAAATGTCAATCAAATTGGGCTTGGATTTGGTCTAGATTGATATAAGGGATATTGAATTGAAGTTTAGAATTGAATTGAACCAAAATTGGGGTTAATTGGAGTGGTTTGGTTTGACATTGGGTTCACTTTGGGTTAAAATGGGTCAAATTGGGGGTTTTAGTAAAAGTGAGTAAATTGGCAAAATTGGCCCATGATGTAGTTGAACAAAATGAAATTGGGAATATTTTGAATTTTCTGGAATTTTCTGGGAATTTTTGGAATTTTTGAATTTTTGGGTCAAGAGTGGCATTTTGGTAATTTGGAGGGTATTGAGGGTATTTTTAGAAATTTTGGTATTTTTGGCTGTAAATGATCAATTTGATTGGTGGGGAAATGTTCAAGGTTGACTTTGGAAAAGTTTTGGGTGATTTGGAAATTTTGGTGGTTTTGGGTAGTTCCAAGGGCTTTTAGTAGGTTTGGTGGGTCCGGGGCTCCGGGGGTCAAAAATTGAAATTTTGAAAAATGGAAATTGAGCAAGTGTGAGTGAAATGGAATCATTTTGGTTGAGCCATGAAGCCATGTTAAGCCCATAGGAGCCATGAGAGGACTCATTTGAGGCATTCACTATGTTGTTCTTAACCCTCTTAGCCAGGGGCTTAGGGGTTAAGGACCATCCATGTGAATTACCTACATTAGTCAAGAGGTCAAGTTGGGTGAGAGTGTCGGTTTTTGGATTTGGAATGTGTGTGTGAGAGTGTAGTGTATGTGTAAGTCACCCTCACTGCACCAGAGCCACCTGGGTGATCCTAAGGCCAAAGAGTCCCATAGGAACTCATCCTTTAAACCTCCACATTTGATCTCAACCCTCTAGGTGATTAGGGGTTTACAATCAAGCTTGTGGGGTTTGCGGGGAGTTAAGAAGTGGTTGAGTTTCTAAAGGGGTAGGTTCTATCTCTAGTCCTCTAAGATAGTCAAAGGAAAAGCCTAAGGCTAGATCCTAAGTACTAAAGAGAGAAGAGAAGACCTCATCAAAAATGAGGTCAACAAATGGACCCCCAATAGGTGTGGTGTGCTAACCAAGCAAACCGCGCGTATTGGCGTTGACCGAAGAGATCAACAAAACCAACACAGATGTCCAAGTGACAAACTTAGGACAGAGTAGAAAAATTTCTGCCGGGTTGTATCAAGTATATCTCCAAGACTGGAGATTCCTGAACTCTCGCTGGGGAAAGGAAAAGGAGGTGAATTCCAAATCACAAGATCTGGGGAATTTTGATTTAGATTTCGTTTCATTTCATGTTCAAGTTTTGATGTGTGAGTTTAGATTTTTTTGATTTGGAGTTCCAATTTAGATTGAAGTTTGATTTAAAATCAGTTTGAGGAAATTTGGATTTGAAATGAGAATTGAAACCCGAGTTCTTCCTTCCCCCCAAACCTTAAATTTTCATTATGATAAGCATAGTAACAAAATACATGGGTAGGAATAAAAATCTATAAGTATTAAAATTGCAGGAATTTTTATATCCTAAATATGCAGGTTTTAAAAACATGAATGAAAATGACTTGATCCAAAAATTTTAAAAAAATTTTATTTTATAAAATAAATTCAAAAGACTTCTAAAGTAGTGGAGGACATAAAAACATATTCATTCACTTAAACATAAATCCATAACTAAGACATATATATGGTAGTAAATTGAAAAGTTAAGTATGAAATTTAATTAGTGGATTTTAATAACATTTTAAAACCTTCCAAGATAGTTTCTGGAATTAGTTCTAAACTAACAAACAAAATACACTAACAAATTACTAACACATTTACTACCACAAGCATTCACATCACATATCACAAACATATAACATCCACAACTAAAATAAACACAAAATAAAGTGTCTCGGCAACGAATTTCAACAAAATGAAAGACATAGAGTAGACCTCTTTAACATCCACAATTAAAAATAAACCACACAAAAAAAAATAGTCCACACAAACATCACATAACATAGCATCACACATATGAAATATTAATCCTAATCATCTTCTTCCTCCTCTGCATCATCCCCTTCGTTCCAAGTACGGGTAGGCACATATGGGCTATATTGTGGATGAGTGGGTAGCACAGCACTAAAATCACCTCTGATCAATCTATCCATGTAACTTTGATAATTTCCCTCATACTCCCTATGTCTCTGAAAATATTCCCCAATACGGTATACTTTCCCCTCTATATCATGCACTTGATCCGTAGTATAATTAATATTATCTTTCATCTTATTCAAAAGTTCAATCTGTGAATTAGAAAATTGACCTGAAGATGCCTGAGATGTGAAAGCACGAGATGTAGATGTGTTGACCTCATTTTTGATGAGGTCTTCTCTTCTTCTCTTTAGTACTTAGGATCTAGCCTTAGGCTTTTCCTTTGACTATCTTAGAGGATTAGAATTGGGACCCACCACTTAGAAATTAAAACCACTTCTTAACTCCCTGCAAACTCCACAAACTTGATTGTAGACCCCTAATCACCTAGAGGGTTGAAATCAAATGTGGAAGTTTAAAGAATGAGTTCCTATAGGACTCTTTGGCCTTAGGATCGCCTCAGGTGGCTCTGGTCGCAGTGAAGGGTTGACTTACACACACATTACACCTATACACTACATTTTCACACACCTCCTAAAACCACACCCACACCCAACTTGACCTCCTGACTCATAAAGGTGATTCACATGGATGGACCTTAACCCCTAAGCCCTTGGCTAAGAGGGTTAGGAACAACATAGTGGGTGCCTCAAATGAGTCCCTTCATGGCTCATGTGGGCTTGATATGGCTTCATGGCTCAACCAAAATGATTTCATTCCACTTACATTCACCCAAGCTTCAATTTTCCAAATTTTCAATTTTGGACCCCCGGGACCCTACACCCGCTTAGCCTACCCAAAACCCTTGAAACCACCCAAAATTTGCAAAATCACCTAAATTACCCAAAATTTCTCAAAATCAATTCCAAAAATTCCCACATTACTCAAATTGATCATTCATACCCAAAAATACCAAAAATTCCAAAAATACCTCCCAATACCCTCCAAATACCCAAAATACCCCTCTTAGCCAAAAAATCCAAAAATTCAGAAAATTCCCATAAAATTCCAAAAAATCCCAAATATTCCCAATTTTATTTTTTTCAACTACACCATGGGCCAATTTTGTCAATTTACCCCACTTTTATGAAAACCCCCAATTTGACCCATTTTAACCCAAAGTGAACCCAATGTCAAACCAAGCCTACCCAATTGACTCAAATTCTGGTCCAATTCAATTCTAAAATTCAATTCAACATCCCCAACACCAATGTAGGCCAAATCCAAGTCCAATTTGATTGAAATTTGGATCCAATTTCACTTTTGGCCTTAAAGCCCAATTTGGACCCATGATCCAAACATGACCCAAACTAACCCAATTCAACTCCAATTAACCCCAAATCTTTTCTAAACCTTTCCTAACGTCCCCACAAACAAAACACTAACATGATTTGCCCAAAATTTAGACCCAAACCCCACTCAAATTCAACCCAAAGCTAAAAGGGCCAATTTTGACCTAAACCTAAACCTAGCCCAAATAGGCCCAAACCCCAAAATCAAAACCCAACCAAAGCCAAAACCTCTTTGAAACACTCCCATAAACATTTCCCAATATTTATTTTACATCAATTTCAACCCTAGCCCAACATTGGCCCAAGTTAGCCCAATTTGACCTATATTGACCCATTCACCAAAGAAGCCCAAATTCAACCCAATTCAAACCCAAATCACTCCCAACTTGCTTCAAATTACTCATGACACATCCATAAATCAAACCCAACATTTATTTGGCATGTCCCTTTGCAAAAATCTCCACCCAAAAGCCCATTTTGAAACTTAAAAGCCCACTTACATGAAACCTTCCTAAAGCCCATCTCCACCAAAATCCAAAGGGCCAAAATCAATCCAAAACCCATATGACAATTGCTCTACACCATATTTTCAATTAAATAAATCCCTAAGTTTCAAAACTCATCATGAAGCCATTCCAAATTAAGCCCCATACAAATTCCCATCAAAATACAAAAATTTTCTTAAATCCATTTCCATGAAATTGACTTAACTTTTCCCAAGCCAAAGATGAGCCATGAAGCCATGCATGAGCCACATGGAAGCCATGAGAGCCTCTTTACATGTCACCATGCCATTTTGGGTAAAAGGAGGAGACTCTTTCCTTAATTCCTAAAGGTGATTAACCACTCCCATGATTCCCCTTAACCATGCTTATGCCTAATCGTGCTTGGATGGTGACTTGACCCTACCGATTATGCTCGAGCCAAATCACTTTCTCTTCGACTTAAACCAAGCCTTGGGTGGTGCACCTAGCCCAAAGGGATGGGTTGACCAATTTGAGCCAAAATGAGCCTTCTCTCATACCATTCTAATCCAAGCCTTTTACACATGGCATTTGCCAATCGCCTACACTAAACCCCGACCCGACCCACTCGAACAAGATGGTGACTAGTGCCCGGCCGGCCGACCACCGAGTCGCCGGAAAACACCATGGCCGAGACCTCGGGAGGAGCCAAACTTTGGAATTCCACCTTGCCGAGCCGCCCCATGCCCAATGGCCACCATGGCCGTTCTTCTCTTGCCAAGAGCAGTCGATCCCAAGCCCTAACTCCCCCGGGAGGCCCTCCACCCTCTCCTATTTAAACACCACCTCCTCTCGGCCATGAGGGGTGCCGAACCAAACCTTAAGGAAACTCGCCAAAATCATTCCGGATCACTCTCCACACATGTAGCACTTGATCCCCACTCGAATTCCGACCTGATTCCTCCAAGCTCGAGCTCAATTTCGAGCTCAAACTTCAAGACAAAACCGGGACACTTCTCCACAGTGGATCAACCCCAAATCGATCGGTCCTACACCTTCACCGGACCAAGAGGAGAAGTTTCCCACCGAAAGCCCCATCCCCAGAGCCACCCAATTGTCCTGGCCTCCAAGCTTTGTGATCGGCCGTGGTCACTTTCATAGCTATACAATTCACCAGGCCAAGGGACTTCATCTGGAGCTTGCTTGGACCCAATCGAAGGTGACACAACACTCAGATCGAAGCTTCACTTCTCTGAGCAAAGGTATGGACTCACTCTTCTTCCCGAGCTTACAGAGATTCTCCATTTAATTTGAGTCAATTTAAATACATGTTTACCGTATGGATGTATTCGTCTCCTCAAGACGAATCCATAGAGCATAAGAACACGAAAATCCGTTGAGAATCGAGTGAGAAATTAGGGTTAGAAGGTTGACGGTCACGGGTGCACACCAGTCGTAGACGATGACCATGAGCCATCGGATCGAGCGTGTATCGAGTGGACGGTCCGGATTGAGTCGGACAGCGCGTTGGTACGTGACCCGCGGGGCCCTGGATCGCTGAGTCAGATGGCGGCGCCGAATCAGAAGACGCCACGTGGAGCTTCGGAGATGCCTAGGTTGACGCGGCGCCGCGTGGATAAGTAGAAAATTAGGGTATTTTTCTTATTTATTTAATTCCCTAAACTTCAAAAATGCATAACTTTGTGTAGAAAAATCAGAAAAATAAAATAAAAATACCCTCTTGCTCAGTGAACAGAGGAGAATAATGTGGAAAAGAAATCATTTAATTTCATCAATTATTTTATTTTTAATGATTTATTTACCCTCTGCATTGTTTTAATTCTCCATGCATATAGGAAATTAACCATGGCATGAGACCATAGGGCTTTTGAAGCCTCTGAATTTGGGAACATTCCCTGAATTTTCCAAAGTCAAAGGCCATCCCTATGAGAAGTTATTGATTTTTCAAATTCATGTTACTATTTTGAGTATTTTAAATCAAATAATTAGCATGTTGTGAAATAAATTCTAGAAAAATTTGGTGATGTTTCTTATGACCAGAGGACCCTAGGAAAAATAGGTTTTGAATTAATCCACTTGAAATAACCCTAATTGGCTTAAACACCCAAAATAGCTCTTTAATTAATTAGAGCTAATCATACACCAAATTGACTTGAAATCAATTCTCCACTGACCTTTAGGATCAGAGGAACCCACCATAAAAATTTGAAGTCAATTGGACTTGGTTAGCCCTACTAAATGGGTTGATTAAGCCATTTAGCCAATTTAAACTTTAAAAATTCATAACTTTCAAAATACTTTTCAAAAATTCACCAAATTAGTTTTGGAGCCTCTCTGATATTAGGGGAATTTAAGAAAATTAAAATTTCAACTTTCTAAAAAAGTTGATTTTTTGTATTATTTTAATATTTTAATAATTAAAAAATAATAAAAATCACAAAAATAATAAAATTCACCAAAATGTCACATTTTGAATTTTAATCACATAGGATCAAACCCCATATTTTTCTTAGGTCTCTATGATGAGTTATTAAATTTTAAAGCCCTAGGGTAATTTTAAAATAAAAAAAATGTATTTTCTAGCATTTCCATTAAAATAATTCTAATAAATCAAAGAAAAATCAGAAAATTATAAAAATTGATTCTCTGATTTCCTTGATATCAGAGAGATTTTTGAAAAATATAAAATTCATTTTTCAAACTTTATTTTATTTTTTAAATTAATTAATACTCCAAAACTCAAAATAATTATAATAAAAAGAACATAATTCAAAAAATCACCAAAATTGGTCCAAGTGGTCTTCTGGTCATTAGGAATGTCCCATAATTTTCTTAAGGACAGAAACTTTTCCTTGGTCATGTTATTGAATTTTCCTTGGAAATCCCTATTTTCCACCAAAAATAATTACATAAATAAATTAAATACAGAAAAATCACATTTTCTCCTCTAATATCTTTATTGACATATGAGTGAAGTCACATAAAAATTTCAAGTTCATTTAAGCTCAATTTAGTGAGTTATGGAATTATTAAGCTTGAAGGGCAAAAGGGTAATTAAAATTTTAATCTTTAATTAAAACTTTAGGCTTAATAAAATTAAAGAGTAAAATATTTGATCCTAATCTGATTTGGATGATTGAAATTTAAATAATTAAAGGGTTGGAACCTATTAAACAATTCAAAAATAATTGAAATGAACTTTAATTAAAATAATTAATTAAATTTGGAAGAATAATAAATTTGGAATTATTAAAATAGGGATGTCATTAGGAAGAGATTTATTCTTTAATTTAAGAATCCCTAAATTAATCATCTCAATAATATTTAATTCCTAATTAAAATGATAATTCAAATTTAAGATTTAAAATGCTAAAAGACTTAATCATTAAATTAAATTAAAGTTAAATTATTTAAATCAAACCCTTTTAAAATAAAATATTAAATTAAAATTAAAAAATTAAATTAAATTAAATTAAATTAAATTAAAACACATTAAATTAAATTAAATTAAATCAAATTAAAAAATTAAATTAAATTAAATTAAATTAAATTAAATTAAATTAAATTAAATTAAATTAAATTAAATTAAATTAAATTAAATTAAATTAGATTAGATTAAATTAAATTAAATTAAATTAAATCATATTATATTAAATTAACTTAAATTAAATTAAATTAAACCACATTAAATTAAATTACATCAAATTAAATTAAATTAAGTATAACATCACCTAAGACATAAAGAATTCAAAAATAAATCTAAAACAACTTGAACACTATTCCAAACTTAAATCCATTAACTCGAAATTAAATCATGAACCACTTGAACATCCATTTGCCCTCGAAAGCTTTTGTTGTCATAACTCCTAAACGGAGCATTAAGTGAAGTGTTACTTCACTTATAGGATATTCAAATGTCCTAGTTCACTGAGCAAGATAACAAACTTAAACTCCCGGATGATTAATTCATTTGTATAACTAAATTCTCTTGGACTTAAAATAATCCTAGAAATGTTGAAAAGATGTTTAAGACTCGTCTTAAGCACTTCCTCGATATGATAGGATATTTATAAGAACAACTGAACTTAATTGTTCTTTGATGAAGAAAATCGTCCTCAAACCAAAATACAAGAACACAGTACGTCATAGGAAATGACTAGCTATAGGATTAGGAACTTGGTAGAAAACCATAACCCTTCCCTTAGCTTTACCTAGGAATCGTTTTAAATACTTAAATATTCTAATTGTGTTTTAAGTGCGACTTGGGATGACGGGAAGACCCTCCAGGTACGCTTTTATTTTATTGCAATTTACCTTACTGCAATTTATTTAATCGCATCGCACTTACTTTTCTTGCATGATAAACAACTGTTGCACGAAAACCCACACCTTTAGGATAGTCCCTAAAACTGAAACAAAAACTAAATTAAAAGTCATTGCAAGATAAAATTCACCGCCACAACATTCCTACAACTACAACTAAATTAAAACGTCTTGTTGGATGATCGGGAATACCTCGGATGATGTAACCTACGTGTTGCTAACGGGATTTCCCACGGTCTAAATGAAAGTGCGGAACTCATTCAGTTGAGTTTAGCAAATTCATCTGGACTAAGTGAATCCGATAAAAATAACGATGCCGGAAGGATGGAACCGTGGGATCTTAACCGGTGTTGTTATAATCAACTTTAAGATTTGTTTTAATTAAAACATAAAAAACACCTGGATTTTAAGATTTTCTCTAAACCAGAACACTTCTCTCATCTCCTGATTTATGACGTCTAAAACTAAACCTCTACAACAAGGAGCTCGGAGCATGGTGGGCGAGCACGGCCATCGTCATCGAGCAAACCTGAGTCTACTTCAGCAAAACTTTCTTAGAATTAAACAACCGAGCCATAGGACTTCGAGGTAGTTTGCCTGGTGCAACATAAATCCTCAGCTCTTCGTTAGGCATTTGCATGATCATGTCATCTAATAAGCCCTAACCGGTCTTAGGACTCCGAGGTGATCGTTCGGTACGACATAAACCCTCACATCCTCGAGGCTATTTGTGTGATCGCATCATACGAATATAAGTCCTAACTAATTAAAACTGGCAAGATCAAAACATTAAATAAACAATAGGACTTTCCTAAATCCAAGCCAAACAAATAGGATAGTCGGGAAATTACCGAAGTTCGCTTCGAATCTGTGATTTCTCCTACCTTTCTTCCTTTGGATTCCCAAAATAAAATGTTCTAAATTTGATCCATTCCCTATTGAAATTCCAAAATTCAATCCCTTACTTAAACTTTGAAATTCTTGAGAGCAGAACTATTGATTATTATCAAGAGTTTTCTTAGGTGATTTCCGTCACTTAAGATGTAATTAACTATAGGGGCTTGCCCTTATAGGGAATTTTAAGAACCCAGGTAATATAAACCCTGTTTAATTCATTTATATTAAGCAGGGGAACTTGTCGGCTTATAAAATTGGTTCGCAGACCAAACGGATGTCATAAATCTCCTAGTTTATTTAATCGAGCCCCATCATCAAGCAGTGTGTCTATTCTTCGGGATAGATACACGGTTTGTGGTGCGGTGCTCGTTTATATAAATTATTTGGGATGTGAGATCGGTTTGATTTCATATCTTAAAACTTTTAAACTTAAAATTACTTTCAAAAAATCAAATGTTATCTTTTAAACTATATATATATTTAAATTAAATTTAAAATATGAAAATTCGCCGACAATTTATGTAGGCGGCCCCCTTTTCAAAATACAACACATAACCTAAAAATATGCCGACAAGATGCAACAGAAGCAAATGCACTGGAACCTTTAGAAAATCCTCCTCTCCAGCCAAAAAGTGAATGCTCAGCATAAGTCTTCAAATTTGAACTGGTAATAGGCTTAAGAGGCTGAAGAACCTCTTCCCAATTTTCAGATCTAACACCAGCCTGCTCACACAATGAATGTAAGAGGGAAGAAAATCTCATACCTGCAGTGGTGGCAGATCTAGCAGAATTCCAAATACAATCATAAATAATTTTTCCAATATCTATCGCCTTCCTCTGCTGAATACAATAGTTCAAAGTGGCTCTTTCTCTAGTCACCTCACACAGATGATTTGTAGGAAGCAGCTTGGATGATATGAAATAATGCCAGGTTTTGGAGTTAGCATTCAACTTTTAAGCAGGGAAGTTAACTCTTTTTTCATTAGTAATCTTCCATTACCCCCTCCCATCAGTCAAAGTAGAAATAATCTCATCCAATTCTTCCTCGGTAAGATTGTTATTTGAATAAAAACAAAGCATACTAGGCCGAAGTAGGTAAAATCTGTTAATTACCTCAAGAGTAAAATTAACCAGTTGTCCTCGCACGAAAACAAAGTTATCCTCTGACTCCGAGAGGTTTGCAAAGATCTCCTTAACCACAGAAGTAACAGCTACTACAGTAAAACAATAGAATTTATCCCAAAGGCGACTTACAATCTCGTCTTCTATTTTTCTCGCCGAGTTTATCAAATCCTCGCTCCTGGATCAGTCTAAGTAACTGTAAAGCTTACACGTAACGATCTTGAGCTTTATAACTGATGAACTTGTCAGAATCAAAAGTGGCTCTCGCTTTGCTCCTCTTTGGTGTCATTTCTAAAATTTGCATAAAAATCACTATAAATTCCGCATTTAACTCAAAATTACTAAACTTAACTCCTAAAGACTTAAACTACTAAATCCATGTAATTTCTCAAATGTTTTCTTAAATTTTCACCATGAGTAGTGATTTTTGAAATTCTCCAAAATATACTCAAAATATATGGTGAAAATAAAAAATTGTTACTTAGAAGAAGTGCTCATACCTCAAGAAGATGAAATTTAAAAATTTTCACTTAAAACGGTTCAAGATTTGCAAATGTGATGATGCCCTAGCCTCCAAAATCGTGAAATGTCGAAGGAAGGAGATAAATATGAGGAAAAATTCGCAATTTTTGGGTTTTAAAAAAAATGATTTTCGCTAACCTGCGCCTAAGCGTGAAAGTATGGCGCTTAGTCGCGAGCTCTGGCGCGGGGTCTCGGTGCATCGTCGCTAACTCACTAATTTTGATTTTTTCTTTAAATGCTCATTCTCGCTCCTTTAATCAACCTAAAATTGTTTTAAAAAGTATATCATCACCTTATAATCTTCTTATCTCCAGAATTACACTTCTTTTGGTAAAAAATGATTCAACGCGTTTTACATAAACACAAACTTTTACTAAAGTAAAAAAAATACAAATTACAAGTATAAATTATAAGTCTTTAATTCAAGATACTTGGATAAAATCTCATCTTTTCTACTCATAATAAATCACTTAAACTAAATATTAGACACAAACATAAAACATAAACACTTATATCATACAACATACATAAACATTAAACACTAATACTTAACACAATTAATTAAACACAAAGCACAAATAACTAATACTTAACAAACTATAGAGCTTAGTTCAAATCTCCATTAGGTGGAACATATACAGTACCTCCATTAGTTCCATCTGAACCATTAGGTATATAGATTTGATAGAATGGACTATGATGAAGACATCTGACAAAATCCTCTTCAATTCACTTATTTGTCAGATATATCAGTGACCCGCTTTTTGTATGAATGTAATTTATGTTTATAGCCACGGAACCAAAAACTTGATCCCGCTTTAATTATAGGAATATGATTTAATGTATAATGTGGATTCTACGCAAGTATACGTATCGTATCAAGTAATACAGGGCTCTAGTGGAGTCCTGGTTATCGATCCCACAGGGAAGTTTTTAAAAGAATTGTTATCAGCTAATTTAAAGGAATTACTTAATGAAGTGAACAGAAATTCTAAGTAACTATAATAAACTAAAGTAAACTAATGCTTGAAATAAGTTGATTTAATTAATTCAGAAAAAGTATCCTTCTCCTTGTTTTTAGAAAATTAAGTGAAATGATGAATTTAATTAGAATTTTTAAATTGTATTGTGATAAATAGGAGCATTCCTATTCTTTACCCTTTGGTCCAGGAGAACATTGACTAATCCTATGTTTGATTACACAATCTGCTGGCTAAGTCGGGAGGATACCGATCGCCACTTCGGAGCTCCCACGTTCCCCTCACCCGAGGCTAACATCTACACTTCGGCTCTCAAACAAGTAGGATCGAATTGAGTATTTTAGTCTGTCACACTAAAATATCCAATTCTACACCCGATAATTAATATTTCCCTATTTATTTGCACCCGCCTTCCAAGGTTTTTGACTTCCCTGAATATTGGATGTAATTTTTACTATAGTTGATAATTTAACATATTTTAACTACTCAATTGGCCAGATTGAAAGTAAATTAAGTTTAAAGTAAAAATTATCACAATTTATTTATATTATATTAAGTGCCTTTATTTAGTTTCATCAAACCACATAATTTTCATAAACAAAAAGAAAGACTAAGAAAACTACTCAGAATGCATGAGAATAAAACAAAGCATGAATTTCATTTAAAGTTAAAAACAATAAACAAAGATACTTATCTTAATTTCCTTCCTGCGGACTCCTTGAAGTTCCTTTGACTTTTCCTTCTAGTACAGCAACTAAATAGTACTCAATTAAACTAATAAACTCACTAAACTCACTCAAACTACACTTAAGATACTAGAAATAAACTCACAGAAGACTCAAAAGACACACTTAGACTCTAGAATTCGGCCTCTATTTATAGAGGTAAGCAAAGGTCCAAGGGGTGCTTAAACACTTCTTCAAAAAGTGTCCAGGTTCAATGTATATGCATTTTGAACTAGCTCGCCGTCGACGGGAAACGACCTCGCCGTCAGCGGGGCTTCTAGAAGGTCTTCAAACCGCGCGATCTCGCTGTCAGCGGGCTCGGGCTCGCTGTCGCCGAGGTAGTTATAATTCCTTCAGAAATTTCTCCTCACGATCTCGCCGTCGGCGGCCTCGATCTCGCCGTCGGCGAAGTAGTTATATTTGCATGAATTTCTTCCTTTTTGATCCAAATTTGCTCCATTTCATGCATTTTGGTTCTATCACCAATAAATCTTCATTCCCGCAAAAAATAAAGAAAATACCTTTCTTTAAAGTGCAATTTCATCAAAAATAGGTATGAATTTCTTAACATATTTTTCTGTGATCAAAATCCCCCAAACTTAATTATTACTTGTCCTCAAGTAATTTTAATACTAAATAAAAATAATGATTTCTATAATAGAATTTTTCAACTCAAATAATATATGAATTAAATTTAAATAACATTATAATAAAGTTAAATAGAAATATTTCTAAGTAATTTCAATTAATTTTATAGAGATAAGATTATTTAGTTATTAGGTCTAAGATTTCTAGCTTTCTATTTATTTCAGGAAAGACTATATTAAAAATTAATAAATTACTTAAGATATTTAGATGATAGGAAATTCAAGAAAACTTTATTTAGTAAAATACCAATCCATAAATATAAGTTTAGAAATATAGTTAAGTTTTACCCTTTAGGTTGAATCCATTGAAGCCAATTTTTGATAAGGCATCTCCTCAAGCTTCTCCTCACTTATATTTTTCTTTTCTTTGCTTTTCTTTTCTTTTCTTTTCTTTTCTTTTTCTTTTCTTTTTCTTTTCTTTTTCAAGTGAGGATTACTCGTATCCGGAAAGCTCGTTAATAATTTTGAACTTCAATTTCTCTTCCTAAATTTGAAACTTAAAATACTTCTTCGCTTATATATATTTCATAATTTTTACTTCATTAAGTTTCTATCCTTTCTTTTTCATCTATATACTTAAGAATTTCCAATTTTTAGAATATAGTTTCCCTTACTTTAAATAATCTACTATATTCTTATTCCTTTTAACCAAATATCTTCTTCTATTAATTTAATTGAATTACTAGAAGTATTTTCTTTAACTTTATATAATAATTAAATAAAGCAACTCATATTTATTGAATTAAAAATTACTATAGAAAATCATTTAATAATTTTTGAAAATAGAATTTGAGAACAATTTAATAATTAAATTTGTATTTTTGCCTTCCCCCAAACTTAAATTTTTCTATCTATACTATATAGTGAAAAAGGGAAAGTATATAAATAAAATTCATCATACCTTTGAGCTTTAGGTATTTCTTTTCTTTGAAATTTTTGTAGGCTTTTTCATTACTTACAAAACCTGTACTGTTAGTATTCTTCCATATATAATATTTAAAAAGAAAGTGCAGGGATGGAAATTTTTTAAAATAAGTATCAAACATAACATAGAAAACTTAATTTGTTACTACACATAGATTTACAATAATACATTAAGAAAAACTAACATCCTATATATATAAAAATTTGCAACTAATTTAACACACATAAGAAATTTAACATCACTACTTAAGCAAACAAACAACATATCAAATCCAAAGTCCACATAAAGTACTAATATTACACACAGAAATAATAAAGTTTGCAAAACAACACATCTAAACAAACCAAACAAACTAAACAAAGATTCTAATCTTCGGCATTAAAATCCCAAGCTATGTCGTCTCCCTGATCTCCAGGCTGAGAAGACTGAGCATGCTGGTACTGTGTATATCGGGGGCACTCGGGAAAGACAACATCTAAATCACCACTCCCATAACGACGCTCAGCTTCATAGTATGCAATCTCGTATTCTGAATGTCGCTATCATAATCGTGTCTTCTCTCCAAGCCTCCAATTCTTTGATCTATATGCTCAAATCTTCTTTCCATATTTTCTCCAAATAACTCAAAACTCTTTCTACTCAGGGTTAATTCATTCATCAGATCTTGAAGGGTAGGAGTAGTGTACTGAGGGGTGGTTCATAACTAGTAGAGGGTATATCTCTACTTGAAGAAGGTACATAATCCCTTGTCCCGCATCTCCATCCTTCGTGGGATTCATATTTCTTTAATTAGCCTGAGTTAGGGGTTTCATAGGCTCTATCCATTCCTCATCATCTCTTGCCTCTACCCCAGATAATTGGCAAAGTGCATAGATAAGACCAGGATGTCCTAGTCCTCCTCCACTTTCATTTCTAGCAGTGGCTAATATGTTTTTATATATAACATTTCCCACATTAATACTTTTCTGGTTCTGAATACGTAAATTCGAAGCTGCTTCTATCTCTTGTTACCTCACTATGGTGGTAGGTAGGTAACAAAGTAGAGCAAATAAAATAATACCAGGCTTTTGATGTTGCATTTAGCAAAGAAAGAGGGAAGTTTACCCGTTCTCGCTGCTTTATCTTCCAGACTCCTTTCCCATCAGTGAGAAAGTCAATCACCTCTTCTAATGGTCCTTCCATAGTTCCAAAAGTTTCATATTCGCTCCAGGTGTCTTGAACTTCATAATATGTGTTTATTCTAGCAGCGAAATCTACGAAAAATCCTCTAACTCTAACCGGTGCATCTTCTGCCTGTGTTAAGTTTGTATAAAATTCCTTCACAACTTCTACAGCTGCTCTGTTGGTAACGAAACAGAAGTTTTCCCATCCTCGCTCCTTTATAACTCGCTCTACTTCTCCTCCTGGATTCTTGAAAACTCGATCTTGTATGCACTTTCTTGCTTGAATATTTTGAAAATATCGTGTTTGTGCTCTCGCATTAATGAATCGAGTTTCGTCAAAATCTAATCGTCGCTTTTGTCGTGGAGCCATTTCTCGATCTGTGAAATTTACAAAATTTTTAACTAAACTCCAAAATATTACTTAAAAGGCTTCCCACAACAACTAAAATCCATTTAAATCGATTTCTATGAAATTCTTCCAAGTATTTTCTTCACATTTCAAAATTTTTCAAAATATCCCAATGTAAAAGAAATCAATGGTGAAAATAAAAAATTTTTGCATAGGAGTGAAACTCTTACCAAGGGAAGATGAAATTCGGTGTCAAAAAGTGTTGAAATCGCTTCAAATCTAAGATCTCTCAAGCCCTAGGTCGGTTTTTTCGAAAATTTGAGGAAAGGGATGATGAATAGTGTCAGTTGAACTGTCAAGTATAGGTCTTTTCGCGTTCTCGCTGTCAGCGAGATTTTTCTCGCCGTCGGCGAGCTAATTAATTCCATAAGGCAAAAGTTTCGGGAAAAATCCGCCGTCGGCGAGCTCGTTCTCGCTGTCAGCGGGTTTTCTCGCTATCGGCGAGATAATTCTTGCCGTCGGCGAGGTCCCAAAATTTTCAATTTTTGAATTTCGTCAATCATTTTCAACCTCGAATTGCCATTAATCAATCTTCCGATCACTTAATTTGAATATTAATAAGAAGACTAGGTACTATACTCACAAAAATTCACACAAAACAAACAAAATAACTTTATAAATGAAATCCATCAAACATACAAATTTCACACTAACAACTTCACACATACTTAAATTAATTGTTTAAATCCATACTACTCAGCATCGCAATCCAAACCACAACACTCTAAATGCTGAGACATAACAATTTACATAAAATCTCATCAAATCTAAAGTTCGACTCATAATAAAACTTAAACACCTAAATCAAACACACACATATACAAATATAACATAAACAATATAAATCCTTCCTACTCTTCGATTGTCTGAACTAATATCTTCTCTGATATTCCCAATGCGACGCAGTGCACAAATAAATTGTAGAAAGGCCTGAAAGGGAATTCTGCAGTAGATGCTTCATTAATCCATCATTTCGTCTTAGTAGATGAATAAAACTAGCCTCCGGATGTCCCAGTATGATCAAAGTGCTCCTTCATTCTCCAATCAATATGATCAAACATATCAGAGATATTGTCAATGGAATTCATCACATTTTGCAATTCTCTCTCCAATCCTTTAATCTTCTTCAGAATAAAATTAGTCTTATCAGTAATAGGTCTTGATAAAGGATTGTTCTGTGATGCTCTGTCAGAAATAACGGTGATCTCATCTTTGTTATCCAAAGTGGGAAACATATCAGTAGGATCCAGGGGTTTCCATGGTAAAAGTACTTTTTCCCAAGCCTCATAAGAAGCTTGGTACCGACTCGCATAAAGCAAATATAGTAGATGGGTGTCCAAGTCCATGCACTGACCCATGCACGATTAATCCCAATGCAGACTTTACTATTATTGATCCAACATCGATAGGTAATCCAATTTGAATACAATAGTTTAAAATAGCGCATTACTTTGAAACTTTATTTACTCTCATGGTAGGTAATAATTTTGATGATATAAAGAAATGCCAGTGATTTGAGACAGGGTTTAGAAGTGATGCAGAAAAACTAACATACCCGTCTTCTCGTAACTTCCAATCATCCGGTTCATCGATCGGATATCTATAGATCTCGTTCATATTATATCTTGAAGGCACAAAGTTGGAATAGTGACAAACGAGAGGTATTTTCTATAGAAAACAATTCATTTACCATTGCAGGAGTAAATGTTACCCATCTTCCTCCGACGTACACATTTCCATGGTTGATCGCATGTAAATTAGAGTAAAACTCTTCGATTATCGGTATAACTACAAGCGAAGTTGTATAACAAAATACCTCCCAATGCCGCTGTGCGATCATTTCTTCAATTTTTGTAGTAGCATTCTCTACTCCTCTATTGACGAGTCCTCTTTCTTTGATAAGTCTTTTCTTTATCAAGCCTTTGTTGAAGATTCGTTGTGCCTCCGAACTAACAAATTTTCGCCGGTTGAAAACTTCAGTTTTTGTGGTTTCTAGGAATTTTGAGGCCATTTTGGATGGAATTGATTGGTCTCTAGTCGTTCCTAAGGAAGAAAATGGTGTAAAACCGGATTTGGAATAATTTCTTACGAAGGAATGGCTTAGATCCGCCCAAAACCGCACGAAAAATCCTTAAGAAACAAAATTTTCAACTGCCTCGCCGTCAGCGGGAAGTTCCTCACCGTCGGCGACTTAGTTATAAAACTGAATTAGTAAATGGTCCACGATCTCGTTGTCAGCGGGATCGGGCTTGCTGTCGGCGAGATTCGTAAAAATCGCCCGTTTTCGCTCTGGTCTGAGTATTTTCTGATCTCATCTAATAAGTTCAATTTTTGTGATGATTCTAAATAAGAATTTGAGTAGTAAGATTTATTTTAATAATATAGATTCACTAATATGTAGATATATAAAAAATAAAAGACTCGCTATGGGTTGCCTCCCATAAAGCGTTTGGTTTAACGTCGTCGGCCCGACCTAGTTCAGTTAGTGTTCAGGTTGACTAAGCATTAAAACCTCTTTAAAATTTGGTCGTCTATTTTCGAAATATGGTTTTAATCTATGTCCATTTACTTTAAATCTATGTCTTATTTTTGGATCTTCAATTTCTATAGTTCCATATGAAAATATTTGAGTTACAGTGAAAGGTCCTAACCATCGAGATTTCAATTTCCCAGAAAATAATTTCAATCTAGTATTATAAAGCAAAACTTCTTGTCCTGATTCAAAATTTTTCTGATTAATCTTCCGATCATGCCATAATTTCATTCTTTCTTTATAAATCCTATCATTATCATATGATTCATTCCTTAATTCTTCCAATTCATTTAATTGCAACAATCTCTTCTCACCAGATTCTTTCATATTATAATTAAATTCTTTAATCGCCCAATATGCTTTATGTTCTAATTCAACTGGTAAGTGGCAAGTTTTTCCATATATAAGCCTATAAGGAGTCATTCCAATCGGAGTTTTATAAGCAGTCCTGTATGCCCATAATGCAGTGTCTAGTCTTATAGACCAGTCTGATCTATTAGGATTTACAGACTTTTCTAATATACGCTTAATCTCTCTATTAGAAACTTCAGCTAATCCACTAGTTTGTATATGATAAGCAGTCGATATCTTATGCATAATATTATACTTTTCTACTAGTTTGTGAATGTATTTGTTTCTAAAATTAGTTCCTCCGTCAGTGATAATCACTCTCGGCATTCCAAATCTAGTAAAAATATTTTTCATTAAAAATTTTGAAACACTTTTAGCATCACACCTAGATAAAGCTTGTGCTTCAATCCATTTGGAAACATAATCAAAAGCTACTAATATATATGAGTTTCCAAATGACGGAATAAAAGGTCGCATAAAATCTAATCCCAAAACATCAAAAATTTCAACTTCTAATATAAAATTCAGAGGCATTTCATTTTTTCTTGAAATGTTTCCTATTCTTTGGGATTTATCGCAAGTTTTGATATATCAATATACATGTCTAAATAGAGTAGGCCAGTAGAATCCAGATTGTAGAATTTTATATGCAGTTTTATCTGTCCCAAAATGTCCTCCAAAATTAGAATCGTGACATTTTTGAATAATTGGTTCAATTTCTTCATAAGGCACGCATCTTCTAATAATTAGATCCTTACATTGCTTGTATAAGTATGGTTCATCCCAAAAATATGAGTTAGTATCATGAATGAATTTTTTCTGTTGTTGCGAAGTTAACATAGGTGGTAAAATGTTACTTACAATATAATTTACTATATCAGCATACCAAGGTATTTTCAACTCATTAATATTATAAAGTTGTTCATCAGGAAAATTGTCTAAATTTTCATTATCAACATTAGATAATTCATGATTTTATAATCTTGATAAATGATCAGCAATTTAATTATCAGTTCCCTTTTTGTTAACTATCTCAAAATCAAATTCTTGCATTAATAATATCCATCTGATTAATCTTGGTTTAGAATCCTTCTTTTGCATTAAATATTTTATAGCAGAATGATCAGTATGCATAATGCATTTAGTTCCTATTATATAATGCCGAAATTTATTAAAAGCATATACAATCGCTAATAATTCTCTTTCGATAATCGTATAATTTATCTCCAGCATCATTTAGAGTTTTACTAGCGTAGTATATAACTTTGAAAATCTTATCATATCTTTGCCCAAGAACTGCTCCTATAGCATAATCACTAGCATCACACATAAGCTCAAATGGTTTCTCCCAATTAGGTGAAACTATTATAGGTGTTGTAATTAATTTATTTTTTAATAATTCGAAAGCATTTAAACATTCAGTTGTAAATTCAAATTTCTTGTCCTTTTCAAGAAGTTGGCATAGAGGTTTAGTAATTTTTGAAAAATCTTTAATATAACGCTCGTAAAATCCAAGCATGTCCAAGAAAACTTCTTACCCCTTTTACCATAGTTGGAGGTGGTAATTTAGCTATTACTTGGATTTTTGCAGGGTCTACTTCCATGCCTTTTTCTGAAATTTTATGCTCTAATACAATGCCGCCTGTAACCATAAATTGACATTTCTCCCAATTTAGAACTAAATTAGTTTTCTCACGTACTTCAAATACCTTTTCAAGATGATTTAGGCATGTGTCAAATGTTCTTCCAAATACAGAAAAATCATCCATAAATACTTCTATTCCATTATCAATTAATTTACTAAATATAGACATCATACATCTTTGGAATGTTGCAAGTGCATTACATAATCCAAAAGGCATTCTTTGAAAAGTGAAAGTTCCATAAGGACAAGTAAATGTAGTTTTATTTTGATCCTCAAGAGCAATTTGTATTTGATGATAACCAGTATATCCATCTAAGAAACAAAAATATTTATGTCCAGCTAATCTATCTAACATCTGGTCTAGAAATGGTAAAGGGAAGTGATCTTTTCTAGTGGCTGAATTTAATTTTCTATAATCAATACATATTCGCCATCCGAGTAACTTGTCTTATAGGGATAAGATCATTATTTTCATTAGCTTTGACAGATCACCCCTCCTTTTTAGGTACACGAGTGAATTGGGCTTACCCAAGCATCGTCGAAATAGGATATATAATACCATTATCTAACCATTTTAAAATTTCTTTCTTGACTACTTCTTTCATTATCGGATTTAATCTCCTCTGTGGATCGGCTTTAGGTTTATGTTCATTATCTAAAATAATTCTGTGAATACAGATTGAAGGACTAATTCCTTTAATATCTGCTAAAGTCCAACCAAAAATTTTCTTATACTTTTTTAACGTATTTAAAAGTTTTTGTTCTTGAGATTCATTTAATTCAGATGAAATAATAACTGGTAGAGTTTAAGAATTACCTAAGTAAGCATATTTTAAATGATTAGATAACATTTTTAATTCAAGTTTAGGAGGTTTAATAATTGATGGAACTATATTCTTTTCAGTGTTTTCTGTGTTATCCAAAAATTCAAATTTTTCTTGAATATAATCTAATTCTTCATTTATATCAGATTTTTCAATTAATTCAATATTTTCTTTTTCTAATTTCTCTTCATAATATTCTTTAAAATGTTCTTTTTGTAAATAATCAAGTACTTCCATTCGAAAACACTCATCATCTTTTTCTAGCGCAGGATATTTCATTGATTTAGCAATATTAAAAGTCACTTTTTGGTCATTTACTCTCATAGTTAATTCTCCTTTCGAACATCAATCATAGCTTTTCCGGTGGCTAAAAATGGTCTTCCTAAAATGATAGGAATTTCTTTATCTTCTTCCATATCTAGAACAATAAAATCTACAGGGAAGATAAATTTATCCACTTTTACTAATACATCTTCAATAACTCCCTTGGGATATGTAACAGAACGGTCAGCTAACTGAAGAGTTACTGAAGTAGGTGAAATTTCTCCCAATCCTAATCTTTTAAAAATTGATTGAGGCATTAGATTGATGCTTGCTCCTAGGTTAGACAAAGCTTTTCCATAAAATTTTTCTTCAATAGCGCAGGGTATAGTGAAACTACCAGGATCTTTTAATTTTTCATGAAGTTTTTTCTGAGTAATAGCACTACACTCTTCACTAAGTGCAACCATTTCATTATCAGTAAATTTTCTTTTTTTATTTAAAATATCTTTCATGAATTTTACATAGTTTGGCATCTGTTCTAAAGCTTCTACGAAAGGAATATTTATCGTTAATTTCTTCAAAATTTCAAGGAATTTAGCATATTGTTTGTCTTTTTTATGTTGAATTAGTCGTCGAGGAAATGGTGGTGGAGGTTTTTCAATAGGAATTTTCATTGGTATTAAAGGATTTTCTAAGTTTTGATCTTGTTGATTCTTTTCCTTTTCAATTTCCACTTCCTCTTTTTGAGTTTCAAGTTCTTTCTGCATTCGAGGTTCTAATTCTTTTCCACTTCGTAATTGTATCGCTTTAATTTGTTCATTTCCCTTGTCCTTAGGATTTATTTCTACATTACTAGGAAATGTTCCAGGTATTCTATTATTAAGTGCAGTAGCGATATGTCCAAGTTGATTTTCAATATTTTTTATAGCTGCTCCTTGATTTTGTAATTGATTTCCTTGTATTTGTAATTGATTTCCTTGATTTTGTAAATGTTGACCCATATTTAATATTAATTGTTCTATAGATAATTTCTTATCTTTAAATTGAGGGTTATTATTATTAAATCCAGGTGGATAATTAGGTTTATAATTAGGATTTCCTTGATTAGATGGATTTCCTTATTGTTGTCATATTATTCATCCATGGTTGATTAGTTGTATTATTATTATTCCAATTAAAATTAGGATGATTTTTCCATCCAGGATTATAATAATTTGCATAAGGATTATTGGGTCTGTTGTTAATTGCATTAATTGATTCATATTGAGATTGAGATTCTATAAGTTGTCCAGATGAATTTTCTTCTGTTATATTTGGAGAGTAATTCATTCCAAAATGATCTAATTTTTTAGATATAGCAGCAATTTGTGAAGCTAACATAGATATTGCATCATTTTCATGAATACTAGCTATTTTTTCGGATTCATTCTATCAGCAGGCCATTGAAAATTATTTGTTGCCATTTCTTCGATTAGTGCATAGGCTTCATCAAATGGTTTTGACATTATTGATCCTCCAAAGACGAAGCATCGATGATTGATCTTAAAGATTCTACTAATCCATTATAGAAAGTTTGGATAATTAACTGATACGGTAACGCATTATGTGGGCATTTCCTAAGAAGTTCTTTAAATCTCTCCCAAGATTCATATATTGACTCTCCATCAAACTGACTAAAAGAAGTTATATCATTTCTAAGCTTAGCAGTTTTAGATGGTGGAAAATATTTGGATATAAATTTTTGTGATAATTCTCCCCAAGTTTTAATAGATCCAGGTGCTAGCGAATTTAACCACATTTTAGCCTTATCCCTTAAAGAAAAAGGAAAAAGTCTAAGTCTGATAGCATTGTTAGATACTCCTTTATATTTAAAAGTAGCACATAGTTCTAAAAAACTAGCAAGATGTAAGTTAGGATCTTCAGTAGGTGAACCACTAAATTGATTGTTTTGTACCATTTGGATAATTGCAGGTTTAAGTTCGAATGAATTAGCAACTACATCAGGGTTTTGAATAGTTAAATGAATTTCATTTAATGTAGGGTTGGCATAATCTCGTAATGGTCTTGGTTGATTGTTATTTTGATTTTCAGGTATATTTACCATTTGTGTTAAATTTATAATTTCTCTTTTTTGTTTTCTAATTCTTTTAATTGTACGCTCTAATTCTGAATCGTAAGGTATTAAATTTTCGTTTCCAAATTTTCGCATACAATTTTTAAAATAAATTTTTACTTAGTCCGTTACTTTAGTAAATAATTTCTTTACTTCCCCGGCAACGACGCCAAAAACTTGACCCACTTTTTGTATGTATGTAATTTATGTTTATAGCCACGGAACCAAAAACTTGATCCCGCTTTAATTATAGAAATATGATTTAATGTATAATGTGGATTCTACGCAAGTATACGTATCGTATCAAGTAATACGAGGCTCTAGTGGAGTCCTCGGTTATCGATCCCACGGGAAGTTTTTAACGTAATTGTTATCGACTAAATTTAAAGGAATTACTTAATAAAGTGAATAGAAATTCTAAGTAACTATAATAAACTAAAGTAAACTAATGCTTGAAATAAGTTGATTTAATTAATTCAAAAAAGTATCCTTCTCCTTGTTTTTAGAAAATTAAGTGAAATGATGAATTTAATTAGAATTTTTAAATTGTATTGTGACAAATAGGAGCATTCCTATTCTTTACCCTTTAGTCCAGGTGCAAAGAACATTGACTAATCCTATGTTTGATTACTGAATCTGCGGTAGAGTCGGGAGGATACTCGTCGCCACTTCGAGCTCCCACGTTCCCCTCACCCGAGGGCTAACATCTACACTTCGGCTCTCAAACGAGTAGGATCGAATTGAGTATTTTAGTTCGTCACACTAAAATATCCAATTCTACGCCCGATAATTAATATTTCCCTATTTATTTGCACCCGCCTTCCAAGGTTTTTGACTTCCCGAATATTGGATGTAATTTTTACTATAGTTGATAATTCAACATATTTTAACTACTCAATTGGCCAGATTGAAAGTAAATTAAGTTTAAAGTAAAAATTATCACAATTTATTTATATTATATTAAGTGCCTTTATTTAATTTCATCAAACCACATAATTTTCATAAACAATGAGAAAGACTAAGAAAACTACTCAGAATGCATGAAAATAAAACAAAGCATGGATTTCATTTAAAGTTAAAAACAATAAACAAAGATACTTATCTTAATTTCCTTCCTGACGGACTCCTCGAAGTTCCTTTGACTTTTCCCTCTAGTACAGCAACTAAATATTACTCAATTAAACTAATAAACTCACTAAACTCACTCAAACTACACTTAAGATACTATAAATAGACTCACAGAAGACTCAAAAGACACACTTAGACTCTAGAATTCGGCCTCTATTTATAGAGGTAAGCAAAGGTCCAAGGGGTGCTTAAACACCTCTTCAAAAGTTTCCAGGTTCAATGTATATGCATTTTGAACTAGCTCGCCGTCGGCGGAAACGACCTCGCCGTCGACGGGGCTTCTAGAAGGTCTTCGAACCGCGCGATCTCGTCGTCGGCGGGCTCGGGCTCGTTGTCGGCGAGGTAGTTATAATTCCTTCGAAATTTCTCCTCACGATCTCGCCGTCGGCGGCCTCGATCTCGCCGTCGGCGAAGTAGTTATATTTGCATGAATTTCTTCCTTTTTGATCCAAATTTGCTCCATTTCATGCATTTTGCTTCTATCACCAATAAATCTTCATTCCTGCAATAAAATAAAAAAAATACCTTTCTTTAAAGTGCAATTTCATCAAAAATAAGTATGAATTTCTTAACATTTTTTTTTGTGATCAATCAGCTTGTCCGCTTCTTCAATATAACTTGTATGACAAAATTGCATCTTTAATTTCCATCCAATATGTGTTAAATGTGCATTAATTTCATTACCTTTGCTTCAATTGATGCAACATTAGTCTTGATCCTTGCAATCTTCTCTGCTATTCCTTGAATACTAACGGCCAGAAATCCATTACATAACTCTTGCGCACTCTCACTAATGAACTTCATCTTGTTTTCATCATCCTTTTTCTTCATTTCACTCTCCCAAAGAGACATTTTCAACACTTAAACTCTTTTGTAAGGCTTTTAGGATAAAAATTTTGGAATGGGATAGATTTCCATTAATTTGGTCCCTATTTATAGACTTTAGATGGCCTAAAACTATCCTCCCACGTTCACAAACCTTCCATAAACATGCCATGCAAATTCTCCATGATAATGGCTTATAGAGCCTCATTTTTCACCTTTTTCGTAACCCGCCAACTGCTGGCGCTTAGCCACCAACGCCTATTTTAGTACAGGTCTGCTAGAAGTCCGAATTCTCGTTTTAACTCATCCAAATTATCAATTAAGATCTCATTAATCTCTACAAACACAATATAAGCAATATACCACCATATAATTCTTACTCTAAACCAAATAAAACACACAAAACACACTTAAAATGAAGCACACTGATAACTATGGGTTGCCTCTCACAAAGCGCTTGGTTTAACTTCGTCTGTCCGACATACCCAATATTTAATATGGGTGACCCAACATCAGATTTTCATCAAGTTTGAGTTGATCTACTAAGAAATAAGGTTTCAGTCTATGACCATTTACTTTAAATACTTTCTCAGTTTTAGGATCTTTAATATCCACAGCTCCATACGGATACACTTTTATTACAATAAATGGGCCCATCTACTTGGACTTAAGTTTTCCAACAAATACTCTTAATCTGGAATTATATAGCAAAACTTGTTGTGCTGGCTCAATACTTTTATTCAGCATCTTACATTCATGCCATATCTTCATCTTTTCTTTATATATCTTAGCACTTTCATATGATTCATTCCATAAGCCATTTAATTGCAATAATCTTTTCTCTCCATCATTCTCTAAATTATAATTGAACTCTTGAATACCCCAATATGCTTTATCTTAAGTTAAACTGGTAAATGACAAGCATTCTAAAAAATTAGTCTATGTGGGGACATTCTTATAGGAGTCATGTACGTAGTCCTATAAGCTCACAAAACAAAATCCAGTTTGATTAACCATCCTTTCTGTTTGGATTAACAGATTTTTCCAAAATTCTTTTAATTTCACGATTAGATAATTCAATCAAATCACTTGTCTGAGGATGAAAAACAGTAACAATTTTATGGATGATATGATATTTCTTTACTAGTTTCTCCACAATTGCATTTCAAAAATCACTTTTCTCATCAGTTATGATTACTCTCGGTATTCCAAATCTACTAAATATGTTCTTTCTCAAAAACTTTGCAACACTTCGAGCATCACATCGAGGTAAAGCAACAACTTCTATCCATTTAGATACATAGTCCACTGCTAACAATATATATAATTTTTTGAAAGATTGTATAAATGGTCCCATAAAATATAATCCCCAATCCTCAAATATTTCTACTTTCAATATATAATTGAGGGGCATCTCATTTCTTCTAGAAATATTGCCTACATACTGACATCGATCACAATTTTTAATATAAGCATTAACATCCTTAAAAAATTGTTGGCCAATAAAATCCAGATTGTATAATTTTATATACAGTTTTATCAACACCAAAATGTCCCCCAAAATCAGAATCATGACATTTTTGAATATATTCATAAGCTTCATCTAATGATACACATCTTCTAATAATAAGATCATTTCCCTATTTATATAAAAATGGGTCATCCAAAAAATAAGTCTTAGCTTCATATAAAAATTTCTTCCTCTGTTGGTATATCAAACCATAGGGTAATATGTCACTAAAAATAAACTTTACAATGTCAGCATACCATGGAACACGCCACTCATTAATAGTGAATAATTTTTCATCTGGAAAATGTTCATTAATTTCATCATCAAAAGAGAGAGATTATTCAGTTTCAATCCTAAACAGATGATTAGCAATTTGATTATCAACACCCTTCCTATCTATTATCTCAAAGTTAAATTCTTGTAAAAGAAGAATCCATCTTATCAGTCTTGGTTTTGTATCCTTCTCTTTCATTAAATATTTAATAGCAGAATGGTCAGTATGCACCACACATTTAGTTCCAATTAAATATGATCTGAATTTTTCAAAAACAAATACTATAGCTAATAACTCTTTTTCAGTTATGGTATAATTAAATTGAGCTTCATTAAGTGTTCTACTAGCATAGTAGATTACTTCGAAAATTTTATCATATTTTTTTTCTAAAATAGCTCCAATAGCATAATCACTTGCATCACACATTAATTCAAAAAGTTTTTACCAATCTGGTGAAACAATAACTAGAGCAGTGATTAATTTTTCTTTTAATAATTCAAAATCTTTTAGACAATCTTCATTAAAATTAAAAATTGCTTCTTTTTCCAGTAATTGGTAAAGATGCTTAGCAATTTTTGAAAAGTCTTTAATATAATGCCTGTAGAATCCAGCATGCCCAAAAAAACTCTTAATTTCCTTCTGATTTGTTGGGCAAGGTAAATTAGCAATCACTTGAATTTTTGCAGGGTCTACTTCCATACCTTTTTCTGAAATTTTATGTCCCAAAATAATTCCTCCTGCTACCATAAATTGGCATTTTTCTCAATTAAGAACTAAATTTGTTTTATCACAGCATTTAAGAACTTTAGATGGGTGTTCTAAACATGATTCAAATGAAGTTCCAAACGTTGTAAAATCATTCATAAACACTTCAATTCCTTTTTCAATTAGATCACAAAATATTTCCATCACACATCTTTGAAATGTAGCAATGACATTACATAAACCAAAGGACATTCTTCTAAAAGCAAAAGTACCATAAAGACTGGTAAAGTTATTTTCTCTTAATCCTCAGGAACAATTTGTATTTGGTGATACCCAGTATATCCATCTAGAAAATAAAAGTATTTATGCCCAGTAAGTCTATCCAACATCTGATCCAGAAAGTGCAGTGGAAAATGATCTTTCCTGGTGGCAAAATTTAATTTTTTATATTCAATGCATATTCACCATCTTGTAACTTGTCTTGTTGGTTTCTTTCATTAACAGTTATAATTTCTCCTCCTTCCTTAGAAAACAGTGAATAGGACGGACCCAAGCTCTATCTGAAATAGGATGGATAATTCCAGTATCTAACCATTTTAAATTTTTTTTCTTAACAACTTCTTTCATAATAGAATTTAATCTCCTTTGAGGATCGGCCCTGGGTTTGCAGTTTTCTTCCATAAAAATTATGTGCATAGAAATTCAAAGACTGATTCCTTTAATATCAGCTATGGTCCATCCAGAGGCTTTCTTATAGTTCTGTAAAGTTTCAAGCAAATTCTCTTCTTCTTTTGTAGTTAATTTCGAGAAAATTATAACAGACAAACTTGAGGAATCACCTAAGATGGCATATTTTAAATGTTCAGGAAGTAATTTCAATTCAAGTTCAGGAGGTTTTTCAATTGATGGACTAAAAGATTCATCTTTATTTGTCGTGTCCAAAACTTCAATTGATCATGCCATATCTTCAATATTGATGGAATTCCAATTAATTTTTTTGTTCTAAGATATGTTTTTCTAACAAAATATCTTATACGCTATTAACAAATTCTCATCATCTCGCATAAATATCGAGATATGACACGAATCTCGAGATAATTTTTGTAGCAAAATTTATTCAAATCTTAATAAAAGGTCACCTAAAGATCCACTTTCGGTAAACTTATAGTCAAACTAACCGACTGGATGAGACTGACCTAGTGATAACAAAATTAGTTCAATCAGAGTCTAATTAAGCTCAGATCAAGTCGTTAAAACACTCTTTAATGTGTTCCAGACATATTTAAAAGGTCAAACGAATGTCGAATCTAGCAAGCATATATTCGAATCGAGCGTCTCGACAAGACGAACCTAGCGAGCCCAAGATTGCTGAATTCTGATATTGTTAGGAAACTCAAATTTCATCAAATATCGTTTGATCGAATGAAGCTCTCATGACCGTCCGATCAAAGTGATTCATATTTATGTATTAATTGCACCCATAACACTATAAATAGAGCCTCACCCTCTCATGGGGAAGATGAGAGCTTGAGGCTAGAGAAATAACTTAAAGCTTTGGGAAAAAACTGAAGTCCAGCATCGCGCCTGCCTCCTTCGGAAGACTTTATAACACTTTCTTGTTTATAAGACAAGTGGTCTATAATCATCGTCGATATTGTAATTCGTGAATATTCTACCACGAATCATATCCTATATAAATTTTATTTTTGATGAATTTTAATTTGAAATGTTTTTAAGTTTAACGATCTTTTTTAATAAAGTGTGCCACAATAATCAAAACATAAGAAATATATCATTTTAAAACATAATAAAATACCTCAAAAAAACTCTATATGCTATAAGTAAAAAAATAATAAATAATAAATAAATAAAGAGAGTTTAAACGTACTTGAATTTAGGACAAAAAAAAACAAAAATATATATATATGCATCATGAAATTTTAGCGTGCATTTGATGATTTTAATAACATTAAAAAAATAGCAAATTAAATTATTTGTTAATTCAAACTCGGTAACCCTTCATCAGTACATTTCAAGTAACGCCGTTCAAAAAAAATAAAAATAAATTGTTTGTCTTTTACCATTTATTGTACGTATTTTTCTAAATTAAAAATTGATATTAACTTGAAAGTCAAAATAAACGAGTTTAAACGTCCACGTAGAAGGAAAACTTTTCCGGCGGGCCCTTTCCTTTGTATAATTAATATCATTTTTTTTATTACGATAGAATAAAATGATAGAAAGACAGCATGTTTTATAATTCACGTTACATTGTCTGTATTTTCCTCTCTGCGTATTCGAGAAATGACTAAAATAGTAAGATAAAAAATCATAAGTTTCTCTCCCTTTCTATTATGTGAAGCTATAAATACTTGATTTATGCACCTTAATCACCATCAACTACAAAGGAAGAAAACAAAAGAAATATCCTCATATCGATATGATTCGCTCTACATCCTATTTTTCAATCTTTCTGCTCATTCTCTCAGCCGTCACCCACCTTCCAATTTTGGCATCATGTAGTCGCGATGGCTTTTCTATAGAGCTCATCCATCGTGACTCCCCTAAGTCGCCTCTTTATGATCCCAGTTTAACATATTCATCCCGCATACGTGCGGCTGCCGAGCGCTCTCGTTCCCGTGCCATTTACTTCCGTGATGCCATCCAAAAGGCTCGTACTTCTTCCTCTGCACTCCCCATGGACGATACCAACAACTTCTACTCAGAGATCACCCCAAACACTTTTGAATACTTGATGAGCTTCTACCTTGGCACTCCAAACAAGAAGATCTCTGCCATTGCCGACACAGGCAGTGACCTCATATGGGTCCAATGTACCCCCTGTAATGAATGCTACCAACAAACAGCCCCTCTTTTTGACCCGCAAGCTTCTTCTACATACAAAACAATCTCTTGTAATACCGACTCATGCTCGACACTACCACAAAGTAGTTGTGGCCCATCCTCTCAGTGCAATTATCAATATGGATATGGTGACAAGTCAATCGTTCAAGGCTACCTCTCCACGGAGACAATAGGCTTTGACTCTACCGGCGGTCGTCCAGTACAATTCCCTACAACTCTCTTCGGGTGCACCCATCAGAGCAATGGCACATTTGACAAGAATGATGCTGGCCTTGTTGGCCTAGGTGGAGGAAAGCTATCACTCATCCGCCAACTTGGCTCCACCATTGGCAGCAAATTTTCTTATTGCTTGCCCTCATCAACCCAAACTTCTGCAACGAGTCAGCTTAACTTTGGCTCCAATGCTGTCGTTTCCGGATCCAACGCTGTTACCACACCCTTAATCTCTGGTTCTCCGGACACATTCTACTTCCTTAATCTTGAGCATATTAGTGTGGCCGGAAAGACCGTCACTATTGGGAAGTCAATGCAAACAAAGGCAGCCACCCAAGGAAACATCATCATCGACTCTGGCACGACTCTGACACTCATCGATGATAACACACTGCAATCCGTGGAGAGCAACGTGAAGAGCAGTGTTAGCCTTCCCCAAGTCACAGATCCAAACGGTGTCTTCAACCTTTGCTTTGACACCTCCAAAAATGGGGCTTCTGCTCAGTTTCCAGAGATCACCTTCCAATTTTCTGGTGGAGCATCAGTGGTCTTGCAACAATCTAATGCATTTGTAGAGGCTTCTCAAAATGTTGTGTGCCTTGCAATTGTCTCCAGTGGCAGCATCGAAGATTCTATCAACATATTTGGCAATATTGCACAACAAAACTTCCATATTGGCTATGACCTCTCTAACATGCAGCTCACCTTTGCACCGACCAACTGTGCTACACTCTAAATTCAATTATCTTGTAAAAATTATCAACTAGACATATATCCTATCTTAATTTTACATTGTACGTTGATGGCTCATATATTATGATTTCTCTTTAATTTGCATGAAATCTTATACTCAATTTACTTTTACACATGTTAAATGCATCCATACTATAAGTTTCTAGTAACTTTTATCAAATTATATGTAATACATAGCTAATATATGTATAAAATAAAATGTATAGTTGTAGCAAACATTTTTTATGAAGACAGAAGGTAGAGAATGGAGACAATATTACTTTAGTAAATGTGTATTAAATAATAACAATTCATATGTGTATAAAATCAGTATATACATAATGATGTGCACGCATGCTCTTTTATTACATATTGAGTTAATTTTCTACTCAAATTAATTGAATGTATTTTTAACCAATTAAGTTGTCTAAAGTTGAATAGATCAACTTCAGTTTCAAGTTCTTTTATACAATCTATAACTTGAAAGTGATATAAATGCAGCGAAAGATATTATATTTACAAATTTTTTTTATTTGACAAAGTTTTCAGAAAATTTTTTATGAGGACATCTCATTTTTGGCTTTTCAAGAGAATAACACAAAGTATTTGTTAAGGATTTATTCATTTTCTCAGTTTCATATGCTCAATTAGTGTGTTTTTTTTCCATACAATATCTTTTTTTGTGTTTCCAAAAAAAATATTCTTCAAATTCATTTTTCCTCTATATGTTTTATTTTAATTTGATTTTAATTTATTTGTTGTATTATCATTAATTTTAACTGTGCTTTTTGGTTTAAAATTTGAACTTTATTTAATTGATATGTTAATCAAAATTTAAGTATGGCAAGAAATAAGATTGAGACACCCAAAAGTTTTTGACATAAGTGCACAACCCTAGGAAATGATATTTGTGATTTCATTTTGTATACTAAAACATGGTATTATTTTTTCACCTGCCCATCCAAAAATTATAGGTTCCTTCTCTGGAAGCCCTCCAACATTTTATCTATAATTTTCTCAATGAATAATCAAATATTGTGATTGGATACTCATAATAACTAATAATTAAGTATTGATAACAAGCTTTATTATAATTATTTAAAATTTGAGCTCATTATAACTTACCTTCCTTTTAAAATATTTAATTTTACTAATTAAAATTTTGGATAGTAACCAAGTGATTAGTTAATTAATGGACAATTGTATGATTATTAATGAATTAGATTAATTCAATAATTTTATTTAAGATTTTAACCATTAAAATTGAATAGTAAAATTCTAATTTTTTGAAAAAGTATTTTAGCAAAAAATCACTTTTGAGTAACTATTTCCACATTTCTTCAATATATAAAATTGTATTATTCTACTGAAGTCCATCCACCATAATATATCTTATTTTTATTTACAAAAAATAGTATATTTTTTTTTTATATAATAGAATAAGAGCATAATCTTGATCTTTTAAAAAATAATTAAGAGTTTACTAAATATAATGGAATAAAAAATATCTTTAGTGTAAAAACAAAAGCTTTTGTAAAAAAAATCAGAGCTACACTTCACTATAATTGCTACATGCAATCCAATGTTGTCTCACTATTCCATGCTTGTTGAAGATTTGAGAGAAAATTCAATAAGGACTCAAAAACAGGTTACCCAACTTGATGTTTTTTTTAAATAATATTGTGAATCATCAATCACTTCAAGAAATTCAAGCATAAGGAATAATTTATTAAACCCTTGTAATGCCAGCTCGAGTAAGAATAAGTGTGTGAAGGGTTGAGAAGAGCTTTGATTGGAGATTCAGCTGATAACAATGCATTATATTGAGAGAACTCATAATCTTTCTTGCTCCATAATTTCTTTAATACTCTTAGATATGATGTTTCATAATGATTTTCAAGAGTATCAATGCATTGTAATTGGTCCCATCTAAAGAGCAATTTATGCATCAACTCCCCAACAAGGTAGTCAATAGCACTTTCAACATTAAAATCTTGAAGGTTGATAGTTTTAATCTATAAGATTTTTATCAAAATTTTCACTACACTATTTAATTAGGAAATTTGATTCACTTAATGAGAGCACGGAGTATTTTAGTTTTTACATAAATAAAATTAAAAGTAAGTATTGATATTTGATTTATGATTGTTTTAATTCTAAGAGTGCTAGATGAGGACTTTAACAATAAAACACAATCTCATTCATTTGCTCATTAAAATCAGAAAATAATGTGCCAAGAGTCTCGTATGATATTACAACTTAAAGAATTAAATTTTTCATTGAATAAGAGTAACCAAAGATGGAGGTATCATTATATATTTATTGTGCTATTAAAAACTACTAACATTTTTAATCTCAATAAAATTTATAATTTTTCTTAATCAATACATGAAATACTTAACACCAACAAGAAGAGTTAGAGATAAATTATCTTAGCTAAACTAAGCTAACTTAAAAAGATCTTGAGATTAACTACCTATTTTTATTTCACAATGTAGTTCACCAAAATAACACTATTTAATTATATATATAAATCTTGGTCTACTTTGCATCAACACTTTTAAGACCAAAATAATTCACTTTTATAGCAAAAAATGTCAAAAGAGTTTTTGAAACAATAAATTTCTCATATTTAGGAGCCACAATAATAAAATTATAGCATGATAATATGTCCATAATGAATAAAATTATATCCAAAGTGTTTATGTCTACCATAAGCTCTTATACAAGTGGTTAGAACCCATTTTTATAATTTTGCTTGTTCAACTTCTAAATGTTATTGTATAACTGAAATTGACTATTCTTTTTTTTTTAACCTTTAAAGTGGTAACCAACTAAGAAAGCTATTTCACTACTCTAGTAAAGCTAGGTTTGATCAAATTATTAAGCTTGAGTATTACTTTTTGTTTAATATATGTGAATATGTGTGTTGACCTCACTTTTGTTGAGGTCTAGCCTTTCTTTAGGAGCCTAGGATCCAGCCATAGAATTTCCTGTTTACTATTTTAGAAGACTAGCAAAAACCATCCCCACTAGAAATTCAAAATGCTTCTTTGCTTCACTTGGAGTTTAATATGCTTACTACCATCCTCTAGCACTTAATGGGATGGAGCCAAGCATAAGGAAACTCAAGAGAAGTCCCCTATAGGATGGTCTAGCCTTAGAACTAACCCAGGGTGGTCTAGTCTGGGTCAGACCGCACACACACATACACTTGAACCTCATACTTTCACTCCTAATCCAAAACCGTAAACCAAACATGCCCATCCTTGGTTCCCTGCTTTTTTGGAACCTCATGTGAGTGGAGCTCCAAGTTCTTAGCTTTAGGCTAGGGTTTGGCTAGGACCAACACATGGATGATTCAAAATGGGACTTTTTCTTTGGTTCATGGCTCAAATAGGCTGACCTCATGAGTGAAATGCTTAATTAATCCCAATTTCATCAAACTCCAAATTTTGACCCTTATAGTCCAAACTTCACTAAGATTACCACATTGCCCCTACAACCCTTAATTTTTTCCAAAATTCCCAAAATTTTCCATATTCTCAAATTTCCTTAGAAAATCATTTTAAAACATTTCCAAACATTCAAATTGACCAAAATCTATCAAAATACCCAAAATCCTCAAAAATACCCCCTAAAACCTCCAAAATTACCAAAATGCCCTTCATGCTCCAAAAATCTCAAAATTTCAAAAATCACTTCAAATGTCCCCAAAACTAATTTGAACAACTCCATTGAGCCAAATTTGACCAAATTGATCATTTTGACCAAAATCCTCAAATTCCCATAAAAGACCAAAAATGCCCAAATCAACCTCAATTTCCACCAAATTTATGTCAATCTCACTTTATTTCAATTCCAAATAAAAATTCATCATATCCAATTCTAATTGAACCAAATTTAAGCACAATTGAGCCCATCTCATAGCCAAATTTCAAACTCAATCTAAAACCCACAATTTTACCTTAAATCCCAAATCTCACCAAATTGAATCCCATAATCTCAAAATTTCCACCCAATAGATATCGAAAACTCTTCATGAAAATCACCCGCATCAAATTGAACCATATCCAAGCCCTAGCCAAATACAAACCCAAGTCTAGCCCAAATGCTCCAAAATTGACCATGAGCCAAATTCCTCTAAATTGACCCTCCAGATTAATTTAAAATTACCTAATTCTTTTTCAAAACTCTTTATGAGAATCATCTACACCAAATTGATCAATCACTTGACTCAAATCCTAGCCCACACCTAACCTCGACCCAAGTTTGACCCAAAGCCCCAAATTTGAACCCAAGCCATAAAATTGACCAAACCAGCTCAAATTGACCAAATCAAGTCCACCGCGGCCAAGGTTTGAAACCTAGGAACCAACCTAGATTCACCTAGCCCAACCTAGTTGTGTCATGGACCAAGGGTCCCATGATTTAAGGGATTTCCTCCCATTTTGGGCTAAACCAAACTTATCTTTGCTACCAGCCATCTCCAAGCCAGCATGTTCACCATTAATCTTCAGCCTTCGTCGTCTTCCCTCCCCGCTCTGGTCTTCAGCCTTCGACCCGTGAGCCGAGGCCGCCAGTCCCTTCCCTATAGATATATATATATATATATATATATATATATATATATATATATATATATATGCCTCAACCAAGTTCATATTTGGTAATACGTAGCTCTTTAAGGTTTGCATTACAAAACATGTTATCCGTCCATCTAGCTTCAAAATTGCTTCAAATTAGCTTATCCTCCACAAATGGTACATCACTCTGATTTTCACACAAAACAACCAATTTACTTATTGAATGTATATATATATATATATATATATATATATATATATATATATATATATGCCTCAACCAAGTTCATATTTGGTAATACGTAGCTCTTTAAGGTTTGCATTACAAAACATGTTATCCGTCCATCTAGCTTCAAAATTGCTTCAAATTAGCTTATCCTCCACAAATGGTACATCACTCTGATTTTCACACAAAACAACCAATTTACTTATTGAATGTAACCATAAGTAAGCTTTCGTCAGAGAAATTAGATGCCGGTGCAAAACCCCATTCGAAATTGCAATCTAAACAGGCAGGTACTAATTGAAGGCATACTAATGGCCATCCGAGCATTTGGAGTGACTCCTTAAGCAACTTTTATGTCTCTTCTCTCCTTTTTGTCTCCTCCACGACCTGTTTTCAATGTTGAATTTGTCGTTCTAGAATATGAATTAGTGTTGCTCGGCTCGTTGAGGATGCAATGAATTCAGAAGATGGTGCAAGTTCATAAAAAAAGAGATATTTCCTACACTCTTCGTGCATATTGTGATGGTCAATCCACAAGCACATCAGCTAGCTCCAAGATATGTAGTTGAAGCTCCCTGTTCAGTGACCACAACTCTTTTTATAATTGATATTAGGACCCTTGGGATAAAGTTGTCGAACTCCCTAATCCTCCAAGCTGGGAAGCACCGCATCGATAGTGTTGATGGCGCCATAGAGGGAATAAGGACCCTGGATGGGCAATGGAAGCTCGGGAGCAGACTTGGGGTCTTCGAGGAAGTCCTTGTATGTATGTGTGAGTGTTTATATATTTATATACACACACACAAGGACATAACTCAACCTTCCTGAGATTTAAAAAAGTCAAATAAGGTAGAGAATCCTAAAACTTCTTTAGTGAGGATCACACCATCTTGGATGTCGTCTCTTCCATGGTAATGTCTTCTATCATCATGAAGTCCAATTTCCCTAGTGTTTAGATAGTCTGAAGAAAGGTGGCATGGGCCACTGAAGTTTCCGTCTCTGTCGGAGTACCTGTCATGATTGACTCGTTCAACGACATAGGTATAATACACTTCTCATCCTTGATAAGTAAGTATGTATTTTTGCAACCATCGTGAAGTATGCCCCTGTTATATTACCACCTCAGATAACCTTAATGGAGCATATGCAAAATTCATAAAGTACTCCATTGAAATTACAACCAATCCAGACTTGTAACTACTTTTTAGCTGGCCATTAAACATAAAGGATTCCCTTATTATGTGCCTTAACATTATATGGTACAAATCAATAGTTAAATTCATTACTCATTTCTATTTCCTTTGATTTTATAGGCTCTATTAGCTATTGTCTTTTTCACCAAATTATTATGCATATTCTTAATTACCTCTTTTAAATGATTAAATTAATTTATGCTTTCGAGAATTTTTTTACGAGTATTTTAAATATTGTTATTATTTTGGAAACCTTTTTGTTTGGATCTTGATTAGCCTTTTTCCCTTTTTCATTAAACATAAAGTATTCATCATTTTTTTTTCCAATACATTATGGTTTCTTCTTTATAAACTCTATTGGTTATTGCTTTAGAAATTAAAACTATCAAGTTTCTTCATATAAACTATTGGATTAATTAAGGAATGCTAATCTTATGAATATTTTTCAAGAGAATATTAAATATGTACTTCTTCTATAATTGAAACTCATATTTCATGCTTAAATTATTCTATATATGTGGATAATTTAACAATGACTCTTTTATCTTTTGTTATCATGTAACCTATTATTACACTCAGTTGAGCTACAACAAAGCTCATCATAAGTATATTTTCTTCACTTATACATTTAATAACTTGGTATACCAATTAAATGTAACTCTTCATAGAAAATTGATAAATAATCTGAACAAAAACATTATTGCTCCCAATATTGTAGCGACTCGCCCAAAATATACCAAATCCTATTTAAAGTTCATTTTCCATCAAACAACTTAATGGATGGTAAGTGCATTAAATTCTTTTGATGAGGGCATACCTTTTGGATTATAGAAGGTCCCTTTAAACTAAACCAGTTCATTATTGTCCACAATTTATTTAATTTTTTTTTTTGAGATTATATTTGTTTTGGAACTCTCTGTTGACTTCACGTTTGTCGAGGTCTAGTTTTTTCTTCTTTAGAATCCTAGGATCTAGACATAGGATTTTCTTGTTGACTATCTTAGAAGATGAGTGAAGGAACCCTGCCTCTATAGAAATTCTACACACTTATTTACTTTTCTTGGAGTATCGTATGATTGGTTCGAACCTCTACCATTTAGTAGGATCGGGGCCAAAGATGAGGGAACTCAAGGAGGGTGTCCATAGGATTACCTGACCTTAGGGTTAGCACTGGGTGGTGTGGCCTTGGTCAGTCTTGCACACACATACAACCCCACACTTTCACTCACATCTTAAAAACCCTAAACCAATCACCCTTAACCTGGCTTTGGGAAACTCATGTGGGCGATCCCCCAACCCCTTAGCCCTAGGCTAAGGTTTGGCTAGGACCAACACATGGAGGATCCTAAATGAAATTTCCCTAGGTCTCATGGCTCAATAGAGGTAATTATATGGTTAACATTCTTAATTGATCCCAATTCTGCCTCAATTCCCATTTTCTACCCTTCTAGCCCCAACATTCACCAAATTACCAAAATACCCCTAAAACCCTAATTTTTTCAAAATTATCCAAATTCTCAAATTCCCTTCAAAAATCATTTCAAACCAATCAAAACCACTCAAATTGCCCATAATACCCCAAAATTCACAATATACCTCCAAATTTGTCAAAATTACCAAATTGCTCAAGACATGACCTAAAAAATTCAAAAATCTCCGAAATCATTCCAAATGTCCCTAAAATAAATTTGAACCACCCCTTAACCCTTATTGCACCCAAATTGACCAATTTTGACCAAATTCTCCAAATTGCCCCTAAAGTCCAAAACTCCCCAAATCACCCTCAATTTCCACCAAATTGATTTCAAACTTCCCCAATTTCAATTACAAATCAAAATTCATCATGTATAATCCCAATTGAAACTAAATTAAAGCCCAATTGAAACAATTACCATACCCTAATTTCAATTTTGAGCCAAAATCCCTAACTTGACCATATCCCTAAATTCCATCAAATTAAACCCTTTAACCAGTCTGATTTCCCCAAATTTGAATTCTAAACTCTTCACAAAACTCCCCTAGATCATTTAGAACCCTCAATTGGTCTAGACCTAAGCTCAAATCAAACCCAAATTAGAACCCCCAATTTTAATCCAATGTCCAAAATCTTCCAAATTGAACTTCAAATCCCCTCTAATTTCTACCCAATTGACTTCTCAATACTTCATGATAATATCCTACACCAAATTGAACAATTAATTAAGCTAAATCCAAAATCTATCCAAGTCTAAACCCAAGTCCAAGCTAAATCCAAGAATTTGAACCCAAACCCTTAACCAACTTGGAGCCACTTGGTCTAGCCCAACATCGACCATAATAGTTGTAATTTGGACTCTAGGACCCAACCTAGATCCTCCTAGCCCACTCCACATGAGCCATGGACCAAGGGTCCCTTAATTTGAGGGATCTCTTCCCATATTTGGCAAAATGACCCAATCTTTTCCTTGAGCCATCAACCTCCCAACTAATCAGATTTAAACCTTCCTCTTGCTCCCCTGACCCAGCTAGCCACCATCCCTGCCATGGTTGGCCAGCCTAGTCGTCAAAGAACTCAAAATTGATAGAGTCATCCCTATAACTCAAACCTAATTCCACCCATTTAAGCTGGCCCAACCTGATTGGTCAATTGAGCCATTCAGCCCTCCACCTAAGCAATCTTCTCCAACCTTTGGCCTGGCCAATTAAGTTCTAATTCCATGGCTATTTAAACACTGCCCCATCATGACCAAAGTGGGAGAGTGCATAAAACCTTGGGGAAATTCTGCCATTTTGTCTCCAGAGATTCTCCAAACCTTCATAAGCTCAAGCCCACCATCCTCCAGCCATCTTCCTCACTGTCTGATGCCAATTTCTCCACTTAAAATATGAGTGGAAACAAGACACATTCTGTCACTCCACCAAACTCCACAAACCTTCCAATTGAACTATCCCTAAGCTTCCCTAGACCAAACGAAGAACATCCCCTCTGAAACCCCATCTCCCAAGCTCTCTGTATCTGACTTCGATCAAGGCTGCACCACCTGTTGGAGGAACTCTAACTCAAATCTATTCTCAGAGCAAGGCGACACTCGGAGGAGGTTCGCCAGGTCCAACCAAACTTTTAGAAGCACCCAATGAAGACCTCATCTATTGGTCTTAGTTATAAGCCATTTTCCCTCCAATCGAGCTCGGTTTAGGATTTTGTGAAGAAAATTTTAAATTCATGTGCATGTGACTGTATGGATGTGTTCGTCTGGACTAGATGAAGGTATAGGAACAAACCATATGTCATTTAGTTGAGTATCAAGTGAGATATTAAGGTTTGAGTGTGGACGGTTTACGAGCTGCACCCGCTGGGGACAATTACTGACGACAGTTGGATTGCGCGTGTATCAAACGGACGCTCCAGATCCAGTCGAACGAGGGAATGGATCATAAAGCGCAGGCTAATTCAGCAGGTACGTGGATGGGGATTTTGAATCAGAGCGCAAAACGCGCAGCTTCAAGACGTCGTAGGTTGAGTCAGTGTCGCGTGGAAAAATAGGAAAATTGGGTATTCTTTATTTAATTAAATACTAAAAATTTAAAAATTCATAACTTGGTGTAGAAAAATCATAAAAATAAAATTAAAATACAATGTTGCTCAGTGAATAAAGGAGAAAATTATGAGCCAGAAATAAAAATTATTTGTTATATATTTTGTTTTTAATGAACAACATACTCCAGAGAGTATTTTAATTATATTTAATTAAATATTAATCATCTTGGCTTGAACTTTGGAGGGCTTAATTTACATGTGATTAGAGATGTTATCTAAATTTTCCAAACTCAGAGAACACCACTAGCCCTAAAAGCCCTAATTTTCAAGTCTAATTGTCTATTTTTGCTTAAAATAATTATACAAACTAAAATAAAAATAAAAAAAATATGGGATATAGTTTGGTAGGTTCTTTGTAGTCAGAGAACTCTAGAAAAAATTTCAAATGAATTTAAATGATTATGTACATTACTTTAGCTAATTTAGTCATTAAAATTCATAAAAATTTAAATAAATATTATATAACCCAAAAACTGTAAAAAAATGGTTCCACACTATAAATAATAAATATTTTAACTTACTGTAAACATTTAAAACCCATTTTAATTAATTTAACCACTGAAGTCTATTTTTCAAGAAAAATGGGATTTTTGTATTAAATTAATTATAATAAAAAAATATAATTACGAAAATTATGAAAAGTGGTTTTAAGTGTTCCTTGTGAAGAGGGCAACCTAAGAAAATTAAAATTGATATTAAAATAAATAGTTCATTTTTGAGCTACTATTTAATTTAAAAATAATTAAAATAATTTAAATTTGCAAAAATATAAAAATGTTCCAAAATGTTCCTAATTTCCCCCTGATCATTTGAGACCCTTTAGATTATTTTTTTCTAATTTTAATAATTTGGTTATGTATTTTTTAAATGCTAAAAATTTATTTTTCTTATTTTTCATTAAAATAATTATAATAAATAAAATAAAAATCATAAAAATGAAAAGTTTGTTTCGCCTAGTTTTTTGGACTTAGAGAGATTTAATAAAAATATGAAAAGAAATTTTTGAAATTAATTTGTATTTTCTATTTAATTAATCATAAAATTAATAACTAATTATAATAATTAAAATATTATTAAAAAAATCATGAAATTTGGTCCATGTGGTACTCTGATTTAGATGAACCTCCAATAATTTTCCCATAAACATAGACTTTACTTTGAGTAGTTAAATAAATTAATGTTGAAAATCCTTATTTTTGGATAAAATAATTATTAAAAATCAAATAAAAATCAGAAAATCATAATTTCTCCTCTGATATTTTAATTAACATATGAGTAGGGTAACTAAGAAATTTCAAAATCATTTAAGTTGTTTTTTATGAATTAATTTTTACTTTTTAGAAAAGTTCTTACTCAAACTAAAGATAATATTCTTAGGAAATAAAATTTGATTTTTTGTAATTTTTATAATTTGAAATGAAAGTAAGCAATTACTTTTTCTAAACTTTTGTATGATGAAAACTTATGCAAATGAAAAATCTTTTTCCTTTTTATGAATCAGTAACAACTTATGAAAATTATTGTAATGGATGAATCTAAAATGTGTTGTGCCAAATATGAGCAATTTTATTCTTTACCCTTACTAGAGATGCTATAAAGAACATAGGTTAATCTATTATTTTAAAAATCTTGAAGACGTGTTAGTCAGGAAAGATACTAGCTCTCACTCTAGATTTTCCTCGATTCCCTCCACTTGGGGGCTGACATCTCGTATCAAAACATAAAACAATAAACCAAATTGTGAGCTTTTGTCTGTCACTCTAAAATACTCTAATTTTACAACCATCAAAATATATCTCCCTATTTATTTGCACTCAGCCACATGGATTAGATTCTCACCCATACAATCTCATGAGTTTCTTTCCTACTATTGATTGAGACAATACCATACCGATTCTTACATGTTCTGACAACAAATTTTAACATTTTAGTTGGCCAAATCAAGAAGTAAATGAAGTGCAAGGTTCTAAATCATCACAACTACTTCCAACATTGAAATCCTATACTTCACACACAACTTCCATAACTTTATTACTTCATCATTTTAAGGAAAAAGATAAAGAAAACTACTCAGAATACATGGAGAAAATACAATCACAACTTAGTTTAAAAGTAGAAATCATAGTGAAAACACAAGAAATCTTAATTAAAAACCAAATGTAATAACAAAGATAAAGACTTATCTGAAAATCCTCTCCACCAAACTCTTGAAGTTCCTTTGAAAACTTTGATTCCCTTACAATACTCCTTAGAGGTTGGCTCCTCACTCTAGGGGTTCTAAATCTCACTTCTAATCCTAATACAAACTGTAATAAAGTAAAGTAAAGATGGTGAAGTGGAGATGTGTGTTCTAAAATAACTCTCTAACATAAACCATACTCTTAAACATAAACCACACCCTCCAACATTAACCCTTTTTCTGATCTTGAAGTCCTCCTTTTATACTTTTCCAAAAGGTGTATTTGTATCTCTTAAAATTGTTTCCAGATTCAACGTATCTTCCAAGAGATGCATTTATTCAAGAGAGATTTAATTTAAAATTGGCGCCATTAGGAAGTTACCCACGTTCTTACCATGAGGTGCCTCGAAAACCTCTTCAAAATGGTGCCTAAAATTAAATAACTCTTTTTTATAACTATCGCATGCAAACGCGGGGTACCGGCGCTTAGCCGCGAGACTGCTGGCGCGTAAGAAATTTTTAAGTTTAAATTATTCATCCTTATTATAGATTTTAACAAAATTCACTTACTCATTTCTATATTCAAAATTTTATTTCCCTAATATAACTTCATACGCATAATTATTTTTCAATCAAAATTAAATTTTTAGTACTTTTGAGAACAAATAAAATTTTAATTTTTTGAAACTTGTTCTTCCTTCCCCCCAAACTTTAAATTTTCATTATGATAAGCATAGTAACAAAATACATGGATAGGAATAAAAAACTATAAGTATTAAACTTGCAGGAATTTTTATATCCTAAATATGTTGGTTTTAAAAACATGAATGAAAATGACTTGATCCAAAATTTTTAAAAATTTTTCATTTTATAAAATAAATTCAAAAGACTTCTAAATTAGTGGAGGACATAAAAACATATTCATACACTTAAACATAAATCCATAACTAAGACATATATACGGTAGTAAATTGAAAAGTTAAGTATGAAATTTAATTAGTGGATTTTAATAACATTTTAAAACCTTCCAAGATAGTTTCTGGAATTAGTTCTAAACTAACAAACACAATACACTAACAAATTACTAACACATTTACTACCACAAGCATTCACATCACATATCACAAACATATAACATCCACAACTAAAATAAACACAAACTAAAGTGTCTCGGCAGCAATTTCAACAAAATGAAAGACATAGAGTAGTCCTCTTTAACATCCACAAATAAAAATAAACCACAAAAAAAAAATAGTCCACACAAACATTACGTAACATAGCATCAATCATATGAAATATTAATCCTAATCATCTTCTTCCTCCTCTGCATCATCTTCTTCGTTCGAGGTACGGGTAGGCACATATGGGCTATATTGTGGATGAGTGGGTAGCACAGCACTAAAATCACCTCTGATCAATCTATCCATGTAACTGTGATAATTTCCCTCATACTCACTATGTCTCTGAAGATATTCCCCAATACGGTCTACTTTCCCCTCTATATCATGCACTCGATCCGCAGTATAATTAATATTATCTTTCATCTTATTCAAAAGTTCAATCTGTGAATTAGAAAATTGACCTGAAGATGCCTGAGATGTGGAAGCACGAGATGTAGATGCAACAGAAGCATATGCACCGGAACCTTCAGAAAATCCTCCTCTCCAGCCAAAAAGTGAATGCTCAGCATAAGTCTTAAAATTTGAAATGTTAATAGGCTTAAGAGGATGAAGAACCTCTTCCCAATTTTCAGATTTAACACCAGCCTGCTCACACAATGAATGCAAGAGGGAAGAAAATCTCACACATGCAGTGGTGGAAGATCTGGCAAAATTCCAAATACAATCATAAATAATTTTTCCAATATCTATCGCCTTCCTCTACTGAATACAATATTTCAAAGTGGCCCTTTCTCTAGTCACCTCACACATATGATTTGTAGGAAGCAGCTTGGATGATATGAAATAATGTCAGGCTTTGGAGTTAGCATTCAACTTTTATGCAGGGAAGTTAACTCTTCTTTCATTAGTAATCTTCCATAACCCCCTCCCATCAGTCAAAGTAGAAATAATCTCATCCAATTCTTCCTCAGTAGGAATGTAATTTGAATAAAAACAAAGCATACTAGGCATAAGTAAGTAAAATCTGTTAATTACCTCAAGAGTAAAATTAACCAGTTGTCCTCGCACGAGAACAAAGTTATCCTCTAACTCCGAGAGGTTTGCATAGAACTCCTTAACTACAGAAGTAACAGCTACTATAGTAAAACAATAGAATTTATCCCAAAGGTGACTTACAATCATGTCTTCTATTTTTCTGCCAGGTTTATCAAATCCTCGCTCCTGGATCAGTTTACGTGACTGTAAAGCTTACACGTAACGATCTTGAGCTTTATAACTGATGAACTTGTCAGAATCAAAAGTGGCTCTCGCTTTGCTCCTCTTTGGTGTCATTTCTAAAATTTGCATAAAAATCACTATAAATTCTGCATTTAACTCAAAATTACTAAACTCAACTCCTAAAGGCTTAAACTACTAAATCCATGTAATTTCTCAAATGTTTTCTTAAATTTTCACCATGAGTAGTGATTTTCGAAATTCTCCAAAATATACTCAAAATATATGGTGAAAATAAAATATTGTTACTTAGAAGAAGTGCTCATACCTCAAGAAGATCAAATTTAAAAATTTTCACTTAAAACGGTTCAAGATTTGAAAATGTGGTGATGCCCTAGCCTCCAAAATTGCAAAATGCTAAAGGAAGAAGATAAAGGTGAGGAAAAATTTGCAATTTTTGGGTTTTTAATCTTGAAAACTGATTTTCGCGAACCGGCGCCTAAGCGGGATAGTATGGCGCTTAGCCGCGGAGCTTTGGCGCGGGGTCTTGGCGCATAGTCGCTAACTCACTAATTTTGATTTTTTCTTTAAATACTCATTCTCGCTCCTTTAGTCAACCCTAAATTGTTTTAAAAAGTATATCATCCCCTTATAATCTTCTTATCTCCAGAATTACACTTCTTTTGGTAAAAAACGATTCAATTCAAGTTTTACACAAACATAAACTTTTACTTAAGTAAAAAAATACAAATTACAAGTATAAATTATAAGTCTTTAATTCAAGATACTTGGATAAGATCTCATCTTTTCTACTCACAATAAATCACTTAAACTAAATATTAGACACAAACTTAAAACTTAAACACTTATATCATACAACATACGTAAACATTAAATACTAATACTTAACACAAATAATTAAACACAAAGCACAAATAACTAACACTTAACACACTATAGAGCTTAATTCAAATCTCCATTAGGTGGAACATGTCCAGTACCTCCATTAGTTCCATCTGAACCATTAGGTATATAGATTTGATAGAATGGACGATGATCAAGACATCTGACAAAATCCTCTTCAATCCACTTATTTGTCAGATATATCAGCTTGTCCGCTTCTTCAATATAACTTATATGACTAAATTGCATCTTCAATTGCCATCCAATATGTGCTAAATGTGCATTAATTTCATTACCTTTGCTTCAATTGATGCAACATTAGTCTTGATCTTTGCAATCTTCTCTGTTATTCCTTGAATACTAACGGCCAGAAATCCATTATATAACTCTTGCGCACTCTCACTAATGAACTTCATCTTATTTTCATCCTCCTTTTTCTTCATTTCACTCTCCCAAGAAGACATTTTCAACACTTAAAACTCTTCTGTAAGGCTTTTAGGATAGAAATTTTGGAATGGGATAAATTTCCATTAATTTGGTCCCTATTTATAGACTTTAGATGGCCTAAAACTGTCCTCCCATGTTCACAAACCTTCCATAAACGTGCCATGCAAATTCTCCATGATAATGGCTTATAGAGCTGACCCGACCCGCAATTACGCAGTAAATTAACTTCCAAAAGATGGCTAAAAACTTGACCCGATTTATAAATAGTGGCTAGTGTGCAAAATGTTAAATGATATAAAAATTAGAAAATATTTTACACACTAGGGGTACTACGCAAGTATACGTATCGCTTCAAGTAAAATAGAGTTTTCTTTAAAAACCCATTATCGATCCCACGAGGAAGTGAAGTAAGAGGTTTTTAGTCAAATTCTAGTCCACTACTAATAGTCCTTAGTTTGGAATGTCGATTAAAATTGTGTTTTATCTAGTAACTACTCCTAAATGCAAGTGTTAAATGTAATAGTAACTATAACTAAATGCTAATAATAATTCTAAAGATAACCCTTTTTGGATGAATTGGTTTAGAGAATTTTGAGATACTAAAAACTACTATTCTTATGTAATGAAATAGATAATGTATAGGAATGAGATGCATTTAATATTGTATGTGCCAAATAGGAGCAATCCTATTCTTTACCCTTTGGTCCAGGCATAAAAAACATTGACTAATCCTATGCTTGGTTACTGAAGCTGCGGCTAGGCTGGGAGGATACCGGCTCTCACTTCTGAGCTCCCATGTTCCCCTCGCCTGAGGGCTAACACCTACACTTCAGCACCCAAATGATAGGACCCAATTGAGAATTTTAGCCTGTCACTCTAAACTCTCCAATTCTACACCCGATAATTATATTTCTCTATTTATTTGCATTCAATCCCCATGAACTTTACCATCCATGGAATTTGAATGTGGTTCCACTTTGTTGAGAATTACATATGCCATTTCGGGACTTAACGCAATTATAACGAATTTTAACACTACAATAGGCCCTTATTGCAATGTAAATGAAGTGAAAGTAAAAACCATCACATTTATAATTAAAACATTTTTTAGCAAGCATCCCAATATCCTAATCATGAATCCTACTCAATGCAAAAGAAAAGTAAAATGAAAATAATGGCATAATCTTCTCATGTCACTATTTTCAAAGAAGAAGAAAGAGTTAGAGAGATGCGTCACAAAGCATGAAGAAATTACAATAGAAACTTCATTTAACCAAAGCAAATCCACTAGGTAATTGTTTACAAAATTATAAGATAATGAAGAACAATACTTAGTTTTTTCCCTTTGAAAGAAAGATGAAGATCTCTCCCACAAAGTCTCCCGTCGATCCATGCAATGCTAGTGCAATCCCTTACAAATTCTCTCAAAACCTCCTCTCCAATCTCTCCAAAATGGTAGAAATCTACATTTCTACTCTTAATCTAAGAATCCTAAACATTCCTCTCATTTTTCTCTACTTTTCTCTACTTTTTCTCCTTCTCTTTTTCTTCTTAAATTCACCATTTTAAAGAGTATGGACGAAGTTTGAAGAGTTTCCATAAGCACCCCTTCGAAAAAGCATCCAAATACATCGAATTTCGGCCTAAAACCGCCAAAAGTCGGTTAGAACCTTTCCGGGCGCTATCGGCGGGTTCGAGGCCGCTGTCGGCGAGCTTTTCGGGCATTTTTTGGTGTTCTCTGGAAAATCTCGCCGTCGGCGAGATCTAAGCCGCCATCGGAGAGATCTAAGCCGCCATCGGCGAGCAGACTGCTGCGCAGCTCCACCGTTTTGCTCTGTTTGGCTCTGTTTCAGCTCTGTTTCGCCCCGTTTCAGTTGCGTTGCATTCGCAACAGATAGCCCTACAAAATAAGCATAAAAACAACATTTCTTTAAAGAGTAATCTCATTCAAAAATATGCAAGAAGTGTAAAAGAGATTAAGCATCGAAAGACTTATCAAAAGGTGTAAGGGCAGAATTTCATTTCTTGCTCGTTTTTGCTCCAATTGCACCGTTTTTGCTTCCTTTTGCTCCAATCACCATTTCTTGTACCTAAAACCAAAAAACATACAGAATACTTTCCTTTAAAGTGTAATATCATCAAAAATGAGTAAAATGATAAAGCAAAAAGAGTATATATTTTAGGCGTGTCAAGAGCCTCATTTTTCACCTTTTTCGTAACCCCGGTGGCTAAGCGCCAGGCCTAAGCGCCAACTGCTGGCGCTTAGCCACCAACGCCTATTTTAGTATAGGTCTGCTAGAAGTCCGAATTCTCGTTTTAACTCATCCAAATTATCAATTAAGATCTCATTAATCTCTACAAACACAATATAAGCAAAATACCACCATATAATTCTTACTCTAAACCAAATAAAACACACAAAACACACTTAAAATGAAGCACACTGATAACTATGGGTTGCCTCTCACAAAGAACTTGGTTTAACTTCGTCTGTCCGACATACCCAATATTTAATTTGGGTGACCCAACATCAAATTTTCATCAAGTTTGAGTTGATCTACTGAGAAATAAGGTTTCAGTCTATGACCATTTACTTTAAATATTTTCTCAGTTTTAGGATCTTTAATATCCACAGCTCCATAGGGATACACTTTTATTACAATAAATGGGCCCATCTACTTAGACTTAAGTTTTCCAACAAATACTCTTAATCTGGAATTATATAGCAAAGCTTATTGTCCTGGCTCAATACTTTTATTCAGAATCTTACATTCATGTCATATCTTCATCTTTTCTTTGTATATCTTAGCACTTTCATATGATTCATTCCATAAGCCATTTAATTGCAATAATCTTTTCTCTCCATCATCCTTTAAATTATAATTGAACTCTTGAATACCCCAATATGCTTTATCTTAAGTTTAACTGGTAAATAACAAGCATTCTCAAAAATTAGTCTATGTGGGGACATTCTTATAGGAGTCATGTATGCAGTCCTATAAGCTTACAAAGCAAAATCCAGTTTGATTGACCATCCTTTCTGTTTGGATTAACAGATTTTTCCAAAATTCTTTTAATTTCACGATTAGATAATTCAATCAAATCACTTGTCTGAGGATGAAAAACAGTAACAATTTTATGGATGATATGATATTTCTTTACTAGTTTCTCCACAATTGCATTTCAAAAATGACTTCCCTCATCAGTTATGATTACTCTCGGCATTCCAAATCTACTAAATATGTTCTTTCTCAAAAACTTTGCCCCACTTCGAGCATCACATTGAGGTAAAGCAACAACTTATATCCATTTAGATACATAGTCCACTGCTAACAATATATATAATTTTTTGAAAGATGGTATAAATGGTCCCATAAAATCTAATCCCCAATCCTCAAATATTTCTACTTCCAACATATAATTGAGGGGCATCTCATTTCTTCTAGAAATATTGCCTACATACTGACATCGATCACAATTTTTAATATAAACATTAACATCATTAAAAAATTATAGGCCAATAAAATCCAGATTGTAGAATTTTATATGCAGTTTTATTAACACCAAAATGTCCCCCAAAATCAGAATCATGAAATTTTTTAATATATTCATAAGCTTCATCTAATGGTACACATCTTCTAATAATAAGATCCTTTCCCTGTTTATATAAAAATGGGTCATCCAAAAAATAAGTCTTAGCTTCATATAAAAATTTCTTCCTCTATTGGTATATCAAACCATAGGGTAATATGTCACTAACAATAAACTTTACAATGTCAGCATACCATGGAACACGTCACTCATTAATAGTGAATAATTTTTCATCGGGAAAATGATCATTAATTTCATCATCAAAAGAGAGAGATTATTCAGTTTCAATCCTAGACAGATGATTAGCAATTTGATTATCAACACCCTCTTATCTATTATCTCAAAGTTATATTCTTGTAAAAAAAGAATACAGCTAATCAGTCTTAGTTTTGTATCCTTCTCTTTCATTAAATATTTAATAGCAGAACGGTCAGTATGCGCCACACATTTAGTTCCAATTAAATATGATCTGAATTTTCAAAAGCAAATACTATAGCTAATAACTCTTTTTCAGTTATAGTATAATTAGATTGAGCTTCACTAAGTGCTCTACTAGCATAGTAGATTACTTTAAAAATTTTATCATATTTTTTTTCTAAAATAGCTCCAATAGCATAATCGCTTGCATCACACATTCATTCAAAAGGTTTTACCAATCTGGTGAAACAATAACTGGAGCAGTGATTAATTTTTCTTTTAATAATTCAAAATCTTTTAGACAATCTTCATTAAAATTAAAAATTGCTTCTTTTTCGAGTAATTGGCATAGATGCTTAACAATTTTTGAAAGGTCTTTAATATAACGCCTGTAGAATTCAGCATGCCCCAAAAAACTCTTAATTTCTTTCTCATTTGTTGGGCAAGGTAAATTAGCGATCAATTGAATTTTTGCAGGGTCTACATCCATACCTTTTTCTGAAATTTTATGTCCCAAAATAATTCCTCCTGCTACCATAAATTGGCATTTTTCTCAATTAAGAACTAAATTTGTTTTATCACAGCATTTAAGAACTTTAGATGGGTGTTCTAAACATGATTCAAATGAAGTTCCAAACATTGTAAAATCATCCATAAACACTTCAATTCCTTTTTCAATTAGATCACAAAATATTTCCATCACACATCTTTAAAATGTAGCAGTGACATTACATAAACCAAATGATATTCTTCTAAAAGCAAAAGTACCATAAATACTGGTAAATGTTATTTTCTCTTAATCTCAGGAACAATTTGTATTTGGTGATACCTAGTATATTTATCTAGAAACAAAAGTATTTATGCCCAGTAAGTCTATCCAACATCTGATCAAGAAAGGGCAGTGGAAAATGATCTTTCCTGGTGGCAAAATTTGATTTTCTATAATCAATGCATATTCACCATCTTGTAACTTGTCTTGTTGGTTTCTTTTCATTAACAGTTATAGTTTTTCCTCCTTCCTTAGAAAACAGTGAATAGGACTGACCCAAGCACTATTTGAAGTAGGGTAGATAATTCCAGTATCTAACCAATTTAAAATTTTTTTTCTTAACAACTTTTTTCATAATAGAATTTAATCTCATTTGAGGATCAGCCATGGGTTTGCAGTTTTCTTCCATAAAAATTCTGTGCATAGAAATTAAAGGACTAATTCCTTTAATATCAGTTATGGTCCATCCAAAGGCTTTCTTATAGTTCTTTAAAGTTTCAAGCAAACTCTCTTCTTTTTCTGTAGTTAATTTCGAGGAAATTATACAGGCAAATTTGAGAAATCACCTAAGATGACATATTTTAAATGTTCAGGAAGTAACTTCAATTCAAGTTCATGAGGTTTTTCAATTGATGGACTGAAAGAGTCATCTTTATTTGTCGTGTCCAAAACTTCAATTGATCATGCCATATCTTCAATATTGATGGAATTCCAATTAATTTTTTTGTTCTAAGATATGTTTTTATAACAAAATATCTTATAAGCTATTAACAAATTCTCATCATCTCGCATAAATATCGAGATATGACACGAATCTCGAGATAATTTTTTTAGCAAAATTTATTCAAATCTTAAGAAAAGGTCTCCCAGAGATCCACTTTCGGTAAACTTATAGTCAAACTAACCGACTGGATGAGACGGACCCAGTGATAACAAAATTAGTTCAATCAGAGTCAAATTAAGCTCAGATCAAGTCGTTAAACTAGTCTTTAAAGTGTTCCAAACATATTTAAATGATCAAACGAATGTCGAATCTAGCAAGCATATATTCCAATCGAGCGTCTCGACAAGACGAACCTAGCGAGCCCAAGATTGCTCAATTCTAATATTGTTAGGGAACTAAAATTTCATCAAATATCGTTTGATCGAATGAAGCTCTCCTGGCCGTCCGATCAAAGTGATTCATATTTATGTATTAATTGCACCTAGAACACTATAAATAGAGCCTCACCCTCTCATGAGGGAGAGGAGAGCTTGAGGCTAGAGAAATAACTTAAAGCTTTGAGAATGAACTGAAGTCCAGCACCGCGCTTGCCACCGTCGGAAGACTTTATAACACTTTCTTGTTTGTAGGACAAGGAGTCTCTATAATCGTCGACGTTGTAATTTGCGAATATTCTACCATGAATAAAATTCTATATAAATTTAATTTTTGATGAATTTTAATTTGAAATGTTTTAAAATTCAACGATCATTTTTAATAAAGTGTGCCACAATAATCAAAACATAAGAAATATATCATTATAAAATATTATAAAATACCTCAAAAAAAAATTCATATGCTATAAGTAAAAAAAAATAATAAATAAATAAATAAAGAGAGTTTAAACGTACTTGAATTTAGGACAAAAAAAACAAAAATATATATATATGCATCATGAAATTTTTGAGTGCGTTTGATGATTTTAATAACATTAAAAAAATAGCAAATTAAATTATTTGTTAATTTAAACTCGGTAACCCTTCATCAGTACATACTTTTTACTGTACGTACTTTATAACACTTTCTTGTTTGTAGGACAAGTAACGCCATTGAAAAATTTTAAACTGAATTGTTTGTCTCCTACCATTTATTTGTTCTATACCATTTACTGTACGTACTTTTCTAAATTAAAAATTGATGTTAATTTGAAAGTCAAAATAAATGAGACTGTTCTACAGCGAAGGAAAACGTTTCCGGCGGAATAAAATGATAAAGAGAGAGCATGTTTTATAATTCACGTCACATTGTCTGTATGTTCCTTTGTGCTTATTTGTGAAATGATTAAAATAGTAAGAATAAAATGATAAATTTCTTTTCCTTCTTCTATGATGTGAACCTATAAATACTTGATTTCTGCATCACAATTACCACCAACAACAAAGGCAGAAAAGATAAGAAACATCCACATATCGATATGGCTTGCTCTATATCCTATTTTCCAATCTCTCTGCTCATTCTCGCAGCCGTCACCCACCTTCCAATTTTGGCATCGTGTAGTAGCAATGGTTTTTCTATCGAGCTCATCCATCGTAACTCCCCTAAGTCGCCACTTTATGATCCCAGTTTAACATATTCCTCCCGCATACGTGCGGCTGCCGAACGCTCTCGTTCCCGCGCCATCTACTTTCGTGATGCCATCCAAAAGGCTCGTAGTTCTTCCTCTGCACTCCCCATGGACGATTCCAACAACTTCTACTCAGAGATCACCCCAAACACCTTCGAATACTTGATGAGCTTCTACCTTGGCACCCCAAACAAGAAGATCCTTGCCATTGCCGACACAGGCAGTGACCTCATATGGGTCCAATGTGCCCCCTGTAATGAATGCTACCAACAAACTGCCCCTCTTTTTGACCCACAAGCTTCTTCTACATACAAAACAATCTCTTGTAATACCGACTCATGCTCGACACTACCACAAAGTAGTTGTGGCCCATCCTCTCAGTGCAATTATCAATATGGATACGGTGACAAGTCAATTGTTCAAGGCTACCTCTCCACGGAGACAGTAGGCTTTGACTCTACCGGCGGTCGTCCGGTACAATTCCCTACAACTCTCTTCGGGTGCACCCATCAGAGCAATGGCACATTTGACAAGAATGACGCTGGCCTTGTTGGCCTAGGTGGAGGAAAGCTATCACTCATCCGCCAACTCGGCTCCACCATTGGCAACAAGTTTTCCTATTGCTTGCCCTCATCAACCCAAACATCTGCAACAAGTCAGCTAAACTTTGGCTCCAATGCTGTCGTTTCCGGATCCAACGCTGTTACCACACCCCTAATCTCTGGTTCTCCGGACACATTCTACTTCCTTAATCTTGAGCATATTAGTGTGGCCGGAAAAACCGTCACTATTGGGAAGCCAATGCAGACCAAGGCGGCCACCCAAGGCAACATCATCATCGACTCTGGCACGACTTTGACACTCATCGATGATAACACGCTGCAATCTGTGGAGAGCAACGTGAAGAGCAGTGTTAGCCTTCCCCAAGTCACAGATCCAAACGGTGTCTTCAACCTTTGCTTTGACACCTCTGGAAATGGGGCTTCTGCACAGTTTCCAGAGATCACCTTCCAATTTTCTGGTGGAGCATCAGTGGTCTTGCAAACATCCAATGCATTTTTAGAGGCTTCTCAAAATGTTGTATGCCTTGCAATCGTCTCTAGTGGAAGCATCGGAGATTCTATCAACATATTTGGCAATATTGCACAACAAAACTTCCATATTGGCTATGACCTCTCCAACATGCAGCTCACCTTTGCACCGACTAACTGTGCTACACTCTAAATTCGATTATCTTGTAAAAATTATCAACTACACATATATCCTATCTTAATTTTACATTGTAGGATGATGGCTTATATATTATGATTTCTCCTTAATTTGCGTGAAATATTACACTCAATTTACTTTTACACATGTTAAATGCATCCATAGTATATTTATTTCACTTGTTCTTAGTGTACTTCTCAGCTAAATCCCTTTATAACATAACATCTCATTTATTTGAGAAATTCTATAAGAAATTATCTTCATTATCTTGCTTCAATACTAATTTACTTTTATTAAGTGAGAAAAAGAAATCTTATATGTATATTTGAGCTTACTAAAGTCAATTCTATTTTTTTGATAAGATGTATTTAAAATTCTAAATTTTAAATTATTATTGACATAAGTTTCTAAGTAACTTTTATCAAAGTATGTAATACATAGCTAATATATGTATAAAATAAAATGTATAATTGTAGCAAACATTTTTTAGGAAGACACAAGGTAGAGAATGGAGACAATATTACTTTAGTAAATGTGTATTAATTAACAACAATTCATATGTGTATAAAATCAGTATATACATAATGATGTGCACGCATGTTCTTTTGTTATATATTGAGTTAATTGAATGTATTTTTAACCAATTAAGTTGTCTAAAGTCGAATTGATCAACTTCAGTTTCAAGTTCTTTTACACAATCTATAACTTGAAAGCGATATAAATGCAGTGAAAGATATTATATTTACAAACTTTTTCTATTTGACAAAGTTTTCAGAAAATTTTTTAGAAGGACATCTCATTTTTGGCTTTTCAAGAGAATAACACAAACTATTTGTTAAGGATTTATTCATTTTCTTAGTTTCATATGCTCAATTAGTGTGTTTTTTTTCCATACAATATCTTTTTTTATGTGTTTCCAAAAAAAATATTCTTCAAATTCATTTTTCCTCTATATTTTTTATTTTAATTTGATTTTAATTTATTTGTTGTATTTTCATTAATTTTAACTGTACTTTTTGGTTTAAAATTTGAACTTTCTTTAATTGAATATGTTAATCAAAATTTAAGTATGGCAAGAAATAAGATTGAGACATTCAAATGTTTATGACATAAGAGCACAACCCTAAGAAATGATAATTGTGATTTCATTTTGTATACTAAATCATGGTATTATTCTTTCAGCTGCCCATCCAAAAATAATGGGTTCCTTCTCTGCAAGCCCTCCAACATTTTATCAACAATTTTCTCAATGATTAATCAAATATTGTGATTGGATACTCAGAATAACTAATAATTAAGTATTGATAACAAGCTTTATGATAATTATTTAAAATTTGAGCTCATTATAACTTACCTTCCTTTTAAAATATTTAATTTTACTAATTAATAATTTGGATAGTAACCAAGTGATTAGTTAATTAATGGACAATTGTATGATTGTTAATGGATTACATTAATTCAAAAAATTTATTTAAGATTTTAACCATTAAAATTTGGATAGTAAAATAATAATTTTCTTAAAAAGTATTTTTAGCAAAAAAATTACTTTTGAGTAATTATTTACACATTTCTTCAATATATAAAATTGTATTGTTCTATTGAAGTCCATCCGCCATAATAATATTTTATTTTTCTTTCCAAAAAATAGAATATTGTTTTCTTTATATGATAGAATAAGAGCATAATCTTGATCTTTTAAAAAAATAGTTAAGAGTTTACTAAACATAATGAATGTAAAATATATTTAGTGTACAAACTTAACTTTTGTAAAATAAATCGGAGCTTCACTTCAATATAATTGCTACAGATGGTCCATTAACATCTCACTATTACATGCTTGTTGACGATTTGAGAGAAAATTCAATAAGGATGCAATAACAGGTTACCCAACTTGATGTTCTTTTACATAATATTGTAAATCAGCAATCACCTCAAGAAATTCAAGCTTAAGGGTAATCTATAAACCCTTGTAATGCATGCTCGAGTGAGAATAAGTGTGTGAAGGCTTGAGAAGAGCTTTGATTGGAGATTCAACTAATAAGAATGCATTATATTGAGACAACTCATAATCTTTCTTGCTCCATAATTTCTTTAATACTCTTATAAATGATATTTTATAATGAGCAATTTATCAATGCATTGTGATTGGTCCCATCTAAAGAGCAATTTATGCATCAACTCCCCAACAAGGTAGTCAATAGCACTTTCAACATTAAAATCTTGAAGCTTGATAGTTTTTAAACTATAATAATTTTATTAAAAATTTCACTATACTATTTAATTAGGAAATTTGATTCACTTAAAGAGACCACAGAGTATTTTAGCTTTTACATAAATAAAATTAAAACTGAGTACTGTTATTTGACTTATGATTGGTTTAATTCTAAGAGTGTTAGATGAGGACTTTAACAATAAAACACAATCTCATTCATTTGCTCATTAACATGAGCAAATAATGTGCCAAGAGTCTTATATGATATTACAACATAAAGAATTAAATTTTTTCATTGAATAAGAGTAACCAAAGATAGAGGTATCAGTAAATATTTATTATGCTATTAAAAAACTACTAACATTATTAATCCCAATAAAATTTATATTTTTTCTTAATCAATACATGAAATACTTAACACCAACAAGAAGAGTTAGAGACAAATTATCTTAGCTAAACTAAGCTAACATAAAAAGATCTTGAGATTAACTATCTATTTTGATTTCACAATGTAGTTCACCAAAATAACACTATTTAATTAAATATATAAATCAAGGCCTACTGATCAGTTGCATCAACATTTTTAAGACCAAAATAATTCACCTTATAGCAAAAAATGTCAACAGAGTTTTCGAAACAATGAATTTCTCATATTTAGGAGCCACAATAATAAAATTGTAGCATGATAATATGTCCATAATGAATAAAATTATATCTAAAGTTTTTATGTCTACCATAAGCTCTTATACAAGTGGTTAGAACCTATTTTTATAATTTTGCTTGTTCAACTTCTAAATGTTAATGTATAACTGAAATTGACAATTCTTTTTTTTAACCTTTAAAGTGGTAACCAACCAAGAAAGCTATTTCACTACTCAAGTAAAGCTAGGTTTGATCAAATTATTAACCTTGAGTATTACTTTTTGTTTAATATATGTGAATATGTGTGTTGACCTCAATTTTGTTGAGGTCTAGCCTTTCTTTAGGAGCCTAGGATCTAGCCATAGGATTTCCTGTTGACTATCTTAGAAGACTAGCAATAGAACCATCTCCACTAGAAATTTAAAATGCTTCTTTGCTTCACTTGGAGTTTCATATGCTTACTACCATCCTCTAGCACTTAATGGGATGGAGCCAAGCATAAGGAAACTCAAGAGGAGTCCACTATAGGATGGTCAAGCCTTAGGACTAACCCAGGGTGGTCTGGTCTGGGTCAGGTCCGCACACACACATACACTTGAACCTCATACTTTCACTCCTAATCCAAAACCGTAAACGAAACATGCCCATCCTTGGTTCCCTGCTCTTTCGGAAACTCATGTGGGTGGAGCCCCAATTTCTTAGCTTTAGGCTAGGGTTTGGCTAGGACCAACACATGGAGGATCCAAAATGGGACTTTTCTTTGGTCCATGGCTCAAAAAGGTTGACCTCATGAGTGAAATGCTCAATTAATCTCAATTTCATCAAACTCCAAATTTTGACCCTTTTAGTCCAAACTTCATCAAGATTACCACATTTCCCCTATAACCCTTATTTTTTTCCAAAATTCCCAAAATTTTTCATATTCTCAAATTTCCTTAAAAAATCATTTCAAAACATTTCCAAACATTCAAATTGGCCAAAATCTATCAAAATACCCAAAATTCCCAAAAATACCCCCTCAAACCCCCAAAAGTACCAAAATGCTCTTCATGCTCCAAAAACCCAAAATTTTAAAAATCACTCCAAATGTCCCCAAAACTAATTTGAACAACTCCATTGAGCCGAATTTGACCAAATTGACCATTTTGACCAAAATCCCCAAATTGTCCATAAAAGACCAAAAATGCCCAAATCATCCCCAATTTCCACCAAATTTACTTCAATCTCACCCTATTTCATTTCCAAATAAAAATTCATCATATCAAATTCCAATTGAACCAAATTGAATCACAATTGAGCCAATCTCATAGCCAAATTTCAAACTCAATCTAAAACCCACAATTTTACCTTAAATCCCAAATCTCACCAAATTGAATCCCATAACCTCAAAATTTCCACCTAATTGATATCTAAAACTCTTCATGACAATTACCCACATCAAATTGAACCATATCCAAACCCTAGCCCAATACAAACCCAAGTCTAGCCCAAATGCCCCAAAATTGACCATGAGCCAAATTCCCCTAAATTGACCCTCCAGATTAATTCAAAATTACCTAATTCCTTTTCAAAACTCTTTTTGACAATCATCTACACCAAATTGATCAATCACTTGACTCAAATCCTAGTCCACACCCAACCTAGACCCAAGTTTGACCCAAAACCTCAATTTTGAAACCAAGCCATAAAATTGACCAAACCAGCACAAATTGACAAAATCAAGTCCACCAAAGCCAAGGTTTGAACCCTAGGAACCAACCTAGATCCACCTAGCCCAACCTAGTTGAGCCATGGACCAAGGGTCCCATGATTTAGGGGATTTCCTCCCATTTTGGGCTAAACCAAAGATATCTTTGCCACCAGCCATCCCCAAGCCATCTTGTTCAGCATTACTCTTCCTCTGACTCACCTGACCACCCTAGCCACCAGATCAGGCCAGCCTGGCGGCCTAGTCGTCGGAGAACCCTAAAACCGAGAGCCGCCCCATCCTAAACCAAACCCATTTCACCCATCCAATGTGACCAATCTCAATTGGTCATGACACCGCTCAACCCTCCACATAAGCAGCTGATTGCACCTAAATTAGCTACCCTTCCATGGCTATTTAAGCACCAGCCCCTCAAGTCCAACTAAGGAGAGTGCACTTAAACTTGGGGAAACTTTGCCAAATTGCTCCCATAGATTCTCTCAGCCTTCCTAAGCTCAACCCAGCCATTTTATAGCCACCTCCACTACTGTCTGAGCTCAATTTTAGAGCTCAAAATCTGGCCAGGAATAGAACACCTCACAAAACTCTACTAAACCTCAAATTAACCATTCCCTGAGATTCCCCAGAGCTAAAGAGGAAACTTTCCACTGAAAGCCCCATCTCCCTGAACCTCTACACCAGACTTCCACCTCAGCCTTTCCAACTGTAAGAAGAAATCTTGCACAGTCAATTCACCAAAGCTCAACAACACTTCCAGGAGGTTCGTTTGAGTCCTTTGAAGCTTCTGCAAGCACTTGTTTGAGGTCACACCTCCCAGGCAAAAAAAATGAATTCTTCTCCCCAAATCAAGCTCTGTTTGTTCTTTTATGAAGAAAAGTTTAAATTCATAGTTGATAAACCGTATGGATGTGTTCGTTTGGACTAGATGACGGTGTAGGAACAAACTCGAAGTGATTTGGTTGAGTCTAATCATAGATCTTAAGGTTTTAGTGTGGACGGTTTACAGGTTAAGTCAGTTGGGGATGATGACTCTCAGCTGTCGGATCGTGCATGTAACGGATGAAGGGCCAGGATCGTGCCGAACGAGTAGATGATACATGAACCGCAGGATGCATGATCGCTGAGTTAGATGGAAGCATCCAATAGAGGAGCGACGCACGGAGCTTTGGAGCTGGTTAGGTTGAGGTGGCGTTGCGCTGGTTAAATAGAAAAATATGGGATTTTTTAATTGTTTTAATTCAGTTAATTTTAAAAATGCATAACTTGGGGAAGTGAATTCATAAAAATAAAAGAAAAATACATTGTTTCTCAGTGAATAAAGGAGAAGAATGTGGACATAAAATCAAAAATATTTTATTTATATTTATTCTTAAATTATTAAATACCCTAAAACTTCATTAAATCATACCTTATTATATGTAATTCACCATGGCATGGGATTTGGAGGGTTTGTGCCCTTTGTGGTTAGGGGTATTTTCTGATTTTTCCAAGGTTAGAGGACATTTTTAGCCAGAGATCCCTAATTTTCAAGATAAACCCCTCTGTTTTAGTTTTGAAATTATAATAGTTAAAATATAGATCAGAAAAATACAACAATTGTTTTGATAGGATCACTGTAGTAAGAGAACCATAAGAAAAATATAAAATGGATTTAAGTAATTAAAAATGGCATTTTAAGTAATTAACTCGTTAAAACCATTAAAAATTAAATAATTATAATACAAATACGAAAATCACAAAAATTATTACACGCTGTAAATAATAATCATGTTAACTTTTCATAAAAACTTGAAGTGATTGGAATTGATCTAATTAATAAAAGAGATATATTTTAGTAAAGTAGTATTGTTAGAACTAAAATAATTATAATAATTAAAATATAATTAAGAAAATTATGAAAAATAGTTTTGGGAGTCCTTTGATTAGAGAAATATAAAAAAAAAATAAAATTGAAAGTAACATAAATATTTGATTTTAAAAGTATATTTTAAATATTAAATAATATTAAATAACTAAAAAAATAATTAAAAATGATGAAAATCACAAGAATATAAAAAATGCATTACAGTGTTATAAATTGTTTTCTGAGTGCCTAGGAGCAATTGAAATATTTTCCCAATTTTCTAAAAATAATTATTAAATTTTTAGAGGCTAAAGATGAATTTTCTCTAATTTTGGACTCAAATAATTATAAAAATAAAATCAAAATCATAAAAATTTGAAATTTACTTCTTTGGGTTCTCTGAACTCGGAGAGATTTAAGAAAAATATAAACTCTAATTTTATACTTAAATAATGTTTTATATTTATTTAATACTCAAAATAAAAAAATAATTATAATAATTAAGATAAAATTTAAATAATCATGAAAATTACTCTAGGTGGTCTTCTGACCTAAATGAACCTCTAATAATTTTACTAAGGATAAATAATTTGTTTTTGGCTAAGTTAATGAATTAACATTAAAATACCTATTTTTGCATTAAAAGAACTATAAAAATAAAAATAAAAATAATAGAAAAATCACATATTCTCCTCTGATGTTTTAATTCACCCATGAGTGAGGTAACATAAAATTTCAAAGTCATTTGAGTTGAATTTAATAAATTATGAAGTGATAGGCCTTAACGGGGCAAAATGGTAATTATGGAATTTAAGCTTTATATGAATATTTAGGCTAAACCAAAGGGTAAAATGAGTAATATATGATCTTAATTATTCATCTAGATGATTGTAACACAAGGGATTAGAAGGTAGAAACCAATTTCACCTTTTTCCACAACAAGGGCACAATTTTAATTTTCTGAAATTATCATGACTTTGAAAGTTAAATAAACTAAATGATTCTAAGGTGAGGGATCTGATTTTGGAAGGCAATAACTCACTAATTTGAGACCCCTAGCTAATGGTTTGATGATAATATAATCATAGACAAGGATTCATAAAACATAACTTAATATTCTTAAAATTACAAACCTACCCATGAAACCTTAAGGGCTTAGTAGTGAACTAGGCTTAATCGAAATTTTGATTAATGAGGTTTAGAAAAGAAAACATAAATAAGAATATTTTGAAAATACGATTAGCCCAACTTTAAATTAATTGGCTAAATTACTTAACAAACTAATTTACCGTTAAAGGGTCTTCACTCACATAATTTATAAATGAAATGTCAAGTGATAGTTACCCCGCTCATGGAATAATTAAAACCTTAATGCTCATTGAGTACAGAGTTAAGACATGACTATTAAACTTCAAACTATAATGGATGAATGATGTAGCAACATAATAAGTTCAGAAGAACTCGGGACCTTCCAAAGAGTTTTGAAAATCATTTTTGGTCATACCCTGAACAATTTTATTGTCTTTTGGATATCTTGGAGGATAACTAAATCTATTATGTTTTGCTCGAGGAGATCATCTTATGAGAAGGAACCTACCATGTTATATCCTAGGGTTCGATAGGCACACCTTAAACCAGTTTTGTCTGCTTTCCTTCCATGCAACATATTTTAATTCCCTACAAGATTATATATACACTGCAGTTACTGACATTTCAGCTAGAGTGCGAGAAGAGGGCTAGTACACTTTTATAGTTTTTTAACAGTACCTTTCTTTACTGTACTTTACTTTCTAGTACTTTTCATTTTCTACAAATTATGCCACCTTGCATGTTAAACCAAAACCAAATCAAAAACAAAATTCACAACAACAACAACAAAATAAGACAACTCTAAAAATTAATCACAAACAAAACAAAATAAAGACAATTGCAACTAAATTAATACGTCTCTTTGAATAATTGAAAATACCTCGGATGAGGCAACCTACGGCTGCTAACAAGATTTCTCTGTCTGGATGAACTTATTAAATTCATTTATTTGAATTTGGTAAATTCATTTAAACTAAGTGAATCCGAAGAAAATAGTGGTGGTAGAATGAGGGAACTGTGGGATACTAACTGGTGTTGCCCTAATCAACTTAAACTCCCCCCTAATAAAACATTTAAATTAATTATGACTACGACATGGAACATGACAACTGCACCGAAACTTGAAGTCTAAACCCAATACTTCTCTCAAACTCCTCAATTTGACACTTCTAAACTTAAACCTGCTGCAACGAGGAGTTTGGAGCAAACACAATGGGATGTACGATGAGGCATATAGAGGAACATCTTTGAGAGAGAAAACAGGTCTACAACAGTGAACCTTCTTAGAAGTAAACAACAAACCATAGGACTTCGAGGTAGTTCATCTAGAACTACATAAACCCTTAACTGATCTTTTAGGCTTTTGCACACCGTGTAATATAAGCCTTAACTAGTCTTAGGACTCCAAAATTGTCGTTCGGTACTACGTAAATTCTCATATCTTCTAGGCTATTTTGATAATCAGTATCATGCAGCTAGAAGCCCTAAATAATAAAATTGGCAGGATGAAACATTAAATAATATCTCTTCTAAATTGAAGCCAAACCATTGGCATCTCCTAGCTTTCTTCCTTTGGATTCCGAGAATAACTGTTCCAAATTTGCACCTTTCCCATTAGAATTTCCTATTATCCGACCTTAAAAAATTCTACCTTATGAAGTCATGGAGACAATATTTCATTATCAAAATTAAGAGTTTTCTTAGGTGATTTTGGTCATTTAAGATGTAATTAACTATATGGGTTTGCCCTTATAGGAAAGTTTAAGAACCTAGTTTAATATAAACCCTATTTAATTTTCCATATTAAATAGGATAACTTGTCGGTCAACATAAAAAGGTTTCACAGACAAAATGGATGTCATATATCCTTTAGTTTTTTTAATCGAGCCTCGCCAACAAGTAATATGTTTATTCTTCGGGGTAGATGTATAGCTTGTGGTATAGTGCTCGTTTATTTAAACTATTGTTTATATGAGATCTGTTTTGAATCTCATATTTTCAAATTAAAATGATATTTTTTAAATTATATACATATATACTAAATTAAACATTGTAAACTGGGCGTCGGGATACCCATTCCGGCGACCGACAACTTTCAATTTGACGACCGACAATGTGACAAAGTGTTTGTTTTAGAAGAAACACATTTAGTTAAATTTTGAGTTCGTAAAAAACTACTTTTGAAAAGAATCCATAAAATTCATCATATATCCTAAAAAATAATCTAACCATGTTAACTATATCCTCACTTAGTATAAGACTTATGAAAGTGTGACTATCATTTTCTTTTGTCACTAGAGTGGTTTCTTATAATTTATCAATTATGAATTTTACTTCTTCTTCAATGTAAAAGGTGGATCTATAACTTGAAGTTCATCTTAATTGCCATTAAATTTTAAGCATGATTTATCAAATAATTTAATGTCTTCTTGAGAGAATATATTATACTATAAGTTTTTAGTATTGACAAAAAATATTTATCATCGTTCACTGGTCTAATAATACCAACAAAAACATCAATTTTTTATTTTTATTGATTATATTTATTTTCTCATGCATTTTTTATATTTGTTGCAAAGGCCAATTTCATTAAAATTTTTAAACATGGAAAATACTAGTAAAATGCAGTTCAAATATTTCATTAAAGGAATAATCCTGAAGTTTTACATTATCCATAGAAACTGAGAATGAGGAACCGAAAAAAACACTTTTTTATTTTGATTTCATCATTTATTTGTGGAGCAACTTCAACTTCAACTTTCAACTTTCAACTTTCAATATTTAGGAGTTTGAAGTTGATCTCAAATATCTCAAATACTGGTTTATCTTTTCATTTACAAATAATTTAGACTCATTTGTAGCTTCCCTGTGGACCCTATACGCTTTTTTATGTATCTTTATAGATATGTTAAACCTTTGGTTAAAGTATATTTTCCTTTAGTTAAGTTTATAATGTCACATTTTTCAAATGATTCAACGTTTGAGCAAGATTCCAAAATAATACACACTATATGTGTTCAAGATTATTGGAGAAGGCACATTACTTATTATTATTATTATTTTCTTTTTAATTTATTCATCTGCCTCAAACTTTAGCCTGCAAGGCAGTAAACCACCTCATTACTTATAAGGGGTAGGAGAACATTGAACAAATACTTTCATACTAGAACTATTATATTATTTTTCCTCTTTTATTTTATCTTTTCAATAATTTTTTAATTTTTTTACTTATATTTCCTCTTCTATTACTCTTTTATAATGTTATATTTAACTTTAGAAAATTCCACTTAGTATTTTTGAAATTTAATAAGTTGCATCTTTATAAGTCTTGACTTTATGAGCCAATAATGCTTGAAATTCTCCCTTTATACAGTTCCTAATCCCTTCAAGTGAGTACCTGATGCATTAAAGAAGGGATAAAAAACCATCCTCTGTAATGTAACTAAGGTCTTCCCAAAATAATGTTGAAGGAAATTGCCAAATTTATTGCATGAAGTATTTAATTAGTCATTAATTCTTTAGTTTGAAGAGATATAAGTGAATCTAAGACTTGCTCACCTATCTCATTGAATCAACGCAACATCACTTTATCAAAGCTTATATGGCTTACACTAAACTTAAAATAAGCAAAATTTTTTAGATTTGTGATCTTTACCAATGCTCCAAGATCAATAAATACTCTTTAAATTTTAAGACTATTCATATTCATAGAAGTATGAAGTGGAAATTTATGATCAGTTATTTAAGAAGTAATTCCGCATAAAAAGACACCTATAGAATCTGCCATAGTATTTAGAATATAATCCGTATACATACATATATTATCCTCCAAAAATGGTACTTCACTCTGATTTTCACACAAAACAACCAATTTACTTATTGAATGTCACCATAAGTAAGCTTTCGTCAGAGAAATTAGATGCCGGTGCAAAACCCCATTCGAAATTGCAATCTAAACAGGCAGGTACTAATTGAAGGCATACTAATGGCCATCCAGCATTTGGAGTGACTCCTTAAGCAACTTTTATGTCTCTTCTCTCCTTTTTGTCTCCTCCACAGCCTGTTTTCAATGTTGAATTTGTCGTTCTAGAATATGAATTAGTGTTGCTCTGGCCTGGTGACCACACAATGAATTCAGAAGATGGTGCGAGTTCTTAAAAAAAGAGATATTTCCTACACTCTTCGTGCATATTGTGATGGTCAATCCACAAGCACATCAGCTAGCTCCAAGATATGTAGTTGAAGCTCCTCGTTCGAGTGATCACAACTCTTTTTATAATTGATATTAGGACCCTTGGGATAAAGTTGTCGAACTCCCTAATCCTCCAAGCTGGGAAGCACCGCATTGATAGTGTTGATGGCGCCATAGAGGGAATAAGGACCCTGGATGGGCAATGGAGGCTCGGGAGCAGACTTGGGGTCTTTGAGGAAGTCCTTGTAGAGGCGGCATTAGGGCAGTGGCAGTAGATACGACGATGATGTTGCCGCCATATTTATCTCTCTCCTTACCTCGTCATATCTCTCGCGCACTGCATGCACGGCCACGCGCGCGCGCGCGCACACACACATATATATATACATACATACCTACATACATATGTTTGTATTTATACATGTATGCTTGTATGTATGTGTGAGTGTTTATATATTTATATATTTTTATACACACACACACAAGGACATAACTCAACCTTCCTGAGATTTAAAAAAGTCAAATAAGGTAGAGAATCCTAAAACTTCTTTAGTGAGGATCGCACCGTCTTGGATGTCGTCTCTTCCATGGTAATGTCTTCTATCATCATGCAGGCCAATTTCCCTAGTGTTTAGATAGTCTGAAGAAAGGTGGCATGGGCCACTGAAGTTCCCGTCTCTGTCGGAGTACCGGTCATGATTGACTCGTTCAACGACATAGGTATAATACACTTCTCATCCTTGATAAGTAAGTATGTATTTTTGCAACCATCATGAAGTGTGCCCCTGTTATATTACAATCTCAGATAACCTTAATGGAGCATATGCAGAATTCGTAAAGTACTCCATTGAAATTACAACCAATCTAGACTTGTAACTATTTTTTAGCCGGCCAATAAACAAAAAGTATTCCCTTATTATGTGCCTTAACATTATATGGTACAAATCAATAGTTAAATTCATTACTCATTTCTATTTCCTTTGATTTTATAGGCTCCAATAGCTATTGTCTTTTTCACCAAATTATTATGCATATTCTTAATTACCTCTTTTAAATGAATACATTAATTTATGCTTTCGAGAATTTCTTTACGAGTATTTTAAATATTGTTATTATTTTGGAAACCTTTTTGTTTGGATCTTGATTAGCCTTTTTCCCTTTTTCATTAAACATAAAGTATTCATCATTTTTTTTTCCAAGACATTATGGTTTCTTCTTTATAAACTCTATTGGTTATTGCTTTAGAAATTAAAACTATCAAGTTTCTTCGTATAAACTATTGGATTAATTAAGGAATTCTAATCTTATGAATATTTTTCAAGAAAATATTAAATATGTACTTCTTCTATAATTGAAACTCATATTTCATGCTTAAATTATTCTATATATGTATATAATTTAACAATGACTCTTTTATCTTTTGTTATCATGTAACCTATTATTACACTGAGTTGGGCTACAACAAAGCTCATCATAAGTATATTTTCTACACTTATACATTTAATAACTTGGTATACTAATTAAATGTAACTCTTCATAGAAAAGTGATAAATAATCTGAACAAAAACATTATTGCTCCCAATATTGTAGTGACTCGCCCAAAATATACCAAATCCTATTTAAAGTTCATTTTCCATCAAACAACTTAATGGATGGTAAGTGCATTAAATTCTTTTGATGAGGGCATACCTTTTGGATTATAGAAGGTCCCTTCAAACTACACCAGTTCATTATTGTCCACAATTTATTTAATTTTTTTTTTGAGATTATATTTGTTTTGGAACTCTATGTTGACTTCACGTTTGTCGAGGTCTATATCTTTCTTCTTTAGAAGCCTAGCATCTAGACGTAGGATTTTCTTGTTGACTATCCTAGAAGACGAGTGAAGGAACCCTCCCTCTATAGAAATTCTACACACTTCTTTACTTTTCTTGGAGTATCGTATGATTGGTTCGAACCTCTATCATTTAGTAGGATCGGGGCCAAACATGAGGGAACTCAAGGAGGGTGTCCATAGGATTGCCTGACCTTAGGGTTAGCATTGGGTGGTGTGGCCTTGGTCATTCTTGCACACACATACAACCCCACACTTTCACTCACATCTTAAAAACCTTAAAGCAATCACCCTTAACCTAGTTCCCCGCTCTTTGGGAAACTCATGTGGGTGGTCCCCCAACCCCTTAGCCCTAGGCTAGGGTTTGGCTAGGACCAACATTGTAGGATCAAAAATGAAATTTCCCTAGGTCTCATGGCTCAATAGGGGTAATTATATGGTTAACATTCTTAATTGATCCCAATTTTGCCTAAATTCCCATTTTCTACCCTTCTAGCCCCAACATTCACCAAATTACCAAAATACCCCTAAAACCCTAATTTTTTTCAAAATTACCCAAATTCTCAAATTCCCTTCAAAAATCATTTCAAACCAATCAAAACCACTTAAATTGCCCATAATACCCTAAAATTCACAATATACCTCCAAATTTGTCAAAATTACCAAATTGCCCGTCACAGCCTAAAAATTCCAAAAATCTCCAAAATCATTTCAAATGTCCCTAAAATCAATTTGAGCCACTCCTTGACCGTAATTGCACCCAAATTGACCAATTTTGACCAAATTCTCCAAATTGCCCCTAAAGTCCAAAACTCCCCAAATCACCCTCAATTTTCCACCAAATTGATTTTAAACTTCCCCAATTTCAATTAAAAATCAAAATTCATCATGTATAATCCCAATTGAAACCAAATTGAAGCCCAATTGAAACAATTACCAAACCCTAATTTCAATTTTGAGCCAAAATCCCTAACTTGACCATATCCCTAAATTCCATCAAATTAAACCCTTTAACTAGTCTGATTTCCCCAAATTTGAATTATAAACTCTTCACAAAACTCTCCTAGATCATTTCGAACCCTCAATTGGTCTAGACCTAAGCTCAAATCAAACCCAAATCAGAACCCCCAATTTTAATCCAATGTCCTAAATCTTCCAAATTGAACTTCAAATCCCCTCTAATTTCTACCTAATTGACTTCTCAATACTTCATGATAATATCTGATCACAGAAAAATATGTTAAGAAATTCATACCTATTTTTTATGAAATTGCACTTTAAAGAAAAGTATTTTCTTTATTTTATTGCAGGAACGAAGATTTATAAGTGATGGATGAAAAAAAGCATAAAATAGAGCAAATTTGGATCAAAAAGGAAGAAATACATGCAAAATGAACTAAGTCGCTGACGGCGAAATTGAGCCCGCCGACGGCGAGATTATAAAGAAAATTTCTTAAAGTTTTGCAACTACCTCGCCGACAGCGAGCCCGAGCCCGCCGATAGCGAGATCGCGCGGTTTGAAGACCTTCTAGAAGCCCCGCTGATGGTGATGTCGTTTCCCGCCGACGGCGAGACTGTTCAAAATGCCAGATACATTGAACCTAGACGCTTTTTTAAAGAGGTGTTTAAGTATCCCTTGGACCTTTGTCTACCTCTATAAATAGAGGACGAATTTTAGTATGTAGTGTGTCTATTTTAGGAGTCTTAGAGTATTCTATTAGTGTGCTTTTGAGTCTAAGTTGAAGTTTAGTGTGAGTAAGTGTAAGTAGTGAGTTAAGAAGTGTGTCGTACTAGAAGGAAAAGTCAAAGGAACTTCAAGGAGTCTGCTTGGGGAGGAAATTGAGATAAGTACCTTTCTTTATTGTTGTTAACCTTAAATGAAATCCATGATTTGTTTAATTCCCATGCATTCTAAGTAGTTTTCTTAGTTTTTCTCCTTGTTTATGAAATTATGTGAATTGATGAAATTAAATAGAAATGCCTAATATAGTAAAATAAATTGTGATAATCTTTTACTTAAAACTTAATTTACTTTCAATCTGGCCAATTGAATTGTTAAAATATGTTGAATCATCAACTATAGTAAAGATTACATCCAATATTCAGGGAAGTCAAAATCCTTGAAAGGAGGATGCAAAAAAATAGGGAAATATTATTTATCGGACGTAGAGTTGGACATTTTAGTGTGACAGACTAAAATATTCAATTTGGTCCTATTGTTTGAGAGCTGAAGTGTAGATGTTAGCCCTCGGGTGAGGGGAACGTGGGAGCTCTGAAGTGGCAGCCAGTATCCTCCCAGCCTAACCGTAGATTCAGTAATCAAGCATAGGACTAGTCAATGTTCTTTGCACCTGGATGTCGGCATATTTTTAGGTTGTGTGTTGTATTTTGAAAAGGGGTCGCCTACAGAAGTTGTCGGCGTATTTTAGGTTTTAAATTTAATTTAAATATATATAATTTAGAAAGTAGTATTTGATTTTGAAAATAATTTTTAAGTTTGAAAATTTTAAGATATGAAATCAAACCGATCTCACATCCCGAATAGTTTATATAAAGGAGCACCGCACCATAAACCGTGTATCTATCCCGAAGAATAGACACACTGCTTGATGATGGGGCTCGATTAAATAAACTAAGAGATTTGTAACATCTGTTTGGTCTGCGACCAATTTTATAAGCCGACAAGTTCCCCTGCTTAATATAAATGAATTAAGCCGGATTTATATTACCTGGATTCTTAAAGTTCCCTATAAGGGCAAGCCCCTATAGTTAATTACATCTTAAATGACGGGAATCATTTAAGAAAACTCTCGATAATGATCAGTGGTTTTGCTCTCAAGAATTTCAAAGTTTACAGTTTTCAAAGGGTTAAATTTTGGAAATTTCAATAGGGATCAACTCAAATTTGGAACAAGTTTATTTTAAGAGTCCAAAGGGAGAGAAGTATGAGAAGCTGAGGATCCAAGAAGAATCTTGGCAACTTCCCAAACTATCCTATTGTTTAGCTTCAATTTAGGAGTTTATTTAATGTTTTAATTCTGCCAATTTTAATTAATTAGGACTTATATTTGTATGACATGATCATACAAATAGCCTTGAAGATGTGAGGGTTTATGTCGTACCGAACGACTACCTCGGTGTCCTAAGACCGGTTAGGGCTTAATTTACATGACATGATCATGCAAATGCCTAACGAAGAATTGAGGATTTATGTTGCACTAGGCAAACTATCTCGAAATCCTACGGTTTGGTTGTTTAATTCTAAGAAATGTTTTGCTGAAGTAGATCCGAGTTTTGCTGATGACGATGGTCGTGCTGCCCACTGTGCTCCAAGCTCATTGTTGTTGCAGAGGTTTAGTTTTAGAAGTCATAAATCAGGAGATGAGAGAAGTGTTTTGGTTTAGAGAAAATCTTAAAATCCAAGTATTTTTAATATTTTAATTAAACAATCTTAAAGTTTATTAAACAGAATCGATTAAGATCCCACGGTTCCGTCATCCCGTCACCGTTAATTTCATCGAATTCACTTAGTCCAGATGAATTTGCTAAACTCAAATGAATGAGTTCCACACTTTCATTTAGACCTTGGGAAATCCCGTTAGCAACACGTGGGTTACATCATCCGAGGCATTCCCGATCATTCAATGAGACGTTTTAATTTAGTTGTGATTGTAGTTTTGTTGTTTTGTTTGTGATTAAATTTTGAGTTGTTTTATATTTTGGAATGTTGTGGAGGTGAATTTTATCTTGCAATGACTTTTATTTTAGTTTTGGTTTCAGTTTAGGGACTATCCTAAAGGTTTTGGTTTTCATGCAACAGTCTTGTTTAACATGCAAGAAAAAGTAAAGTACGGTGCATGTAAGTAAATTGAAATAAAATAAAAGTGTACCTGAAGGGTCTTCCCGTCATCCCAAGCTGCACTTGAAACACATGTTAAGGCATTTGAATATTTTGCAAGAAATACCTAGGTAAAGCTAAGGGAAAGGGTTTTGGTTGTCTACCAAGTTCCTAATCCTATAACTAGTCATCTCCTATGACGTCTAGGTTCTTGGTTTGGTTTAAGGATGATTTTCTTCATCAAAGAATAACTAGATTCAACTGTTCTTATAAAACATCTTGTTATATTGAGGAAGTGCTTAGGACGAGTCCTAAACATCTTTTCAATATTTCTAGGATTGTTTTGAGTCCAAGTAAATTTAGTTGCACAGGTGAATTAATCATCCAGGGGTTTAAGTTTTGTTCCTCGCTCGGTGAACTAGGACATTTGAATATCCTATAAGTGAAGTAACACTTCACTTGATACTTCATTTAAGAGTTATAATAATAAGAGCTTTAAAAGGGCAAATCAACTTATTAAGTATTTTAATGATTTAAACTTAATGATTTAATTTTAATTTTGACTTAATTATAAAAAAAAATTAGTTTAAGTTTGGAATAGTGTTCAAGTCCTTTACGTTTTAAGTTTACTTTAAGTGTTTGGTTTAACTCTTAATGATTTCATTTAGGTGTGTTGTTAAATGATTTTAATTCAATTTAATTTAAGTTTAATTTAATTTAATTTCATTTAATTTAATTTAATTTGATTTAATTTAATTTAATTTAATTTAATTTAATTTAATTTAATTTAATTTATTTGATTTTAATTTTAATTTTTATCTTAATATATTAAATATGATTTAATTTAATTGTTAAGTTGTTAACTTGATTTAGATTTTGATTTAATTTAATCTCAACATCTTAAATTTAATTTAATTTAATTTAACATTTTAAATTTTAAGTTAGGATTATCCTTTTAGTTAAGAATTAAATATTACTGAAGTGATTAATTTAGGGATTCATAAATTAAAGAATAAATATCCTCTTATTAATATCCCTACTTTAATAATTCTAATTTCTATTATTTTTTCAAAATTTCGATTAATTAATTAATTAAAGTTTTATTTTAATTATATTTGAAATGGTTAGTAGGTTTCTACCCTCAATCATTTAAGTTTCAATCATCCAAAATCATTTTAAAATCAAATATTTTACCCTCCCCTGTTTGATTAATCCTAAAATTTTAATTAAGGGTTGAAATTTTTAATTACCCTTTTGCCCTTCAAGCTTAATAATTCTATAACTCACTAAACTAAGCTCAAATGAACTTAAAATTTTTATGTACTCTCACTCACATGTCAATTAAGACATTAGAGGAGAAAGTGTGATTTTTCTGTATTTAATTTATTTATGTAATTATTTTTAATGGAAAATAGGGGTTTTCAAGGAAAATTCAATAACATGACCAAGGAAATGTTTCTGTCCTTAAGAAAATTATGAGATATTTCTAATGACTAGAGGACCATTTGTACCAATTTTGGTGATTGCTTGAATTATATTTTATTTATTAGAATTATTTTGAGTTTTGGAGTATTAATTAATCTAAAAAGGAAATAAAAGTTGAAAAATGAATTTTATATTTTTCAAAAATCTCTCTGACCTCAGGGAAATCAGAGAACAAAATTTTATATTTTTCTAATTTTTCTTTGATTTATTAGAATTATTTTAGTGGAAATGTTAAAGAAAATCATTTTTTTTAATTCAAAAATTGTTTTAAGCCTTTAAAATTCAAGATCTTACCCTAGAGACTTAGGAAAAATATTTAGTTTGTTCCTAGGTGATTAGAATTCAAAATGTGACATTTCGATGATTTTTAATATTTTTATGATTTTTATTATTTTTTAATTATTAAAAATATTAAAATAATGATAAAAATCAACTTTTTTAGAAATTACAATTTTAATTTTCCTAAATTTCTCTAATATCAGAGAAGCCCCAAAACCATCTTTGTGAATTTTTGAAAAGTATTTTGTGAGTTATGAATTTTTAAAGTCTAATTTTGGTTATGTGACTTAATTAATCCATTTGATGGGGCTAATCAAATCCAATTAACTTCAAATTTTTATTGGGGATTCTTCTGACCCTAGAGAATAATGGAGAATTGTTTCCAAGTCAATTTGATGTGTAGTTAACTCTAATTAATTAAAATTCAATTTTTGGTGTTAAGGCTAATTAGGGTTATTCCAAGTGAATTAATTCAAAATCTATTTTTCTTGGGGTCCTCTGGTCCTAAGGAACTTCACCAAATTTTTCTAGATTTTATTTCTCAATATGCTAATTATTGGAATTAAAATACTCAAAATAGTAACATGCAATTGGAAAATCAATAACTCCTCACAGAGATAGCCTCTGACCTTGGAAAATTCAGGGAATGTTTCCAAGTTCAGAGGCTTCAAAAGCCCTATGGTCTCATGTCATGGTGAGTTGTCTATGCAAATGGAGAATTAAAATATCACAGAGAGTAAATAAATCATTAAAAATAAAATACTTGATGAAATGACTTGATTTTATTTCCACATTATTCTCCTCTGTTCACTGAGCAAGAGGGTATTTTTTTTTTTAGGATTTTTCTACACAAAGTTATGAATTTTTAAAGTTTATGGTATTTAATAAATTCAAAAAATACCTAATTATCTACTTAACCCAGTCAGCGCCAGCGCATCCTTAGTCTCCCCGAACGGCCACGCGTCGTCTCCTGGTTCGGCGCCGCCTCCTGAGTCAGCTGCCATGGGACCCGCGGTTCACGTACCATCTCCCGGTCCGACGCCATCTGAGCCGTCCGTCCAATACACGAGCGAATGGACGACATCTGTTCATCGTCCCCGATCGACTTCACCCGAAAGCCGTCCATCTTCCAGGCTTGATATCTCTCTCGATTCTTAACCGATTTCTACGTTCTTATACTCTATGGATTCATCTTGAAGAGAAGAACACATCTATACGGTTTATGTGGCATGAAATTAACCCAATCAAAATAGAGAATGTTCAGAAGCTCGGGAAGAAGAGAGAGCTCATACCTTTGCTCAGAGAAGTGTGGCTTCGATCTGAGAGTCGTGTCACCTTCGATTGAGTCCAAGTAAGCTCCAGATGAAGTCTTTGGCCCTGGGGAATTGTCTAGACTTGAATTCGACCAGACCCGATTCCAAATCTTGGAGGCTAGAGCAAATGGGTGGCCTGGAGAGGGGACTTCCACTGGGGAACTCCTTCTCTTGATCTTGTGCAGGTGTGGGTGAGTTTAATTTGAGTTTGGTGGAGAATTGGAAAGTGCCCTGGTTTTGGGTGGGATTTTGGGCTGAGAAATTGAGCTCTGTGGATGGGGATTAGGGTAAATTATCACTGGGGATCAATTGCTCTAAGTGTGGAGGATGGTCTGGAACAATTTTGGCAGAGTTTCTGTATGGTTTGGTGCAACTCTTTTCTTGGCCGAGAGGGGGTGGGGTTTAAATAGGAGTGGCTGGAGGGCCTCCCAGGGGGGTTTGATGGCTTGGATCAGCTGCTTAGGTCAAGGGAAGAACAGCCATGGCAGCCATTGGGCATGGGGCAGCTCAGCAAGGGAGAATTTCAATGTTAGGCTCACATGGAGCTCTCGACCATGGGGTTTTCCGGCGGCTGTGGTGGCTGGCTGGCCAGGCATGGGTCACCCTCAAGATCAGGGAGGTCAGGGGTTGAATTTGGTGAAGTCAATTGGGGTTTGACATGTGTAAAGGACTTGATTTAAGTGGAATGGGGCAAGAGTGTATTTTGGCTAAGTTTGGTCAAATACATGGATTGGGCTAGGTGCACCTCCCCAAGGCTAATTTGGGCTGAAGAGAAAGTCAATTGGATCAGCTTGATTAGTGGGGTCAAGTCACAATCCATGTACAATTAGGCTTAAGTATGGCTTAGGGGAATCATGGGAGTGGTTAATCACTTTAAGGGAATTTAGAAAGAGCCCCCTCCTTTTGCCCAAGATGGCATGGTGACATGGATGCAACTCACATGGCTTGCATGTGGCTTAAGGATGGCTTCATGGCTTGCACTATAGCTTGCACATAACTTGGCTCACTTGTATGAAAATGGATTTTGACATTTTTGATGAATGTATGAGAAGTTAGCATGAAGCTTGATTTAGAATAATTTGATGTTTGATTGGAACTTTAGGGATGGTTTTAATTGAAGTCATGATGAAGAAGAGTGTCATATGGGCCTTAGAATAAATTTTGGGCTTTTGAATTTGGTGGAAGTGGGCTTTTTTTTTTAAAAGGTTTATGGAGATGGGCTTTTAAGTTTAAAAACAAATTTGTAAGTGGAAATTTTGTAAAGGATTGGGCTAAAGAAATGTTGGGTTTAGTTTAGGTATGTGTCATGAGTGATTTGGAATTGAATTGGGTTGAACTTGGGTTTCTTTGGTAGAGGGACCAAGGTGGGTTAAATTGGGCTAACTTGGATCAAGGTTGGGCTAAGGTTGAAATTGGTATAAAATTAATGTCGGGAAATGTTTATGGGAGTGTTACAAGGAGGTTTCAACTTTGATTGGGCTTTAGTTTTGGGATTTGGGCCCATTTGGGTTAGGTTTGGGTTTAGGTCAATTTAAGGGATTTTGGTTTTGGGTTTGTTTTAGGTCTAGTTTGGGTCCAAATTTTGGGCAAATCAGTTAGTGTTTTGTTTGTGGGGATGTTAGGGACAATTTAGAAAAGGTTTGGGGTCAATTGGGGTTGAGTAGGGTTGGTTTGGGCTAAGTTTAGGTCATGGGTCAAAATTGGGCTTCAAGCTTAAAATTGAAATTGTATTCAAATGTCAATCAAATTGGGCTTGGATTTGGTCTAGATTGATATTGGGGATATTGAATTGAAGTTTAGAATTGAATTGAACCAAAATTGGGGTTAATTGGAGTGGTTTGGTTTGACATTGGGTTCACTTTGGGTTAAAATGAGTCAAATTGGGGGTTTTGGTAAAAGTGAGTAAATTGGCAAAATTGGCCCATGGTGTAGTTGAAAAAAATGAAATTGGGAATATTTGGGTTTTTCTAGAATTTTCTGGGAATTTTTGGAATTTTTGAATTTTTGGGCCAAGATGAGCATTTTGGTAATTTGGAGGGTATTGGGGGTATTTTCGGAAATTTTGGTATTTTTGGCTGTAAATGATCAATTTGATTGGTGGAGAAATGTTCAAGGTTGACTTTGGAAAAGTTTTGGGTGATTTAGAAATTTTGGTGGTTTTGGGTAGTTCCAAGGGCTTTTAGTAGGTTTGGTGGGTCCGGGGCTCCGGGGGTCAAAAATTGAAATTTTGGAAAAATGGAAATTGAGCAAGTGTGAGTGAAATGGAATCATTTTGGTTGAGCCATGAAGCCATGTTAAGCCCATAGGAGCCACGAGAGGACTCATTTGAGGCATTCACTATGTTGTTCCTAACCCTCTTAGCCAGGGGCTTAGGGGTTAAGGACCATCCATGTGAATTACCTACATGAGTCAAGAGGTCAAGTTGGGTGAGAGTGTCGGTTTTAGGATTTGGAATGTGTGTGTGAGAGTGTAGTGTATGTGTAGGTCAGCCTTCACCGACCAGGCCACCCAGGGTGATCCTAAGGCCAAAGAGTCCTATAGGGAACTCATCCTTTAAACCTCCACATTTGATCTATACCCTCTAGGTGATTAGGGGTTTACAATCAAGCTTGTGGGGTTTGCAGGGAGTTAAGAAGTGGTTGAGTTTCTAAAGGGGTAGGTTCTATCTCTAGTCCTCTAAGATAGTCAAAGGAAAAGCCTAAGGCTAGATCCTAAGTACTAAAGAGAGAAGAGAAGACCTCATCAAAAATGAGGTCAACAAATGGACCCCCAATAGGTGTGGTGTGCTAACCAAGCACACCGCGCGTATTGGCGTTGACCGAAGAGATCAACAAAACCAACACAGATGTCCAAGTGACAAACTTAGGACAGAGTAGAAAAATTTCCGCTGGGTAGTATCAAGTATATCTCCAAGACTGGAGGTTCCTGAACTCTCGCTGGGGAAAGGAAAAGGAGGTGAATTCCAAATCACAAGATCTGGGGAATTTTGATTTAGATTTCGTTTCATTTCATGTTCAAGTTTTGATGTGTGAGTTTAGATTTTTTTGATTTGGAGTTCCAACTTAGATTGAAGTTTGATTTAAAATCAGTTTGAGCAAATTTGGATTTGAAATGAGAATTGAAACCCGAGTTCTTCCTTCCCCCCAAACCTTAAATTTTCATTATGATAAGCATAGTAACAAAATACATTGGTAGGAATAAAAATCTATAAGTATTAAACTTGCAGGAATTTTTATATCCTAAATATGCAAATTTTAAAAACATGAATGAAAATGACTTGATCCAAAATTTTTAAAAAAATTTTATTTTATGAAATAAATTCAAAAGACTTCTAAAGTAGTGGAGGACATAAAAACATATTCATTCACTTAAACATAAATCCATAACTAAGACATATATATGGTAGTAAATTGAAAAGTTAAGTATGAAATTTAATTAGTGGATTTTAATAACATTTTAAAACCTTCCAAGATAGTTTCTGGAATTAGTTCTAAACTAACAAACAAAATACACTAACAAATTACTAACACATTTACAACCACAAGCATTCACATCACATATCACAAACATATAACATCCACAACTAAAATAAACACAAATTAAAGTGTCTCGGCAGCAATTTCAACAAAATGAAAGACATAGAGTAGACCTCTTTAACATCCACAATTAAAAATAAACCACACAAAAAAAATAGTCCACACAAACATCACATAACATAGCATCACACATATGAAATATTAATCCTAATCATCTTCTTCCTCCTCTGCATCATCCCCTTCGTTCCAGGTACGGGTAGGCACATATGGGCTATATTGTGGATGAGTGGGTAGCACAGCACTAAAACCACCTCTGATCAATCTATCCATGTAACTTTGATAATTTCCCTCATACTCCCTATGTCTCTGAAAATATTCCCCAATACGGTATACTTTCCCCTCTATATCATGCACTTGAACCGTAGTATAATTAATATTATCTTTCATCTTATTCAAAAGTTCAATCTGTGAATTAGAAAATTGACCTGAAGATGCCTGAGATGTGAAAGCATGAGATGTAGATGCAACAGAAGCAAATGCACTGGAACCTTTAGAAAATCCTCCTCTCCAGCCAAAAAGTGAATGCTCAGCATAAGTCTTCAAATTTGAACTGGTAATAAGCTTAAGAGGATGAAGAACCTCTTCCCAATTTTCAGATCTAACACCAGCCTGCTCACACAATGAATGTAAGAGGGAAGAAAATCTCATACTTGCAGTGGTGGTAGATCTAGCAAAATTCCAAATACAATCATAAATAATTTTTCCAATATCTATCGCCTTCCTCTTCTGAATACAATAGTTCAAAGTGGCTCTTTCTCTAGTCACCTCACACAGATGATTTGTAGGAAGCAGCTTGGATGATATGAAATAATGCCAGGTTTTGGAGTTAGCATTCAACTTTTAAGCAGGGAAGTTAACTCTTTTTTCATTAGTAATCTTCCATTACCCCCTCCCATCGATCAAAGTAGAAATAATCTCATCCAATTCTTCCTCGGTAAGATTGTTATTTGAATAAAAACAAAGCATACTAGGCCGAAGTAGGTAAAATCTGTTAATTACCTCAAGAGTAAAATTAACCTGTTGTCCTCGCACGAAAACAAAGTTATCCTCTGACTCTGAGAGGTTTGCAAAGAACTCCTTAACCACAGAAGTAACAGCTACTACAGTAAAACAATAGAATTTATCCCAAAGGCGACTTACAATCTCGTCTTCTATTTTTCTACCAGGTTTATCAAATCCTCGCTCCTGGATTAGTTTATGTAACTGTAAAGCTTACACGTAACGATCTTGAGCTTTATAACTGATGAACTTGTCAGAATCAAAAGTGGCTCTCGCTTTGCTCCTCTTTGGTGTCATTTCTAAAATTTGCATAAAAATCACTATAAATTCCGCATTTAACTCAAAATTACTAAACTCAACTCCTAAAGGCTTAAACTACTAAATCCATGTAATTTCTCAAATGTTTTTCTTAAATTTTCACCATGAGTAGTGATTTTTGAAATTCTCCAAAATATACTCAAAATATATGGTGAAAAAAAAAATGTTACTTAGAAGAAGTGCTCATACCTCAAGAAGATCAAATTTAAAAATTTTCACTTAAAACGGTTCAAGATTTGCAAATGTGATGATGCCCTAGCCTCCAAAATCGCGAAATGCTAATGAAAGAAGATAAAGGTGAGGAAAAATTTGCAATTTTTGGGTTTTTAAACTTGAAAACCGATTTTCGCCAACCGGCGCCTAAGCGTGAAAGTATGGCGCTTAGCCGCGGAGCTCTGGCGCGGGGTCTCGGTGCATCGTCGCTAACTCACTAATTTTGATTTTTTCTTTAAATACTCATTTTCGCTCCTTTAATCAACCTAAAATTGTTTTAAAAAGTGTATCATCACCTTATAATCTTCTTATCTCCAGAATTACACTTCTTTTGGTAAAAAATGATTCAACACGTTTTACACAAACACAAACTTTTACTAAAGTAAAAAAATACAAATTACAAGTATAAATTATAAGTCTTTAATTCAAGATACTTGGATAAGATCTCATCTTTTCTACTCACAATAAATCACTTAAACTAAATATTAGACACAAACATAAAACATAAACACTTATATCATACAACATACATAAACATTAAACACTAATACTTAACACAATTAATTAAACACAAAGCACAAATAACTAATACTTAACAAACTATAGAGCTTAGTTCAAATATCCATTAGGTGGAACATATCCAGTACCTCCATTAGTTCCATCTGAACCATTAGGTATATAGATTTGATAGAATGGACTATGATGAAGACATCTGACAAAATCCTCTTCAATTCACTTATTTGTCAGATATATCAGTGACCCACTTTTTGTATGTATGTAATTTATGTTTATAGCCATGGAACCAAAAATTTGATCCCGCTTTAATTATAGGAATATGATTTAATGTATAATGTGGATTCTACGCAAGTATACATATCGTATCAAGTAATACAGGGCTCTAGTGGAGTCCTGGTTATCGATCCCACAGGGAAGTTTTTAACAGAATTGTTATCAGCTAAATTTAAAGGAATTACTTAATAAAGTGAACATAAATTCTAAGTAACTATAATAAACTAAAGTAAACTAATGCTTGAAATAAGTTGATTTAATTAATTCAGAAAAAGTATCCTTCTCCTTGTTTTTAGAAAATTAAGTGAAATGACGAATTTAATTAGAATTTTTAAATTGTATTGTGACAAATAGGAGCATTCCTATTCTTTACCCTTTGGTCCAGGTGCAAAGAACATTGACTAATCCTATGTTTGATTACTGAATCTGCGGCAGGCTGGGAGGATACTAGCTGCCACTTCAGAGCTCCCATGTTCCCCTCACCTGAGGGCTAACATCTACACTTCAGCTCTCAAACAGGAGGATCGAATTGAGTATTTTAGTCTATCACACTAAAATATCCAAATCTACGCCCGATAATTAATATTTCCCTATTTATTTGCACCCGCCTTCCAAGGTTTTTGACTTCCCTGAATATTGGATGTAATTTTTACTATAGTTGATAATTCAACATATTTTAACTACTCAATTGGCCAGATTGAAAGTAAATTAAGTTTAAAGTAAAAATTATCACAATTTATTTATATTATATTAAGTGTCTTTATTTAATTTCATCAAACCACATAATTTTCATAAAGAAGGAGAAAGACTAAGAAAACTACTCAGAATGCATGAGAATAAATCAAAACATGGATTTCATTTAAAGTTAAAAACAATAAACAAAGATACTTATCTTAATTTCCTTCCCAGCGGACTCCTCGAAGTTCCTTTGACTTTTCCCTCTAGTACAGCAACTAAATAGTACTCAATTAAACTAATAAACTCACTAAACGCACTCAAACTACACTTAAGATACTAGAAATAGACTCACAGAAGACTCAAAAGATACACTTAGACTCTAGAATTCGGCCTCTATTTATAGAGGTAAGCAAAGGTCCAAGGGGTGCTTAAACACTTCTTTAAAAAGTGTCCAGGTTCAATGTATATGCATTTTGAACTAGCTCGCCGTCGGCGGGAAACAACCTCGCCGTCAGCGGGGCTTCTAGAAGGTCTTCAAACCGCGCGATCTCACTCGTCGGCGGGCTCGGAGCTCGGCTGCCGGCGAGGTAGTTATAATTCTTTCGAAATTTCTCCTCACGATCTCGCCGTCGGCGGCCTCGATCTCGCCGTCAGCGAAGTAGTTATATTTGCATGAATTTCTTCCTTTTTGATCCAAATTTGCTCCATTTCATGCATTTTGGTTCTATCACCAATAAATCTTCATTCCTGCAAAAAAATAAAGAAAATACCTTTCTTTAAAGTGCAATTTCATCAAAAATAGGTATGAATTTCTTAACATATTTTTCTGTGATCAAAATCCCCCAAACTTAATTATTACTTGTCCTCAAGTAATTTTAATACTAAATAAAAATAATGATTTCTATAATAGAATTTTTCAACTCAAATAATATATGAATTAAATTTAAATAACATTATAATAAAGTTAAATAGAAATATTTCTAAGTGATTTCAATTAATTTTATAGAGATAAGATTATTTAGTTATTAGGTCTAAGATTTCTAGCTTTCTATTTATTTCAGGAAAGACTATATTAAAAATTAATAAATTACTTAAGATATTTAGATGATAGGAAATTCAAGAAAACTTTATTGAGTAAAATACCAATCCATAAATATAAGTTTAGAAATATAGTTAAGTTTTACCCTTTAGGTTGAATCCATTGAAGCCAATTTTTGATAAGGCATCTCCTCAAGCTTCTCCTCACTTATATTTTTCTTTTCTTTTCTTTTCTTTTCTTTTCTTTTCTTTTCTTTTCTTTTCTTTTTTTTTTCTTTTTCTTTTCTTTTTCTTTTTTTTTTCAAGTGAGGATTACTGTATCTGGAAAGCCTGTTAATAATTTTGAACTTCAATTTCTCTTCCTAAATTTGAAACTTAAAATACTTCTTTGCTTATATATATTTCATAATTTTTACTTCATTAAGTTTCTATCCTTTCTTTTTCATCTATATACTAAGAATTTCCAATTTTTAGAATATAGTTTCCCTTACTTTAAATAGTCTACTATGTTCTTTTTCCTTTTAACCAAATATCTTCTTCTATTAATTTAATTTATTTACTAGAAGTATTTTCTTTAACTTTATATAATAATTAAATAAAGCAACTCATATTTATTGAATTGAAAATTACTATAGAAAATCATTTAATAATTTTTTAAAATAGAATTTGAGAACAATTTAATAATTAAATTTGTATTTTTGCCTTCCCCCAAACTTAAATTTTTCTATCTATACTATATAGTGAAAAAGGTAAAGTATATAAATAAAATTCATCATACCTTTGAGCTTTAGGTATTTCTTTTCTTTGAAATTTTTGCAGGCTTTTTTTATTACTTGCAGAACCTGTACTGTTAGTATTCTTCGATATATAATATTTAAAAAGAAAGTGCAGGGATGGAAATTTTTTAAAATAAGTATCAAACATAACATAGAAAACTTAATTTGTTACTACACATACATTTACAATAATACATTAAAGAAAAACTAACATCCTATATATATAAAAATTTGCAACTAATTTAACACACATAAGAAATTTAACATCACTACTCAAGCAAAAAAACAACATATCAAATCCAAAGTCCACAGAAAGTACTAATATTACACACAGAAATAATAAAGTTTGCAAAACAACACATCTAAACAAACCAAACAAACTAAACAAAGATTCTAATCTTCGGCATTAAAATCCCAAGCTATGTCGTCTCCCTGATCTCCAGGCTGAGAAGACTGAGCATGCTGGTACTGTGTATATCGGGGGCACTCAGGAAAGAAAACATCTAAATCACCACTCCTATAACGACGCTCAGCTTCATAGTGTGCAATCTCGTATTCCGAATGTCGCTGGAGATATTCGCTATCATAATCGTGTCTTCTCTCCAAGCCTCCAATTCTTTGATCTATATGCTCAAATCTTCTTTCTATATTTTCTCCAAATAACTCAAAACTCTTTCTACTCAGGGTTAATTCATTCATCAGATCTTGAAGGGTAGGAGTAGTGTGCGAGGGGTGGTTCATAACTAGTAGAGGGTATATCTCTACTTGAAGAAGGTACATAATCCCTTGTCCCAGATCTCCATCCTTCGTGGGATTCATATTTCTTTAATTAGCCTGAGTTAGGGGTTTCATAGGCTCTATCCATTCCTCATCATCTCTTGCCTCTACTCCAGATAATTGGCAAAGTGCATAGATAAGACCAGGATGTCCTAGTCCTCCTCCACTTTCATTTCTAGCAATGGCTAATATGTTTTTATATATAACATTTCCCACATTAATACTTTTCTGGTTCTGAATACAGAAATTCAGAACTGCTCTATCTCTTGTTACCTCACTATGGTGGTAGGTAGGTAACAAAGTAGAGCAAATAAAATAATACCAGGCTTTTGATGTTGCATTTAGCATAGAAAGAGGGAAGTTTACCCGTTCTCGCTGCTTTATCTTCCAGACTCCTTTCCCATCAGTGAAAAAGTCAATCACCTCTTCTAATGGTCCTTCCATAGTTCCAAAAGTTTCATATTCGCTCCAGGTGCCTTAAACTTCATAATATGTGTTTATTCTAGCAGATCTGAAATCTACGAAAAATCCTCTAACTCTAACCGGTGCATCTTCTGCCTGTGTTAAGTTTGTATAAAATTCCTTCACAACTTCTACAGCTGCTCTATTGGTAACGAAACAGAAGTTTTTCCATCCTCGCTCCTTTATAACTCGCTTTACTTCTCCTCCTGGATTTTTGAAAACTCGATCTTGTATGCACTTTCTTGCTTGAATATTTTGAAAATATCGTGTTTGTGCTCTCGCATTAATGAATCGAGTTTCGTCAAAATCTAATCGTCGCTTTTGTCGTGGAGCCATTTCTTGATCTGTGAAATTTACAAAATTTTTAACTAAACTCCAAAATATTACTAAAAAGGCTTCCCACAACAACTAAAATCCATTTAAATCGATTTTTATGAAATTCTTCCAAGTATTTTCTTCACATTTCAAAATTTTTCAAAATATCCCAATGTAAAAGAAATCAATGGTGAAAATCAAAAATTTTTGCATAGGAGTGAAGCTCTTACCAAGGGAAGATGAAATCCGGTGTCAAAAAGTGTTGAAATCGCTTCAAATCCAAGATCTCTCAAGCCCTAGGTCGGTTTTTTTGAAAATTTAAGGAAAGGGATGATGAATAGTGTCGGTTGACCGGTCAAATATAGGTCATTTCGTGTTCTCGCTGTCAGCGAGATTTTTCTCTCCGTCGGCGAGCTAATTAATTCCATAAGGCAAAAGTTTCGGGAAAAATCCGCCTTCGGCGAGCTCGGTCTCGCTGTCAGCGGGTTTTCTCGCTGTCGGCGAGGTCCCAAAAATTTCAATTTTTGAATTTCGTCAATCATTTTCAACCTCGAATTGCCATTAATCAATCTTCCGATCACTTAATTTGAATATTAATAAGAAGATTAGGTACTATACTCACAAAAATTCACACAAAACAAACAAAATAACTTTATAAATGAAATCCATCAAACTTACAAATTTCACACTAACAACTTCACACATACTTAAATTAATATTTTAAATCCATACTACTCAGCATCGCAATCCAAACCACAACACTCTAAATGCTGAGACATAACAATTTACATAAAATCTCATCAAATCTAAAGTTTGACTCATAATAAAACTTAAACACCTAAATCAAACACACACATATACAAATATAACATAAACAATATAAATCCTTCCTACTCTTCTATGTCTGAACTAATATCTTCTCTGATATTCCCAATGCGACGCAGGTGCACAAATAAATTGTAGAAAGACTCGAAAGGGAATTCGCGATAGAATTCTTCATTAATCCATCATTTCGTCTTAGTAGATGAATAAAACTAGCCTCCGGATGTCCGAGTATGATCAAAGTGCTCCTTCATTCTCCAATCAATATGATCGAACATATCGGAGATATTGTCGATGGAATTCTTCACATTTTGCGATTCTCTCTCAATCCTTTAATCTTCTTCGAATAAAATTAGTCTTATCGGTAATAGGTCTTGCTAAAGGATTGTTATGTGATGCTCGTCGAAATAACGGTGATCTCATCTTTGTTATCCAAAGTGGGAAACATATCGAGTAGGATCCGGGGGTTTCCATGGTAAAAGTACTTTTTCCCAAGCCTCATAAGAAACTTGATATCGATCGCATAAAGCAAATATAGTAGATGGGTGTCCAAGTCCATGCACCGACCCATGCACGATTAATCCCGATGCGGACTTTACTATTATTGATCCAACATCGATAGGTAATCCAATTTGAATACGAGTAGTTTAAAATAGCGCATTCCTTTGAAACTTTATTTACTCTCATGGTAGGTAATAATTTTGATGATATAAAGAAATGCCGAGTGCTTTGAGACGGGGTTTAGAAGTGATGCGGAAAAACTAACATACCCGTCTTCTCGTAACTCCCAATCATCCGGTTCATCGATCGGATATCTATAGATCTCGTTCATATTATATCTTGAAGGCACGAAAGTTGAGTAGTGACAAACGCGAGGTATTTTCTATGAAAACAATTCATTTACCCTTGCAGGAGTAAATGTTACCCATCTTCCTCTGACATACACATTTCCATGGTTGATCGCATGTAAATTAGAGAAAAACTCTTTGACTACTGGTATAACTACAGCGGAAGTTGTATAACAAAATACCTCCCAATACCGCTGTGCGATCATTTCTTCGATTTTTGTAGTAGCATTCTCTACTCCTCTATTGACGAATCCTCTTTCTTTGATAAGTCTTTTCTTTATCAAGCCTTTGTTGAAGATTCGTTGTGCCTCCGAACTAACAAATTTTCGCCGGTTGAAAACTTCAGTTTTTTTGGTTTCTAGGAATTTTGAGGCCATTTTGGATGGAATGGATTGGTCTCTAGTCGTTCCTAAGGAAGAAAATGGTGTAAAATCGGATTTGGAATAATTTCTTACGAAGGAATGGCTTAGATCCGCCCAAAACTGCACGAAAACTCCTTAAGAAACAAAATTTTCAACTGCCTCGCCGTCGGCGGGAAGTTCCTCGCCGTCGGCGACTTAGTTATAAAACTGAATTAGTAAATGGTCCACGATCTCGCTGTCAGCGGGATCGGGCTCGCTGTCGGTGAGATTCGTAAAAATCACCCGTTTTCGCTCTGGTCTGAGTATTTTCTGATCTCATCTAATAAGTTCAATTTTTGTGATGATTCTAAATGAGAATTTGAGTAGTAAGATTTATTTTAATAATATAGATTCACTAATATGTAGATATATAAAAAATAAAAGACTGCTATGGGTTGCCTCCCATAAAGCGCTTGGTATAACGTCGTCAGCCCGACCTAGATCAGTTAGTGTTCAGGTTGACTAAGCATTAAAACCTCTTTAAAATTTGGTCGTCTATTTTCGAAATATGGTTTTAATCTATGTCCATTTACTTTAAATCTATGTCTTGTTTTTGGATCTTCAATTTCTATAGTTCCATATGAAAATATTTGAGTTACAGTGAAAGGTCCTAACCATCGAGATTTCAATTTCCCAGGAAATAATTTCAATCTAGTATTATAAAGCAAAACTTCTTGTCCTGGTTCAAAATTTCTCTGATTAATCTTCCGATCATGCCATAATTTCATTCTTTCTTTATAAATCCTATCATTACCATATGATTCATTCCTTAATTCTTCCAATTCATTTAATTGCAACAATCTCTTCTCACCAGCTTCTTTCATATTATAATTAAATTCTTTAATCGCCCAATATGCTTTATGTTCTAATTCAACTAGGAAGTGACAAGTTTTTCCATATATAAGCCTGTAAGGAGTCATTACAATCGGAGTTTTATAAGCAGTCCTGTATGCCCATAATGCAGTGTCTAGTCTTATAGACCAGTCTGACCTATTAGGGTTTACAGACTTTTCTAATATACGTTTAATCTATGTTCATTTACTTTAAATCTATGACCTGTTTTTGGATCTTCAATTTCTATAGTTCCATATGAAAATATTTGAGTTACAGTGAAAGGTCCTAACCATCGAGATTTCAATTTCCCAGGAAATAATTTCAATCTAGTATTATAAAGCAAAACTTCTTGTCCTGGTTCAAAATTTTTACGATTAATCTTCCGATCATGCCATAATTTCATTCTTTCTTTATAAATCCTATCATTATCATATGATTCATTCCTTAATTCTTCCAATTCATTTAATTGCAACAATCTCTTCTCACTCGCATTCTTTCATATTCTAATTAAATTCTTTAATCGCCCAATATGTTTTATGTTCTAATTCAATCGGTAAGTGGCAAGTTTTTCCATATATAAGCCTATAAAGAGTCATTCCAATCGGAGTTTTATAAGCGATCTTGTATGCCCATAATGCGATTGTACAGTCTTATAGACTGAGTCGATCTATTAGGATTCTGAGACTTTTCTAATATACGCTTAATCTCTCGATTAGAAACTTGACTTAATCCATTAGTTTGTGGATGATAAGCGATCGATATCTTATGCATAATATTATACTTTTCTACTAGTTTGTGAATGTATTTGTTTCTAAAATGAGTTCCTCCGTCAGTGATAATCACTCTCGGCATTCCAAATCTAGTAAAAATATTTTTCATTAAAAATTTTGAAACACTTTTAGCATCACACCTAGATAAAGCTTGTGCTTCAATCCATTTGGAAACATAATCAACAGCTACTAATATATATGAGTTTCCAAATGACGGAATAAAAGGTCCCATAAAATCTAATCCCCAAACATCAAAAATTTCAACTTCTAATATAAAATTCAGAGGCATTTCATTTTTTCTTGAAATGTTTCCTATTCTTTGGCATTTATCGCAAGTTTTGATATATCTATATACATCTCTAAATAGAGTAGGCCAGTAGAATCCAGATTGTAGAATTTTATATGCAGTTTTATCTGATCCCAAAATGTCCTCCAAAATTAGAATCGTGACATTTTTGAATAATTGGTTCAATTTATTCATAAGGCACGCATCTTCTAATAATTAGATCCTTACATTGCTTGTATAAGTATGGTTCATCCCAAAAATATGAGTTAGTATCATGAATGAATTTTTTCTGTTGTTGCGAAGTTAACATAGGTGGTAAAATGTCACTTACGATATAATTTACTATATCAGCATACCAAGGTATTTTCAACTCATTAATATTATAAAGTTGTTCATCAGGAAAACTGTCTAAATTTTCATTATCAACATTAGATAATTCATGATTTTATAATCTTGATAAATGATCAGCAATTTGATTATCAGTTCCCTTTTGTTAACTATCTCAAAATCAAATTCTTGCATTAATAATATCCATCTGATTAATCTTGGTTTAGAATCCTTCTTTTGCATTAAATATTTTATAGCGAGAATGATCGGTATGCACTAATGCATTTAGTTCCTATTATATAATGCCGAAATTTATTAAAAGCATATACAATTGCTAATAATTCTCTTTCGATAGCTTGTATAATTTATCTCGGCATCATTTAGAGTTTTACTAGCGTAGTATAAAACTTTGAAAATCTTATCATATCTTTGCCAAGAAGCGCTCCTATAGCATAATCACTAGCATCACACATAAGCTCGAATGGTTTCTCCCGGTTAGGTGAAACTATTATAGGTCTTGTAATTAATTTATTTTTTAATAATTCGAAAGTATTTAGGCATTCAGTTGTAAATTCAAATTTCTTGTCCTTTTCAAGAAGTTGGCATATAGGTTTAGTAATTTTTGAAAAATCTTTAATATAACGCCTGTAAAATCTAGCATGTCCAAGAAAACTTCTTACCCCTTTTACCGTAGTTGGATGTGGTAATTTAGCTATTACTTGGATTTTTGCAGGGTCTACTTCCATGCCTTTTTGTGAAATTTTATGCTCTAATACAATGCCGCCTGTAACCATAAATTGACATTTCTCCCAATTTAGAACTAAATTAGTTTTCTCACATACTTCAAATACCTTTTCAAGATGATTTAGGCATGTGTCAAATGTTGTTCCAAATACAGAAAAATCATCCATAAATACTTCTATTCCATTATCAATTAATTTACTAAATATAGACATCATACATCTTTGGAATGTTGCAAGTGTATTACATAATCCAAAAGGCATTCTTCGAAAAGCGAAAGTTTCATAAGGACTAGTAAATGTAGTTTTATTTTGATCCTCAGGAGCAATTTGTATTTGATGATAACCGGTATATCCATCTAAGAAACAAAAATATTTATGTCCGACTAATCTATCTAACATACGAGTACAGAAATGGTAAAGGGAAGTGATCTTTTCTAGTGGTTGAATTTAATTTTCTATAATCGATACATATTCGCCATCCAGTAACTTGTCTTATAGAGATAAGATCATTATTTTCATTAGCTTTGACGATCACCCCTCCTTTTTTAGGTACACGGTGAATTGGGCTTACCGACAGCTTGTCGGAAATAGGATATATAATACCATTATCTAACCATTTTAAAATTTCTTTCTTGACTACTTCTTTCATTATCGAATTTAATCTCTTTTGTGGATCGGCTTTAGGTTTATGATCATTATCTAAAATAATTCTGTGCATACAGATTGAAGGACTAATTCCTTTAATATCTGCTAAAGTCCAACCAAAAATTTTCTTATACTTTTTAACGTATTTAAAAGTTTTTGTTCTTGAGATTCATTTAATTCAGATGAAATAATAACTGGTAGAGTTGAAGAATTACCTAAGTAAGCATATTTTAAATGATTAGGTAACATTTTTAATTCAAGTTTAGGAGGTTTAATAATTGATGGAACTATATTCTTTTCAGTGTTTTCTGTGTTATCCAAAAATTCAAAATTTTCTTGAATATAATCTAATTCTTCATTTATCTCAGATTTTTCAATTAATTCAATATTTTCTTTTTCTAATTTCTCTTCATAATATTCTTTAAAATGTTCTTTTTGTAAATGATCAAGTACTTCCATTCGAAAACACTCATCATCTTTTTCTAGCGCGGGATATTTCATTGATTTAGCAATATTAAAAGTTATTTTTTGGTCATTTACTCTCATAGTTAATTCTCCTTTCGAACATCAATCATAGCTTTTCCGGTGGCTAAAAATGGTCTTCCTAAAATGATAGGAATTTCTTTATCTTCTTCCATATCTAGAACAATAAAATCTACGGGGAAGATAAATTTATCCACTTTTACTAATACATCTTCAATAACTCCCTTGGGATATGTAACGAACGGTCGACTAGCGAAGAGTTACTTGAAGTAGGTGAAATTTCTCCCAATCCTAATCTTTTAAAAATTGATAGAGGCATTAGATTGATGCTTGCTCTTAGGTCGCACAAAGCTTTTCCATAGAATTTTTCTCCGATAGCGCGGGGTATAGTGAAACTACCGGGATCTTTTAATTTTTCGGGAAGTTTTTTCGAATAATAGCACTATACTCTTCACTAAGTGCAACCATATCATTATCGGTAAATTTTCTTTTTTTATTTAAAATATTTTTCATGAATTTTACATAGTTTGGCATACGTTCAAAAGCTTCTACGAAAGGAATATTTATCGTTAATTTCTTCAAAATTTCAAGGAATTTAGCATATTGTTTGTCTTTTTTATGTTAAATTAGTCGTTGAGGAAATGGTGGTGGAGGTTTTTCAATAGGAATTTTCATTGGTATTAAAGGATTTTCTAAGTTTTGATCTTGTTGATTCTTTTCCTTTTCAATTTCCACTTCCTCTTTTTGAGTTTCAAGTTCTTTCTGAATTCGAGGTTCTAATTCTTTTCCACTTCGTAATTGTATCACTTTAATTTGTTCATTTCCCTTGTCCTTAGGATTTATTTCTACATTACTAGGAAATGTTCCAGGTATTCTATTATTAAGTGCAGTAGCGATATGTCCAAGTTGATTTTCAATATTTTTTATAGCTGCTCCTTGATTTTGTAATTGATTTCCTTGTATTTGTAATTGATTTCCTTGATTTTGTAAATGTTGACCCATATTTAATATTAACTCTTCTATAGATAATTTCTTATCTTTAAATTGAGGGTTATTATTATTAAATCCGGAGTGGATAATTAGGTTTATAATTAGGATTTCCTTGATTAGATGGATTTCCTAATTGTTGTGTCATATTATTCATCCATGGTTGATTAGTTGTATTATTATTATTCCAATTGAAATTAGGATGATTTTTCCATCCAGGATTATAATAATTTGCATAAGGATTATTGGGTCTGTTGTTAATTGCATTAATTGATTCATATTGAGTTTGAGATTCTATAAGTTGTCCAGATAAATTTTCTTCTGTTATAGTTGGAGAGTAATTCATTCCAAAATGATCTAATTTTTTAGATATAGCAGTAATTTGTGAAGCAAACATAGATATTGCATCATTTTCATGAATACTTAGCTTATTTTTCGGATTCATTCTATCAATGAAGCCATTGAAAATTATTTGTTGTCATTTCTTCGATTAGTGCATAGGCTTCATCGAATGGTTTTGACATTATTGATCCTCCATGACAGACATCGATGATTGATCTTAAAGATCCTACTAATCCATTATAGAAAGTTTGGATAATTAAACAATCCGGTAACGCATGATGTGGGCATTTCCTAGAAGTTCTTTAAATCTCTCCCAAGATTCATATATTGACTCTCCATCAAGCTGACTAAAAGAAGTTATATCATTTCTAAGCTTAGCAGTCTTAGATGGTGGAAAATATTTGGATAGAAATTTTTGTGATAATTCTCCCCAAGTTTTAATAGATCCAGTGCTTAGCGAATTTAACCACATTTTAGCCTTATCACTTAAAGAAAAAGGAAAAAGTCTAAGTCTGATAGCATCGTTAGATACTCCTTCATATTTAAAAGTAGCACATAGTTCTAAAAAACTAGCAAGATGTAAGTTAGAATCTTCAGTAGATGAACCACTAAATTGATTGTTTTGTACCATTTGGATAATTGCAGGTTTAAGTTCGAATGAATTAGCAGCTACATCAGGGTTTTGAATAGTTAAATGACTTTCATCTAATGTAGGGTTGGCATAATCTCGTAATGGTCTTGGTTGATTGTTATTTTGATTTTCAGGTATATTTGTCATTTGTGTTAAATTTATAATTTCTCTTTTTTTTTCTAATTCTTTTAATTTTACGCTCTAATTCTGAATCGTAAGGTATTAAATTTTCGTTTCCAAATTTTCGCATACAATTTTTAAAATAAATTTTTAGTTTAGTCCGTTACTTTAATAAATAATTTCTTTACTTCCCCGGCAACGACGCCAAAAACTTGACCCACTTTTTGTATGTATGTAATTTATGTTTATAGTCACGGAACCAAAAACTTGATCCCGCTTTAATTATAGAAATATGATTTAATGGATAATGTGGATTCTACGCAAGTATACGTATCGTATCAAGTAATACAGGGCTCTAGTGGAGTCTCGGTTATCGATCCTACGGGGAAGTTTTTAACGGAATTGTTATCGAGCTAAATTTAAAGGAATTACTTAATAAAGTGAATAGAAATTCTAAGGAACTATAATAAACTAAAGTAAACTAATGCTTGAAATAAGTTGATTTAATTAATTCAGAAAAAGTATCCTTCTCCTTATTTTTAGAAAATTAAGTGAAATGATGAATTTAATTAGAATTTTTAAATTGTATTGTGACAAATAGGAGCATTCCTATTCTTTACCCTTTAGTCAGAGTGCAAAGAACATTGACTAATCACTATGTTTGATTACGAATCGCGGCTAGAAATTTGGGAGGATATTGGCTGCCACTTCAGAGCTCCCACGTTCCCCTCACCTGAGGGCTAACATCTACACTTCAGCTCTCAAACAGTAGGATCGAATTGAGTATTTTAGTATGTCACACTAAAATATCCAATTCTACGCCCGATAATTAATATTTCCTATTTATTTGCATCCTCCTTCCAAGGTTTTTGACTTCCCGAATATTGGATGTAATTTTTACTATAGTTGATAATTCAACATATTTTAACTACTCGATTGACCGGATTGAAAGTAAATTAAGTTTAAAGTAAAAATTATCACAATTTATTTATATTATATTAAGTGCCTTTATTTAATTTCATCAAACCACATAATTTTCATAAACAAGGAGAAAGACTAAGAAAACTACTCAGAATGCATGAGAATAAAACAAAGCATGGATTTCATTTAAAGTTAAAAACAATAAACAAAGATACTTATCTTAATTTCCTTCCCAAGCAGACTCCTTGAAGTTCCTTTGACTTTTCCCTCTAGTACAACAACTAAATAGTACTCAATTAAACTAATAAACTCACTAAACTCACTCAAACTACACTTAAGATATTATAAATAGACTCACAGAAGACTCAAAAGACACACTTAGACTCTAGAATTTGGCTTCTATTTATAGAGGTAAGCAAAGGTCCAAGGGGTGCTTAAACACCTCTTCAAAAAGTGTCCAAGTTCAATGTATATGCATTTTGAACTAGCTCGCCCTTGGCGAGAAACGGCCTCGCCGTCAGCGAGGCTTCTAGAAGGTCTTCAAACCGCGCGATCTTGCTGTCGGCGAGCTCGGGCTCGCTGTCAGCGAGGTAGTTATAATTACTTGAGAAATTTCTCCTCTCGATCTCGCCGTCGGCGAAGTAGTTATATTTGCATGAATTTCTTCCTTTTTTATCCAAATTTGCTCCATTTCATGCATTTTGCTTCTATCACCAATAAATCTTCATTCCTGCAATAAAATAAAAAAATACCTTTCTTTAAAGTGCAATTTCATCAAAAATAGGTATGAATTTCTTAACATATTTTTCTGTGATCAATCAGCTTGTCCGCTTCTTCAATATAACTTGGATGACAAAATTGCATCTTTAATTTCCATCCAATATGTGTTAAATGTGCATTAATTCCATTACCTTTGCTTCAATTGATGCAACATTAGTCTTGAACTTTGCAATCTTCTCTGCTATTCCTTGAATACTAACGGCCAGAAATCCATTACATAACTCTTGCGCACTCTCACTAATGAACTTCATCTTGTTTTCATCATCCTTTTTCTTCATTTCACTCTCCCAAGGAGACATTTTCAACACTTAAATTCTTTTGTAAGGCTTTTAGGATAGAAATTTTGGAATGAGATAGATTTCCATTAATTTGGTCCCTATTTATAAACTTTAGATGGCCTAAAACTATCCTCCCTCGTTCACAAACCTTCCATAAACGTGCCATGCAAATTCTCCATGATAATGGCTTATTGAGCCTCATTTTTCACCTTTTTCGTAACCCGCCAACTGCTGGCGCTTAGCCACCAACGCCTATTTTAGTACAGGTCTGCTAGAAGTCTGAATTCTCATTTTAACTCATCCAAATTATCAATTAAGATCTCATTAATCTCTACAAACACAATATAAGCAAAATACCACCATATAATTCTTACTCTAAACCAAATAAAACACACAAAACACACTTAAAATGAAGCACACTGATAACTATGGGTTGCCTCTCACAAAGCGTTTGGTTTAACTTCGTCTGTCCGACATACCCAATATTTAATTTGGGTGACCCAACATCAGATTTTCATCAAGTTTGAGTTTTTCTACTAAGAAATAAGGTTTCAGTCTATGACTATTTACTTTAAATACTTTCTCAGTTTTAGGATCTTTAATATCCACAGCTCCATAGGGATACACTTTTATTACAATAAATGGGCCCATCTACTTGGACTTAAGTTTTCCAACACATACTCTTAATCTGGAATTATATAGCAAAACTTGTTGTCCTGGCTCAATACTTTTATTCAGAATCTTACATTCATGCCATATATTCATCTTTTCTTTATATATCTTAGCACTTTCATATGATTCATTCCATAAGCCATTTAATTGCAATAATCTTTTCTCTCCATCATTCTCTAAATTATAATTGAACTCTTGAATACCCCAATATGCTTTATCTTAAGTTAAACTGGTAAATGACAAGCATTCTCAAAAATTAGTCTATGTGGGGACATTCTTATAGGAATCATGTATGTAGTCATATAAGCTCACAAAGCAAAATCCAGTTTGATTGACCATCCTTTCTGTTTGGATTAACAGATTTTTCCAAAATTCTTTTAATTTCACGATTAGATAATTCAATCAAATCACTTGTACGAGGATGAAAAACGATAATGATTTTATGGATGATATGATATTTCTTTACTAGTTTCTCCACAATTACATTTCTAAAATGACTTCCCTCATCAGTTATGATTACTCTCGACATTCCAAATCTACTAAATATGTTCTTTCTCAAAAACTTTGCAACACTTCGAGCATCACATCGAGGTAAAGCAACAACTTCTATCCATTTAGATACATAGTCCACTGCTAACAATATATATAATTTTTTGAAAGATGGTATAAATGGTCCCATAAAATCTAATCCCCAATCCTCAAATATTTCTACTTTCAACATATAATTGAGGGGCATCTCATTTCTTCTAGAAATATTGCCTACATACTGACATCGATCACAATTTTTAATATAAGCATTAACATCCTTAAAAAATTGTAGGCCAATAAAATCTAGATTGTATAATTTTATATACAGTTTTATCAACACCAAATGTCCCTCAAAATCAGAATCATGACATTTTTGAATATATTCATAAGCTTCTTCTAATGATACACATCTTCTAATAATAAGATCATTTCCCTGTTTAAATAAAAATGGGTCATCCAAAAAATAAGTCTTAGCTTCATATAAAAATTTCTTCCTCTGTTGGTATATCAAACCATAGGGTAATATGTCACTAAAAATAAACTTTACAATGTCAGCATACCATGGAACACACCACTCATTAATAGTGAATAATTTTTCATCAGGAAAATGTTCATTAATTTCATCATCAAAAGAGAGAGATTATTCAGTTTCAATCCTAAACAGATGATTAGCAATTTGATTATCAACACCCTTCCTATCTATTATCTCAAAGTTAAATTCTTGTAAAAGAAGAATCCATCTTATCAGTCTTGGTTTTGTATCCTTCTCTTTCATTAAATATTTAATAGCAGAATGGTCAGTATGCACCACACATTTAGTTCCAATTAAATATGATTTGAATTTTTCAAAAGCAAATACTATAGCTAATAACTCTTTTTCGGTTATGGTATAATTAAATTGAGCTTCATTAAGTGTTCTACTAGCATAGTACATTACTTTGAAAATTTTATCATATTTTTTTCCTAAAATAGCTCCAATAGTATAATCACTTGCATCACACATTAATTCAAAAGGTTTTACCAATCTCGTGAAACAATAACTGGAGCAGTGATTAATTTTTCTTTTAATAATTCAAAATCTTTTAGACAATCTTCATTAAAATTAAAAATTGCTTCTTTTTCCAGAATTGGTATAGATGCTTAGCAATTTTTGAAAATTCTTTAATATAACGCTTGTAGAATCCAGCATGCCCAAAAAAACTCTTAATTTCCTTCCGATTTGTTGGGCAAGGTAAATTAGCAATCACTTGAATTTTGCAGGGTCTACTTCCATACCTTTTTCTGAAATTTTATGTCCCAAAATAATTCCTCCTCGCTTACCATAAATTGGCATTTTTCTCGATTAAGAACTAAATTTGTTTTATCACGGCATTTAAGAACTTTAGATGGGTGTTCTAAACATGATTCAAATGAAGTTCCAAACATTGTAAAATCATCCATAAACACTTCAATTCCTTTTTCAATTAGATCACAAAATATTTCCATCACACATCTTTGAAATATAGCAGTGACATTACATAAACCAAAGGACATTCTTCTAAAAGCAAAAGTACCATAAAGACTGGTAAATGTTATTTTTTCTTAATCCTCAGGAACAATTTATATTTGGTGATACCCAGTATATTGATCTAGAAAATAAAAGTATTTATGCCCAGTAAGTCTATCCAACATCTGATCCAGAAAGGGCAGTGGAAAATGATCTTTCCTGGTGGCAAAATTTAATTTTTTATAATCAATGCATATTCATCATCCTGTAACTTGTCTTGTTGGTCTCTTTTCATTAACAGTTATAGTTTCTCCTCCTTCCTTAGAAAACAGTGAATAGGACTGACCCAAGCACTATCTGAAATAGGATAGATAATTCTAGATAATTCCAGTATCTAACCATTTTAAAATTTTTTTCTTAACAACTTCTTTCATAATAGAATTTAATCTCCTTTGAGGATCGACCCTGGGTTTGCAGTTTTCTTCCATAAAAATTCTGTGCATAGAAATTGAAAGACTGATTCCTTTAATATCAGCTATGGTCCATCCAGAGGCTTTCTTATAGTTCTGTAAAGTTTCAAGCAGATTCTCTTCTTCTTCTGTAGTTAATTTCGAGAAAATTATAACAGACAAACTTGAGGAATCACCAAAGATTGCATATTTTAAATGTTCAGGAAGTAATTTCAATTCAAGTTCAGAAGGTTTTTCAATTGATGGACTGAAAAATTCATCTTTATTTGTCGTGTCCAAAACTTCAATTGATCATGCCATATCTTCAATATTGATGGAATTCCAATTAATTTTTTTGTTCTAAGATATGTTTTTCTAACAAAATATCTTATACGCTATTAACAAATTCTCATCATCTCGCATAAATATCGAGATATGACACGAATCTCGAGATAATTTTTTAGCAAAATTTATTCAAAGCCTAATAAAAGGTCACCCAGAGCTCCACTTTCAGTAAACTTATAGTCAAACTAACCGACTGGATGAGACGGACCCAGTGATAACAAAATTAGTTCAATCAGATCAAATTAAGTTCAGATCAAGTCGTTAAACCACTCTTTAAAGTGTTCCAGACATATTTAAAAGGTCAAACGAATGTCGAATCTAGCAAGCATATATTTGAATCGAGCGTCTCGACAAGACGAACCTAGCGAGCCCAAGATTGCTGAATTCTGATAATGTTAGGAAACTCAAATTTCATCAAATATCGTTTGATCGAATGAAGCTCTCCTGGCCGTCCGATCAAAGTGATTCATTTTTATGTATTAATTGCACCCATAACACTATAAATAGAGTCTCACCTTCTCATGTGGGAGAGGAGAGCTTGAGGCTAGAGAAATAACTTAAAGCTTTGAGAAAGAAGCAAGTCCAAGCCTGCGCCACGCTCGTCGGAAGACTTTATAACACTTTCTTGTTTGTAGGACAAGAAGTCTCTATAATCGTCGACGTTGTAATTTACGAATATTCTACCATGAATCATATCCTATATAAATTTTATTTTTGATGAATTTAATTTGAAATGTTTTAAAATTCCACGATCATTTTTAATAAAGTGTGCCACAATAATCAAAACATAAGAAATATATCATTATAAAACATTATAAAATACCTCAAAAAAAAATATTCATATGCTATAAGTAAAAAAATAATAATAATAAATAAATAAAGTGAGTTTAAACGTACTTGAATTTAGGACAAAAAAAAAACAAAAATATATATATATGCATCATGAAATTTTAGAGTGCGTTTGATGATTTTAATAACATTAAAAAAATAGCAAATTAAATTATTTGTTAATTCAAACTCGGTAACCCTTCATCAGTACATTTCAAGTAACGCCGTTCAAAAAAAATAAAAATAAATTGTTTGTCTTTTACCATTTATTGTACGTATTTTTCTAAATTAAAAATTGATGTTAACTTGAAAGTCAAAATAAACGAGTTTAAACGTCCACGTAGAAGGAAAACTTTTCCGGCGGGCCCTTTCCTTTGTATAATTAATATCATTTTTTTTATTACGATAGAATAAAATGATAGAAAGACAGCATGTTTTATAATTCACGTTACATTGTCTGTATTTTCCTCTCTGCGTATTCGAGAAATGACTAAAATAATAAGATAAAAAATCATAAGTTTCTCTCCCTTTCTATTATGTGAAGCTATAAATACTTGATTTATGCACCTTAATCACCATCAACTACAAAGGAAGAAAACAAAAGAAATATCCTCATATCGATATGATTCGCTCTACATCCTATTTTTCAATCTTTCTGCTCATTCTCTCAGCCGTCACCCACCTTCCAATTTTGGCATCATGTAGTCGCGATGGCTTTTCTATAGAGCTCATCCATCGTGACTCCCCTAAGTCGCCTCTTTATGATCCCAGTTTAACATATTCATCCCGCATACGTGCGGCTGCCTAGCGCTCTCGTTCCCGTGCCATTTACTTTCGTGATGCCATCCAAAAGGCTCGTACTTCTTCCTCTGCACTCCCCATGGACGATTCCAACAACTTCTACTCAGAGATCACCCCAAACACCTTCGAATACTTGATGAGCTTCTACCTTGGCACTCCAAACAAGAAGATCCTTGCCATTGCCGACACAGGCAGTGACCTCATATGGGTCCAATGTGCTCCCTGTAATGAATGCTACCAACAAACTGCCCCTCTTTTTGACCCACAAGCTTCTTCTACATACAAAACAATCTCTTGTAATACCGACTCATGCTCGACACTACCACAAAGTAGTTGTGGCCCATCCTCTCAGTGCAATTATCAATATGGATACGGTGACAAGTCAATTGTTCAAGGCTACCTCTCCACGGAGACATTAGGCTTTGACTCTACCGGCGGTCGTCCAGTACAATTCCCTACAACTCTCTTCGGGTGCACCCATCAGAGCAATGGCACATTTGACAAGAATGACGCTGGCCTTGTTGGCCTAGGTGGAGGAAAGCTATCACTCATCCGCCAACTCGGCTCCACCATTGGCAACAAGTTTTCCTATTGCTTGCCCTCATCAACCCAAACATCTGCAACGAGTCAGCTCAACTTTGGCTCCAATGCTGTCGTTTCCGGATCCAACGCTGTTACCACACCCTTAATCTCTGGTTCTCCGGACACATTCTACTTCCTTAATCTTGAGAATATTAGCGTGGCCGGAAAAACCGTCACTATTGGTAAGCCAATGCAGACAAAGGCGGCCACCCAAGGCAACATCATCATCGACTCTGGCACGACTCTGACACTCATCGATGATAACACACTGCAATCCGTGGAGAGCAACGTGCAGAGCAGTGTTAGCCTTCCCCAAGTCACAGATCCAAACGGTGTCTTCAACCTTTGCTTTGACACCTCCAAAAATGGGGCTTCTGCTCGGTTTCCAGAGATCACCTTCCAATTTTCCGGTGGAGCATCATTGGTCTTGCAACAATCTAATGCATTTGTAGAGGCTTCTCAAAATGTTGTGTGCCTTGCAATCGTCTCCAGTGGGAGCATCGAAGATTCAATCAACATATTTGGCAATATTGCACAACAAAACTTCCATATTGGCTATGACCTCTCCAACATGCAGCTCACCTTTGCACCGACCAACTGTGCAACACTCTAAATTCGATTATGTTGTAAAAATTATCAATTAGACATATGTCCTATCTTAATTTTATATTGTACGTTTATGGCTCATATATTATGATTTATCTTTAATTTGCATGAAATCTTTCACTCAATTTACTTTTACATATGTTAAATGCATCCATAGTATATTTATTTCACTTGTTCTTATTGTCTAAATCTCTTTATAACATAGCATCTCATTTATTTGAGAAATCCTATAAGAAATTATCTTCATTATCTTCATTAGCCCTTCAAAATTTTTCAATAATTTTTTCAATGATTAATCAAATATTGTGATTGGACACTGAGAATAAATAATAATTAAGTATTGATAACAAGGTTTATGATAATTATTTAAAAATTGTGCTCATTATCACTTACATTCCTTTTAAAATATTTAATTTTACCAATTAATAGTTTGGATAGTAACCAAGAGATTAGTTAATTAAGGGATAATTGTATGATTATTAATGAATTAGATAAATTCAATAAAAATTATTTAAGTCTTTAACAATAAAAATTTGGATAGTAAAATTATAATTTTATGAAAAAGTATCTTTAACAAAAAAACCATTTTTACTAATTATTTTCACATTTCTTCAATATATAAAATTGTATTGTTCTAATGAAGTCCAATCGCCTGTTGACCTCACTTTTGTTGATGTTTAGACTTTGTTCCTTAGAAGTCTAAGATTTAGTTATAGGATTTTCTTGTTGACTATCCTAGAGGACTAGTGATGGAACCCTAACCTATTAAAAATTCTAAACACCTCTTTACTCTTCTTGGAGTTCCACATGTTTGGTTTTGACCTCTATCACTTAGTAGAATGGAGCTAAATATGAGGGAGCTCAGGGGGAGTCCCCATAAGCTTGTCTCGCATTAGGGTTACACACACTTGAACCCCTCACTTTCACTCACAACCTAAAACCCTAAACCAAGCATGCTTCCTCTTCCTTCCCACTCTTTTGGGAACTCATGTGAGTGGTCCCCCAAATCCTTGGCTTTTGGCTAGGGTGGCTAGGAGCAACACTTGGAGGACCCAAATGGGGATTTCTTTGGTCTCATGACTCAAAAAGGTTAACTTTGTGATTAGCCTCCTCAATTGACCCCAATTTTGCCAAAATTCATAATTTTGACCTTTTACCCCTAAACTTTTCTAAAATTATCAAAAATGTCTCTGAAACCCTAATTTTCCCAAAATTGCTCAAATTCTCAAATTCATATAAAAAATCATATCAAACCATTCAAAATTACTCAAATTGTCTAAAATACTCCATTTCCTCAAAATACCCAAAATACCCTCAAATTTGCCAACATTACCAAAATGACCCCCCAAAAATCTCCAAAATCTTCATGTTCACTCCAAATGTTCTCAAAATCAATTTGAATCTCCCAATATCCCCAATTGTGCCCCAATCCACCAAAATTAGTCAAAATTTCCATATTTCCCCTAGGTGCCTAAAGTCTCTAAATCACCCCTAATTTCCACCAAATTGATCTCAAACTCTCCCAATTACAAATACAAATCAAATTTAATCATGTTCAAATCCAATTTGAATCAAATTCAAGTCCCATTGAACCATCCTCCAAGCATTAATTTCAATTTGAGCCAAGATTCCCAATTTGACCACGCCCTTAAATTCCATCAAATTGAACCCCATAACAAACCCAATTTTGAATCCTAAAATCTTAGTAACACTCCCTTAGACCAATTTGAACCCTCAATTGGTCTAGACACAAACTCAAACCTAGTCTAAATCCAACCCAAACCAAAACCCCAAAATTTACCCCAAAATCCAAACTTCACCAAATTGAACTTCATGACACTCCTATTTCCATCCAATTTATATCCAAACTACTCATGAAATTTCTCTAAATTAATTTGGACTTCCAATTAATCTCTACCCAAACCCTAGCCAAGCCTAAATCTAAACCTAAGCTTAAACCCCCATTTTAAACTTAATCTCAAATCCAACTAAATTCTTTCACATTGATCCAAGCCCTAACCTTTTATACCATGCTTAAGTACCCTTGGATGCTAATAAAAACACCTAATGATCCACTTTTGAGCCATGGAACAAGGGTCCCCTAAATGGTGGAACCACTTCCCAAATTTGCCTAAGTGACCTAAGTTTTGCATCACCTAATTAAACCTCCATCTTGATCACAATTAAACACTCCACTGACCTCCCTAAACCAGCTAGCTGCCATCCTAGCCCTAGAAAATCGGCCTAGTCACTGAAAAACACAAAACCAAGAAGGCACTCCCAATGGCTCGAACTCAATTACAATCATCCAATGTGGCTCACCCTCATTGGTCACTTGCACCACTCAGACCTCCACCAAAGTGGCATTTTCCACCCCCTGGCCTGCCGTGTTGGCCACAATGCACATGGCTATTCAACACCACCCCCTCACGATGAGCACCCCATTCCTTGAGGAAACTCTGCCAAAATATTTTCAGAGCTTCTCCAGACTTACCTAAGTTAAAACCCACAATTTCAGCCACCAATCCCAACTGTTCAGGCCCAATTTCATCTTTGAAATCCAGGGCATTTTTTTTTCATACCACAAACCTCCACCAATCTCGAAATTGAACTAGTCCTAAGCTTCCCCGGACCTTAAGAGGAAGTTCTCCATCAAAATCCCTATCCCTATAGCCCTCTACACTAGACTTCCACATAGACGGCACCACCCTCAGGTGTAGCTCTTACACGGCTCCAATCCTTACTCGAATTGACGCTTGGAGGACGTTTGTGGGACCAAAGAGAATCTTCAGAACCATTCCAACTGAGGCCACACCTCTTGGACGAAGGTATGGACCATCTTCCCTAAATTCGAGCTCTGTTTGATCATTTGTGAAGAAAAGTTTAATTTCATAAGCATGTTACCATGTAGAAAGGTTTGCTTGGACTAGATGAAGGTGTAGGAATAAACCACATGTGATTTGGTTGAGTTTTGAGTGAGATCTTAGGGATTTAGTATGGACGGTTCTAAGTTCACACCAACTGGGGACAAAGATAAAAAGCCGTTGGATTGCGCGTGTATCAGTTGAACGCTCCAAATCAAGCTAGACGAGAAGATGAAGCATAAAGTGTGGGGCAAATCTGTGTTGACGCGGAAGGCGACATTGAATGGGAGCGCACCATGTGGAGCTTCAGGGTCGTCGTAGGATTGCGTGGCGCCGACGTGGATAAGTAGAAAAATTTGGCATTTTTTATTTCAAATAATTCAAAAACTTTAAAAATCCTTAACTTGGTATAGAAAATTCGTAAAATAAGAGGAAAATACTCCTGTGCTCAGTGAGCAAAGGAGAAAATTATGAACCAAAAATTGAAATTATTTGTCTTATATTTTATTTTCAATTAATTAAATACTCTAGAGCTTGTTTTAATTTTATTTAATTAAATATTGTCAGCATGGCTTGAAATTTAAAGTGTTTGATCTTCATGTGACTAGGAGGAACCTCTGATTTTTACAAAGTCAGAGGACACATTTATGGTTGAAAGCCCTAATTTTTCATATTAGATGTCAATGTTTTAATTAAATAATTGTATAAATTAAAATATAAATCAGAAAAATATGGGGCTTACTTTGGTAGGTTCACTGTGGTAAAAGGATCCTATAAAAAATTTAAAATGAGTTTAGATAATTATGTTTATTATCTTATGTAATTAAGTCACTAAAACTCATAAAAAAATAAAGAAAATGAAATGCATCTCAAAAAATCACAAAAATTGGTTCACATTGAAGATAATTAATATATTAAACCTTTGTAAAATTTTGGAACCTATTTGGATTATGTTTGATTTTAAAATAAATTTTTTAGGTAAATGGGATCTTTATACTAAAATAATTATAATAAATAAAATATAATTAAGAAAATTATGAAAAGTGGTTTGGGGTGTTCATTGTTCATTTTTTTAGCTAATTTTCAATTTAAAAATAATTTTAAAATGTCAAAAATCATAATAATACAAAAATGCACCAAGAAGTCACAATTTGTTCCCTGATCACTTCGAACCACCTAAAATATTTTTCCTAATTTTCTAAACATTGTTATATATTTTTAAAAGGCCTAAAAATGTATTTTCCTTAATTTTACATTAAAATAATTATAATAAATGAAATAAAAATCACAAAAATATAAAATTTATTTCAATAAGTTCTCTGAACTTAGAGAGAATAAAAAAATATATAAAAGTTAATTTTCAAAATTAATTTATATTTTCTATTTAATTAATCACCAAAATCAACAAATAATTATAATAATTAAAATAAAATTCAAAAAATTTACCAAAATTATTCTTAGAGGTCCTCTGACCTAGATGAACCTCCAATAATTTTCTTAAATATAGAAGGTTTGTTTTGATCTACTAAACTAATTAACAATAAAAATCCTTATTTTTGAGTTAAAATAATTAATAAAAAACTAAATAAAAATTAGAAAAATATAATTTCTCCTCTTATCTTTTTATTGACCCATGAGTAAGGTAATTAAAAAATTTTAAAGTCATTTGAGTTAAATTTAAAGAATTATGAAGTGGAAAGCCTTAAGGGCAAAATGGTAATTATGAGATTTTGAACTCTAATTAAAATTTTGAATTTAAATTAAAGGGTAAATAGGTAATGTTTATTTAAATTAACTCTCTTGGATGATTGAATCACAATGGATTAAAGGGTAGAAACCAATTCATAATTTTTCTATAACAAGGGCAAAATTACAATTTCTTGAATTAACGTGACTTGGAAGTTAATCCGATTGGATGATCCTAGAGTAGCGGGCCTAACTTAGGAAGACAATAACTCACTAATCTAAAGCCTCTAATCGGTGATCAAATGTTAAGTGAAATCATTTAATAGAAGTTAAATCCACCTAATTCAAGACCTGCACAAAATTATTAATGGAATCTTAAGGGCTTAGTAGTGAGCTAGATTTAATTTAATTCGCTTAATAAGATTTAGAAAATGAAACGTAACTAATTCTAAATACTCTCAAAACACTACAAGACCAATTTTAATTGAAAGAGCGAGAATTCTTGATAATTTAATTTGCCCTTAAGGGCGTTTGCTCGAATAATTCTTAAATAGAACATCAAGTGAATACTTAGTTACCCAGCTCAAGGGATAATTAAAACAATAATGTTCATTAAGAACAGGTTAAAACAACACTAATAAGTGGTAACATAATCCGAGGTGAATGATTCAACAACATAACAGATTCAGAACTCGAAACAATTCAATGGATTTTAGAAGTTATTTAGGGTTACACGTTGAAGATTTTTTCAGCCTTTTGGGTGTTTTGAAGGATAGTTGAACTAATTATACTTTGATGAAGAAAATCATCCTTAAAATATTAGGGACCCACCAAGTTATTCCTTGGGACCCATTAATTCACCTAAATCAATAAAAATGCCCTAAATTACTTATCCTACATTTACAAACCAATGTTCAAGGACTTGAGTCTTCTCTAAGGTATTTAACTTCTTGTGAGAAAATGGGGACATTTGTTTTTGCCACATATGGATCATCAGAATGGTATAAGTCTAAGGTCTAGGTGGCTAGAGTGATGATGATAATGCTAATGTGTACTAAACGAGTGATACGATGTGGGAATTTTAGATATTATCTCCTCCCTCAAGGACCTTCAATGAGAGAAGAGGAAAGGACCGACGATACTATTCATCGATTCTTGGTGGGATTGTTTCCCCCGACACTCTTACGTTGACAGTAATCCTAGCTTGTTTAGATTTACTAGCCTGTGGACTATACTACTTTACAAAATAAAAATAAAAGTTTATCTTCGTTGTTAAAATAAACTGTGCATGAAAGTCTAAACAATAGCTTTTGCATGAAAATTATAGAATTTTGATGAAAACTTATAAAGGTTCATGGTCAGTCAATCAGTTCGAGGTTAAGGACTACAGTCCATAGATTATCAACTTGGTAGCTCTTGTTCAAGGTCGGGAAGCACCCCCCACCTTTACCAATGTTTTATACCTAGTCTAGGTCTTCCACATAGACTACGTAATTTTCTTTGCGTATATTTGTTTTGTTACGACTCGTTTTGCTACTTTTTACACTAAAGTTCTTGCTTTCTTTTTCTGTAATTTATTTAAATTTCTTGCAAATTATACTTTGTTTTATGAACTACCACATAGTGGTGGTAGAAGCCCAGGTATGCATATTTTGTACTGTAATTTCTTTTCTTATTTCTTTTACTTTATAGTACTTCCATACTTGCACTTACTTACTTTGCATGCAAAACCAAAATAAAAACACATTTTCAAAATTATAACTACACTTTCAAACTAATGAACGAACATAATACACTTCTTTTGGATTTACGAGGATCTCTCAAATGAGGTAACCTATAGTTGCTCACGAAAATTCTCCGATCTACTTTGCTTAGCAACTCATTCGGACTAAGTAAGTTTGAAAGAAAATAGTTGTGCTATAATGAGGGAACCGTAGGATCCTAACCGGTGTCGCTCTAATGAAATTAAAATTTCCCCCAGAACATTTAAACACTGTAAACCTTTTGAACCTTAGACCTTAGAAATTCTACTTCAACAAGGATCTTAGAGCATGAATCGTGGGCAGCACGATGAGGACCTACAGAAGGATATCTTCGAGATAGTTGACCAGACCCGCAATTACGCAGTAAATTAACTTACAAAAGATGGCCAAAAACTTAACACGATTTATAAATAGCAGCTAGTGTGCAAAATCTTAAATGATATAAAAATTAGAAAATATTTTACACACTAGGGGTACTACGCAAGTATACATATCATTTCAAGTAATATAGAGTTTTCTTTAAAAACCCCAGTATCGATCCCATGAGGAAGTGAAGTAAGAGGTCTTTAGTCAAATTCTAGTCTACTACTAATAGTCCTTAGTTTGGAATGTCGATTAAAATTGTGTTTTATCTAGAAACTACTCCTAAATGCAAGTGTTAAATGTAATAGTAACTATAACTAAATGCAAATATTAATTCTAAAGATAACCCTGTTTGGATGAGTTGGTTTGGAGAATTTTGAGATATTAAAAACTAATATTCTTATGTAATGAAATAGATAATGTATAGGAATGAGATGCATTTAATATTTTACGTGCCAAATAGGAGCAATCCTATTCTTTACAATTCGTCCAGGCATAAAGAACATTGACTAATCCTATGCTTGGTTACTAAACCTGCGGCTAGGCTGGGAGGATACCGGCTCTCACTTCGGATCTCCCACGTTCTCTTCGCCTGAGGGCTAACAATCTACACTTCAGCACCCAAATGATAGGACCGAATTGAGGATTTTAGCCTGTCACTCTAAAATCTCCAATTCTACGTCCGATAATTATATTTCCCTATTTATTTGCATTCAATTCCCATAAACTTCACCATCCATGGAATTTGAATGTGGTTCCACTTCGTTGAGAATTACATATGCCCTTTCGGAACTTAACACAATTACAACGAATTTTAACACTTCAATGGGCCCTTATTGCAATGTAAATGAAGTGCAAGTAAAAACCATCACATTTATAATTAAAATATATTTTAGTAAGCATCGCAATATCCTAATCATGAATCATACTCATTGCAAAAGAAAAGTAAAATGAAAAGAATGGCATAATTTTCTCATGCTGTTATTTCCAAAGAAGAAGAAAGAGTAAGAGAGATACGTCACAAAGCACGAAAAAAAACACAACGGAAACTTTATTAAACCAAAACAAATCCACTAGGTAATTGTTTACAAAATTATAAGATAATGAAGAATAATAGTTAGCTTTTTCCCTTTAAAGAAAGACGAAGATCTCTCCCACAAAGTCTCCCGTCGATCCATGCAATGCTAGAACATCTCCTTACAAATTCTCATAAAATCTCATCTTCAATCTCTCCAAAAGGGTAGAAATCTATATTTCTACTCTTAATCTAAGAATCCTAAACATTCCTCAAAGTTTTTCTCCACTTTTTTCTCCTAAATTCCTCACTTTTCTAACCTATATTCACCATTTTAAAGAGTATGGACGAAGTTTGAAGAGTTTCCATAAGCACCCCTTTGAAATAGCGTCCAAATATGTTGAATTTAGGCCAAAAACCGCCAAAAGTCAGTCCAGAACCTTCGGGGCGCCGTCGGCGGGTTCGAGGCCGCTGTCGGCGGCCTTTTCGAGCACTTTTCCTTGTTTTCTAGAAAATCTCGCCGTCGGTGAGATCGTGGCCGTCGTCGGCGAGCAGGCTCTGCGCAACTCCACCGTTTTGCTCCGCTTGGCTCCGTTTTAGCTCCGATTAGCCCTGTTTTAGTTGCATTGTGTTTGTAACAGATAGCCCTACAAAATAAACATAAAAACAACATTTCTTTAAAGTGTAATCTCATTCAAAAATATACAAGAAGTGTAAAAGAGATTAAGCATCAAAAGACTTATCGAAAGGTGTCAGGGCATAATTTCATTTCTTGCTCGTTTTTGCTCCAAATTGCACCGTTTTTGCTTCTTTTTGCTCCAATCACCATTTCTTGTACCTAAAATCAAAAAACATACAAAATACCTTCCTTTTAAAGTGTAATATCATCAAAAATGAGTAAAATGATATAACAAAAAGTGTATATATTTCAGGCGTGTCAATAGTAAACAAATCCACAATAGAAAATCGTTTTTTAGAATTAAACAAAAAGTCATGGACTTCGAGGTGGTCCGCCTAGTGCGACATAAATCTTCAACTCATCTTTAGGCCTTTGTACAATCATATTGTGCAATATAAGACCTCACTCGTCTTAGGATTCCAAGGTTACGTTCAGTGAGACGTAAATCCTCCTATCTTCAATGTTATTTGTATGACCGATATCATGCAATTGTAAGCCCTACATAATAAGATTGGCACCATGAAACACTAAATAATATCTCTTCAAAATTGAAGCTAATAGGATAGCTTGGTTAGTCACTAAGGTTCTCCTCAGGATCCGTGACATCCCCTATCTCTATTCCTTTGGATTCTATAATAAAGGTTCCTATTTGATCCCTCCACATTTCAAATTTCTATGCCCGACACCCTAAAATTTGAATTCACAAAGAAAATACCTCTGATATAAATCAAGAGTTTTCATGGGTGACTTTGGTCATTTATGATGTAATTAACTATAGAGGTTTGCCCTTATAGGAAACTTTAAGAACCCGCTTAATATAAACCTTATATAATCTTTTATATTATGTAGGAGAATCTGTCGATCAACATATAGGTTTCGCAGATCAAAACAGATGTCATAACTTATTTAGTTTCTTTAATCGAGCCTCACTATTAAGCAATGTGTCTATTACTCGGGATAGATGCATGTCTTACGGTGTAGTGCTCATTTATTCAAACTATTGTATATAAGAGATCAGTTTAGTTTCTTATTTTCCAAAACTAAAGTGCAAATTTTCAAAATTATATATATATATATATATATATTAAAATTAAAATATATTTTCAAAGCGACCGACACACTTCCCTTTGGATATTTCTTGAGAAGAAAGGTGTTGATATGCCTTTTATTCAAGTGTTGACCTCACTTTTGTTGAGGTAAAGTCTTTCTATTAGGAGCCTAGGGTCTAACCATAGAACTTTCCTGATAACTATCATAGAAGACTAGCAATGGAGTCCATACCCCCCTTAGAAATTCATAACACTTCCTTTCTTCACTTGGAGTTTCAAATGCTTAAAGTCTAACTTCTAAGTACATAGGAGGATGAGACAAAGCATAAGGAAGCTCAAGAGGAGTTCCATATAGGTTGGTCAAGCCTTAGAACTCACCTTGGGTTGTCTGGTCTGGGTCAAGTTCACACACACACACCTGAGCTTTACACTTACACTCACCACCTCTACCATAAAGCAAATATGTCGAAACTAAACATGCCTATACCAAATCCCCTCTGCCTTTGGAAACTCATGTGGGTGGTTGCGCGAGCTCTTGGCCCTGGGCTAGGGATTGGTTAGAACCAACACATGGAGGATCCAAAATGAGAATTCCTCTGGCCCATGGCTCAAGGAGGTTGGCATCCTCAATTAACCCCAAATTTACCAAAATTCCAACTTTAACTTCTTACCCGCAAAACTCCACCAAATTACCAAATTGCCCTTAAACCTTAATTTTAACCAAAAAATCTCAAAATTGTTGAAATTACCCAATTATCTCCAAAAATCATTCAAAAATGTTCTCCGCGACCCAAAATACCCATAATACCTCAAATTTCCCAAAATACCCCAAATTGGACAAAATGACCAAAATGCCCCTCTAATTTCAAAAATTCCTAAAAATTCCAAAATCATCCCAAATGTCCCCAAAACCAATTAAAACCACTTTATAGGACCTAATTTGACCAAATTGACTCATTTTGACCAAAAACCCCAAATTGCCTCTTAAGGCCCAAAATGCCCAAATCACCTCCAATGTTCACCCAATTGATCCCAATCCTCCCCAGTTTCAATCCTTAACTCAAATTCATCATTCCAATCTCATTCAAAGCCAACTACAAGTCCAATTTGACCCAATTTCAACCCAAACCAAAAAGGCCCAATTTTGACCACATGACCCAATTCCCCTAAATTGAACCTCTTAGCCAAGTCCATCTCCCCAAAATTGAATTTTAAACTCTTCATGGCATTCCAAAAAACCAAATTGATCCACTAAATGACCATAATTTGAAGCCAAACCTTACCCAAATCCAACCCATGTTTAACTCCTCAATTTTGCCCCAAATGTGCCACATATCCAAATGTCACCAAATTGAATGCCTTAACCCCAAAATTTCCACTTTCTATTAAAAACACTTCATGACATCCCCCTAGACAAATTTGAACCATCAATCGAACCCTATCCAAACTCTAGCCTAACATAAACTCAAACCTATTCCAAGTTAACCCAAATTGGCCAAATGTCCAAATCCCATCAAATTCACCTTCCAAACCAACTCAAAATCACTCCAATCCTTTTCTAAAGCCTTGTGACAATCATGCACACCATTTTGAACAATCAATTGTTCCCAACCAAAGCTTAAACCTAACCTAGGCCAACATGAACCTAAATGACCCAATATTGAACCTAAGAGACAAACTCACCCAAACCTAGTCAAATTGACCAAGCCAAGTCCACCACAACCAGCATTTGGACCCTAGGAGCCACCCTAGATCCATTTAGCCAAATCTACATGGGTCATGGACCAAGGGTCCCCTAAGTTAGGGGATTCCTACCGTAAATGGTTAAACCAAAGGGGATTTCTTACCCAAAGCCATCACTAGCCCAAACCATCACCATAATGGTCTGACCTCTAACTCACCTGACTACCTTGCCCCTCCCCTGGCCTGGCCGACCTAATCGCCAGTGAAGCTAAAACCGAGAGTCACCTCCCGTGGACAAAACTCAGTTGCACTCTCTTGAGTTGTCCAACCCTGACTGGTTAATTGCTCCTTGTTGCCCTCCCCCAAGGCACTTGAGCACACCCAGATCCAAGCCATGGCAGCCAATCTAAGCTCCCTACTTAAACCCCACCTCTTCACGACCAAGTAAGGAGAACACACTGAACCTAAGGGAAAATCTGTCCAATTGCTCCCAAAGCTTTGTACAGACCTCCTAAGCTCAGTTCCCCTGCTCTCAGCCACCCACGGCCACCACCTGAGGCCAATTTCCCCACTGAATTTTCAGTGGAAACCGGGACAAACTCAACCACAGCCCCACACTACACCAAACTACAAATTGATTTCCCCCACACCATCATAAGACCAAATGAAGAAGATCCCCTACAGAAGCCCGGTCAAAGAGCCTCTCCAACCCGGACTTCTCTCAAACCAGAATTCACCTTCTGATCGAACTCTGGTGCCTGTAGGAGTTGCGCAAGGTCACAACGAACATGTAGAACCATTCTGATTGAGGCCTCCCCTCTCAAGCTACGGTATTGAGCTCTCACCTTAACCAGAGCCTATTTTGATCCTCCATATATCTTTACGTATAAGTCGTATACATAGTTTTGTCTAGCTCGAGTCCTTAAAGTTGAAAGGTGGATGACACTCGAAATGAACCAGGTGAAGACGAAGAAGGAGAATCGTTGGATCGCAAGTGTATTGAATGAACGACCGTAATTGCACTAAACGGAACCACGATACATAAAGTGCGGGACGCGTGGCTGCTGAGTCAGATGAGGCATTAAATGGTAACATGCTGCGTGGTCTTTTGGAGGACCGTAGGATGAGGTGGTGGCTGCGTGTTTTAATAGAAAAATAGGGTATTTAGGATTTATTTAAATCAGTATACCTTTGAAAATCCATAACTTTGTGTAGACATATCAAAAAAATAAAATAAAAATACTCTAATGCTTAGTGAATAGAGGAGAATAACGTGGAATAAATTTGGAGTCATTTGAGTTATATTTATTTTAAAATAATTAAAAATAGTAGGGCTTATTTAAGTCATAACTTAGCATAAACATTTCACCAATGCATTAGGTTTGGACGGCATAAAGGCTCTGTGTTTAGGGGTCTTCTCTGATTTTTCTAAGGTCATGGGCCACCTCTAACCAGAGATCCTTAAATTTTAAGTTAATCCCCTCTATTTTGATATAAGAATTATAATAATTAAAATATTGATAAAAAAATGCAAAACTTATTTCGGTAGGTTCGTTGTAGTCAGAGCACCCTAGGAAAAACATAAAATGAGTTTAAATAAATAAGAGTGGCAGTAATGATAATTAACTCATTAAAATAACTTAAACATAAAATAATTAAAATAACAATGTAAAAGACATAAAAATGACTCTCCACTATTAAAAAACAAATAGAGGAGCTCCCCATAAAAATTTGAAATTAATTGGAGTTAATTTACCCACTAAATGAATTTTCAAATTAAATGATAGTTTGGAATTGAAATAATTATAATAATTAAAATAAAAGTAAAAAAATCATTAAAATTGGATTTGGGAGCTTCTAGTAACTAGAGAAACTTGAAAAAAAATAAAAATTTGAATTAAAATGATGTTTTTATTTTTAAACTACATTTTAATATTTAAATAATTAAAAATAATTAAAAATAATTAAAAAATAAAAAAAATAAAAAAATATTAAAATACACTAAAATGTCACATTTGGTCTCCTAATCACTTAGGAGAAATTAAAATAATTTTTCTAATTTTCTATGTGATATTAAATTTTAAAGGACTAAAATAATTTTTAAAGGCTAAAAATGGATTTTTCTTAATTTTTCACTAAAATAATTACAATAATTAAAAATAAATCACAAAAAAATGAAAGTTATTCCTCTGTGTTCCTTGGACTCAAAGAGATTTAAGAAAAATACAAAACTGAATTTTCAATTTAAATAATATTTTATATTTAAATAATACTCAAAGCAAACAAATAATTTTATTAATTAAAATAAACTCAAAAAATTTTGAGAATTGGTCCAAGTGGTCCTCCGACCTATGTGACCCTCCAATAATTTTCATAAGGATGGATAATTTTTTTTTATTGCGTTATTGAATTAACTTTGAAAATCCTTATGTTTGCATTTAAATAATTATTAAAATTAAATTAAAACCAGAAGAATCACATTTTCTCCTCTGCTGTTTTAATTGACCCATGAGTGGGATAACATAAAAATTGTAAAGTCATTTGAGCTGAATTTAATAAATTATTAAGTGATGGACCTTATAGGGGCAAAATGGTAATTTTGATATTTAAGCCTTAATTAAATATTTAGGCCTAATGAAAGGGAAATGAGTAATGAATGATAATAATTGAAATATTTAGATGATTGTGATACAAGATATTTAATGGTAGAAACTAATCTCACATTTTTTTCACATTAAGAATAAAATTGTAATTTTCTTAATTGTTATAATTGGAAGATAATTAAAAATCAAATGATTATGAAGTAAGGGGTTTGACTTTGGAAGATAATAATAAACTAATTTATAACCCTTAATTAATAGTTTCATAACAATTCAATATATTGATAAGGATCAAATGCATCACATAACTTAATATTTCTAACATTGCAAATTTACTTATTAAATCTTAAGGGCTTAGTAGTGAGCTAGTCTTAATCTAATTTGACTTGATAAGGTTTAGAAATAAAATACAATCAACTTCAAACACTTTGGAACACTACAAGCCCAACTCTAAATTAAATTGGCTAAATTCTTAATAAATCAATTTGCCCCTAAGGGCCAACACTTACAAAATTTATAAATAAAATACCAAGTGATGGTTACCCCACTAATTGGGATTATTGAAACATCAGGATTCATTAAGCATACACGTTATTATGGATGATTTATTTAGTAAATATAATAAGTTCAAATGAACTCGAGACAATTCAAAATGGTTGTGAAATATCTAGAGTGTTCCCCGGATCTTTTCACAAGTCTTCTGGATATCTTGGAGGACGACTGAACCTATTATACTTTATTAAAGAAATACTTCCTCATAAATGAGCAGATAGGAACTCACTAACTTATGGCATATGATTGGTAGTTACTTTAGAACCAGTTTTTCCTGTTTTCTGTCATGTAATTTTAAATTCCTTGCAAAATTATATATGCAATGCAAAAGGCTAAACTTTCAGCTAGAGTGCGATAAGAGGACTGCTACGCTTTTACAGTTCACGGTATTTTCCCTTTCTTGCATTTACTTTACTGCATTTTCCTGCGTATAAAACTTGCCAAAATTGAAACCTTTAGGATAGCCACAAAATCAAAATAAAACAAAAATCAATTTCAACACCACAACAAAGCAAAATATAAGACAACTTAAAATTTAATCACAAACAAAACAAAACCACAATTGTAACTAAATTAAAACATCTCTTTAGATGATCGGGAATCCCTTGGAGGAGACAATATACAGTTGCTAATGAGATTTCCCACGGTCTGAATGAAAGTACTGAATTCATTTAGTTGAATTTGGCAAATTCATCTGGATTAAGTGAATCTGAAGAAAATAATGGTGCCAGAACGAGGGAACCATGTGATACTAACCGGTGTCGATATAATTAACTTAAATATTCCTCTAATAAGGCATTGAGAAACCTTAATTTAAACATATCCAAAATAAGACACATCTCTCATCTCCACAATATGACACTTCTAAAAGTAAACCTGCTGCAACGAGGAGCTTGGAGCATACACAGTGGACAACATGGCCATCTGGAACAGCAAATTTCATTTCATAGAAAAAAACAAGGAGCTGTAGAACTTTGAGGTAGTCTTCCTAGTGCAGCATAAATCCTCACTTTATCTCTTTAGGTCTTTGCGTCTCGTGTAATAGAAGCCCTAACTCGTCTTAGGATTCCGAGGATGTCATTTGATATGACATAAATCCTCCTATCTTTCAGACTATTCACATGATCATTAACAAGTGAATGTAAACCCTAAATAATAAAATTGGTAGGATGAAAAATTAAATCACTGAGATTCTTCTTGGAACTAAGTATTCTCCTAGCTTTCTCTTCCTTTGGATTCCTATAATAAATGTTCCAAACTTGAGCCACTCACCTATTGGATTTCATATTACCACATTACCTTGAAGATCCTACCTTTTATAAGTCATGAAATAATATTTTTTGATCTAAATCAAGAGATTTCTTAGGAGATTACAGTTATCTAATATGTAATTAACTATAGGAGCTTGTTCTTATAGGAAATTTAAAGGCCCCAGATTAATATAAACCCTATCTAATTGCTTCAAATTAGATATGAGAAGTTGTCGGTCAACATAAATGGTTTCATAGACCAAACGGATGTCATAGATTCTTTAGTTTTTTTATCAAGCCTCACCACCAAGCAATGTAACCATTCTTTGGGATAGATACATGGCTTGTGGTGTAGTGCTCGATTATTTAAAATATTGTATGTGTGAGATCAGTTTGATTACATATTTTCAAAATTTAAAATAATATTTTCCAAATTATATATATATATATATATATATATATATATATATATATATATATATATATATATATATATATATATAACCCCAACTTTATCGATCGACATCAAGTCATTAAAGATATGTATACAAGAGCTGTGACTTGTGTTCGTATAAAAGGAGTATGATCAAATATTTTCCCATTTATGTTGGTTTACATCAGGGATCAGTTTTAATCCCATGTTAGTTTGCTTTTGTTATGGATGGTCTTACTGGACACTTACAAGAGGTTGTACCTTGGTATATGCTTTTCGTTGATGATATCCTTCTCGTGGATAAGACGAAAGAAAAAGCTCAGGAGAAACTTGAATTATGGAGGTCTACCTTAGAGTCTAAAGGCCTTCGTTTGAGTAGAATTAAAATTGAATACATGGAATGTAATTTTAGTAGTAAGAGCTCTAGCGACAGTAACATAACTTTAGGTGATCAGATTATTAAAATGTGTGAACGGTGCGAACGCTTTAGATATCTCAGGTCTATTGTTCAAAGTGATGGTGATATTGATAGGGATGATATTAGTAGAATTCAAGTTGGTTAGTTGAAGTAGAGGAATGTTTTGACCCTATTATGTGATAGAAAAGTACTGCATAGACTGGAAGAAAAAAATTATAAGATGTGGTGAGAACTGCAATGCTTTGTGGCACTGAATGTTGGCCTTTAAAAAAGAACCATAAAACTAAGTGTTACCGAGATGAGAATGATTAGGTGGATGAGTTGCTTTACACTTAGAGACAAAATGTGAAATGAATATATCCAAGATAGAGTTGGTGTAGCTCAAGTGATGAAAAAAATAGAGAGACTCGCCTTAGATGGTTGTGTCACATTAAATGTCGACCATCTAATGATCCGATTAGAAGAGTTGATGTTTTAGAGTCGACTTATGTTAAGATTCGCAAAGGTCTTCCTTGGAAAACTTGGGCATATTATATAAAAGATAGTCTTAATTTATTAGAATTAACTGAAACTATGGCACTAAATAGGACGCAATGGAAAAAAAGAATTCGTGTAGCCGACCCCACTTAGTGGGATAAAAGGGTTTGTTGTTGTTGTTGTTGTAAACAAGATAATTTAGATAAGTTTTTTTCTCTTTGGTTTTCATCAACCCTTTTGCATTGGCCAATTATGGCCTTCTATATACAATTTTCAAATTAATTACTGATACTTAATTTACTTTTAAAAAACATAGAATTGCAAATCAAGGAAATAGAAGTAAATTATTCAAAGAAAATTTACCTTTTTGTTGTACAAAATAGTAGCAAAAAAATATTAAAATTTATATATATATAGAAGGAAAAAATTTATGATCTACAAATAAAAAATTGAAAAATAGATCCAATAACTATGAGCGTCGAGAGAGAAAGGTGGACTTAAAGATGGCTAAAATATTGCACGATGGTGGGACAAAATAGATTGTATGATAAGGGGGAAGCCAGCCAAATGTCGTTTTAAAGAAGGTATTTCTTGATGGAATTACAATTAATTTTTTTGTTCTAAGATATGTTTTTCTAACAAAATATTTTATACGTCAAATTCTCATCATCTGGCATAAATCTCGAGATATGACACAAATTTCGACATAATTTTTTTAGCAAAATTTATTCAAATCTTAATAAAAAGTCATCCAGAGCTTCACTTTCAGTATATTTATATCAAATTAATGTTGAATCTAGCAAGTTTATATTCGAATCGAGCATCTCGACCAGAAGAATCTAGCGAGGCCAAGATATCGTTAGGGGCACACAAATGTCCATCAAATATCGTTTGATCGAATGAAGCTCTCCTGACTGTCCGATCAAAGTGATTCATATTTATATATTATTTGCACCCAGAACACTATAAATAGAGTCTCACCCTCTCATCAGAGAGAGGAGAGCTTGAGGCTAGAGAAATAACTTAAAGCTTTGGGAAAGAACTGAAGTCCAGCACCGCGTCTGCCACCGTCGGAAGACTTTATAACACTTTCTTGTTTGTAAGACAAGGGGTCTCTATAATCGTCGACGTTGTAATTCACGAATATTCTACCATGAATCATATCTTATATAAATTTTATTTTTGATGAATTTTAATTTGAAATGTTTTAAAATTCAACGGTCATTTTTAATAAAGTGTGAAATACATCATTATAAAACATAATAAAATATAAAGAAACTATATCTATAATAAATAATAACAAATAAATGAAGAGAGTTTACACTTGAATTTAGACAAAAATAAAAATATCTATATGCATCATGAAATTTTAGAGCGCGTTTGATGATTTTAATAACATTAAAAAAATAGCAAATTAAATTATTTGTTAATTCAAACTCGGTAACCCTTCATCACTTCATCAGTACATTTCAAGTAACGCCATTCAAAAAAAATAAAGATTAGTTGTTTGTCTTTTACCATTTATTGTACATATTTTTCTAAACTAAAAATTGATGTTAATTTGGAAGTCAAAATAAACGAGACTGTTCTACAGCGGCACGTCCACGTAGAAGGAAAACGTTTCCGGCAGGTCCTTCCTCTTATATAATTAATTTCATTTTTTTATTACGATGGAATAAAATGATATAAAGAGAGCATGCTTTATAATTCACGTCACATTGTCTGTATTTTCCTTTGTGCTTATTTTCGAAATGGCTAAATTAGTAGGAAAAAAAATGATAAATTTCTCTCCCTTCTTCTATTACGTGAATCTATAAATACTTGATTGGTTGCTGCACCACAATCACAACCAATAACAAAGAAAGAAAAAGGAAAGAAACATTAACATACCGATATGATTCACTCTACATCCTATTTTGCAATCTCTCTACTCATTCTCTCAACCGTCACCCACCTTCCAATTTTGACATCGTGTAGTCGCGATGGCTTTTCTATAGAGCTCATCCATCGTGACTCCCCTAAGTCGCCTCTTTATGATCCCACTTTAACATATTCCTCCCGCATACGTGCGGCTGCCGAGCGCTCTCGTTCCCGTGCCATCTACTTTCGTGATGCCATCCAAAAGGCTCGCAGTTCTTCCTCTGCACTCCCCATGGACGATGCCAACAACTTCTACTCAAAGATCACCCCAAACACCTTCGAATACTTGATGAGCTTCTACCTTGGCACTCCAAAAAAGAAGATCCTTGCCATTGCCGACACAGGCAGTGACCTCATATGGGTCCAATGTGCTCCCTGTAATAAATGCTACAAACAAACTGCCCCTCTTTTTGACCCACAAGCTTCTTCTACATACAAAACAATCTCTTGTAATACCGACTCATGCTCGACACTACCACAAAGTAGTTGTGGCCCATCCTCTCAGTGCAATTATCAATATGGATATGGTGACAAGTCAATCGTTCAAGGCTACCTCTCCACGGAGACAAGTAGGCTTTGACTCTACCGGCGGTCGTCCAAGTAAAATTCCCTACAACTCTCTTCGGGTGCACCCATCAGAGCAATGGCACATTTGACAAGAATGACGCCGGCCTTGTTGGCCTAGGTGGAGGAAAGCTATCCCTCATCCGCCAACTCGGCTCCACCATTGACAACAAATTTTCCTACTGCTTGCCCTCATCAACCCAAACATCTGCAACGAGTCAGCTCAACTTTGGCTCCAAAGCTGTTGTTTCCGGATCCAACGCTGTTACCACACCCTTAATCTCTGGTTCTCCAGACACATTCTACTTCCTTAATCTTGAGCATATTAGTGTGGCCGGAAAGACCGTCACTATTGGGAAGCCAATGCAGACAAAGGCCGCCTCCCAAGGCAACATCATCATCGACTCTGGCACGACTCTGACACTCATCGATGATAACACACTGCAATCTGTGGAGAGAAACGTGAAGAGCAGTGTTAGCCTTCCCCAAGTCACAGATCCAAACGGTGTCTTCAACCTTTGCTTTGAAACCTCTGGAAATGGGGCTTCTGCTCAGTTTCCAGATATCACCTTCCAATTTTCTGGGGGAGCATCAGTGGTCTTGCAACAATCCAATGCATTTGTAGAGGCTTCTCAAAATGTTGTGTGCCTTGCAATAGTCTCCAGTGGAAGCATCGAAGATTCTATCAACATATTTGGCAATATTGCACAACAAAACTTCCATATTGGCTATGACCTCTCCAAAATGCAGCTCACCTTTGCACCGACCAACTGTGCTACACTCTAAATTCGATTATCTTGTAAAAATCATCAACTAGACGTATATCCTATCTTAATTTTACATTGTACGATGATGGCTCAAATATTATGATTTCTCTTTAAATTTGCATGAAATCTTACACTCAATTTACTTTTACACATGTTAAATGCATCCATAGTATATTTATTTCACTTGTTCTTACTGTGTACTTCTCAGCTAAATCCCTTTATAACATAGCATCTCATTTATTTGAGAAATCCTATAAGAAATTATCTTCATTATATTGCTTCTATTCTAATTTACTTTTATTAAGTGAGAAGAAAAAATCTTATATGTTTATTTAAGCTTATTAAAGTCAATTCTATTTTTGCGATAAGATGTTTTTAAATTTCTAAATTTTAAATTATTATTGACATAAGTTTCTAGTAACTTTTATCAAAGAATACGTAATACATAGCTAATATATGTATAAAATATAATGTATAATTGTAGCAAATATTTTTTAAAACCACACAAGGTAGTGAATGGGGACAATATCACTTTAGTAAATGTGTATTAATTAATAACAATTCATATTTTTTCTACAATCAGTATATGCATAAGGATGTGCACACATCTTCATTTGTAATATATTGAGTTAATTTTCCACTCAAATTAACTGAATGTGTTTTTAACCAATTAAGTTGTCTAAAGTCAAACAGATCAACTTGAGTTTCAAGTAACTTTAAACTTTTGGTGTTCATTAAGAAATATTTTAATTTGTACCAAATCTCTTTCTATTTGTTGGGCACTATGGACCCTCTGTGATCAATTCAGGATGTATTTTGATCAATGTTCTTTTACACAATCTATAACTTGAAAGTGATATTATTAGCGAAAGATATTATATTTTTAACCTTTTTTTTTGACAAAGTTTTCAGAAAATTTTTTAGAAGGACATCTCATTTTTGGCTTTTCAAGAGAATAACACAAACTATGTGTTAAGGATTTATTCATTTTCTTAGTTTCTTATGCTCAATTAGTGTGTTTTTTTTCTATACAATAACTTGAAATTGATATAAATACAGTGAAAGATATTATATTTACAAACTTTTTTTTTGACAAAGTTTTCAGTCCTTGGAAGGACATCTCATTTTTGGCTTTTCAAAAGAATAACACAAACTATTTGTTAAGTATTTCATTTTCTTAGTTTCTCATGCTCAATTAGTGTGTTTTTTTTCATACAATATCTTTTTTTTATGTGTTTCCAAAAAAATATTCTTCAAATTCATTTTTCCTCTATATGTTTTATTTGAATTTGATTTTTTATTTATTTAATGTATTTTCATTAATTTCAACTGTGCTCTTTGGTTTAAAATTTAAAGTTTATTTAATTGAATATGTTAATCAAAATTTAAGTATGGCAAAAACATAAGATTGAGACACCCAAAAGTTTTTGACATAGGAGCTCAACCCTAGGAAATGATATTTATGATTTCATACTGTATACTAAAACATGATATTTGATTATTTGATTTCAATGAGACCACAGAGTATTTTAGCTTTTACATATATAAAATTAAAACTGAGTACTGATATTTGATTTATGATTGGTTTAATTCTAAGAGTGTTAGATGAGGACTTTAACAATAAAACACAATCTCATTCATTTGCTCATTAACATGAGCAAATAATGTGCCTAGAGTCTCATATGATATTACAACATAAAGAATTAAATTTTTTCATTGAATATGAGTAACCAGAGATGGAGTTGTCATCAAATATTTATTATGCTATTAAAAGACTACTAGCATTTTTAATCCCAATAAAATTTATAATTTTTCTTAATCAATACATGAAATACTTAATTAACACCAACAAGAAAAGTTAGAGATAAATTATCTTAGCTACACTAAGCTAACTAAAAAAGTTCTTGAGATTAACTACTTATTTTGATTTCACAATGTAGTTCATCAAAATAACACTACTTAATCATATATATAACTCATGGCCTACTGATAAGTTGCGTCAACATTTTTATGGCCAAAATATTTCACTTTATAGCAAAAATTTTAAAAAGAGTTTTAAAAACAATGAATTTCTCATATTTAGGAGCCACAATAATCAAATTGTAGCATGATAATATGTCCATAATGAATAAAATTATATCTAAAGAGTTTATGTCTACCCTAAGCTCTTATACAAGTAGTTAGAACCCATTTTTATAACTTTGATTGTTCAACTTCTAAAACTTAATGTATAACTGAAATTGACTATTCTTTTTTTTAACCATTAAAGTGGTAACCAACCAAGAAATGTATTTCACTACTCAAATAAAGCTAGGTTTGATCAAATTATTAACCTTGAATATTACTCTTTGTTTAATATATGTGAATATGTGACAAAGTGTTTGTTTTTAAAGAAGCACATTTAATTAAATTTTGAGTTCGTAAAAAACTACTTTTGAAAAAAAATCCATAAAATTCATCATATATCCTAAAAAATAATATAATCATATTAGCAATATTTTCACTTAGTATAAGACTTATGAAAGTGTGACCATCATTTTCTTTTGTCACTAGAGCGGTTTCTTATAATTTATCAATTATGAATTTTACTTCTTCTACAATGTCAAAGGTGGATCTCTAACATGAACTTCATCTTAATTTCCCTTAAATTTTAACCATGTTTTATCAAATAATTTAATGTCTTCTTGAGAGAATATATTATACTACAAATTTTTAGTATTGACCAAAATATTCATCATCGTTCACTGGTCTAATAACACCAAGAATAACATCATTTTTTTATTTTTATTAATTATTTTTATTTCCCCATACATTTTTATATTTGTTGCAAAGGCCAATTTCATTAAAATTTTCAAACATGGGAAATACTAGTAAAAAGTAGTTCCAATATTTCATTAAAGGAATAACCTTGAACTTTTACATTCCATAAAAACTGAGAATGAGGAACAAAAAAAAGCACTTTTTTATTTTGATTTCATCATTTATTTTTGGAGCAACTTCAACTTCAACTTTCAACTTTCAATTTTTAGGAGTTTGAAGTTGATGCCAAATATCTCAAATACTGGTTTATCTTTTCATCTACAAATAATTTAGACTCATTTGTAGCTTCCCTGTGGACCTTATACACTTTTTTATGTATTTTTATAGATATGTTAAACCTTTGGTTAAAGTATATTTTCCTTTAGTTAAGTTTATAATGTCACATTTTTCAAATGATTCAACGTTTGAGCAAGATTCCAAAATAATACACACTATATGTGTTCAAGATTATTGGAGAATGCACATTACATTTTTTTTTCTTTTTAATTTATTCATTTGCCTCAAACTTTAGCTGACTAGGCAGTATACCACCTCATTACTTATAAGGGTTACGAGACCATTGAACAAAAACTTTCATACTAGAACTATTATATTATTTATCCTCTTTTATTTTATCTTTTCATTAATTATTTTATTTTTTTTTACTTGTATTTTCCTCTTCTATTACTCTTTTATAATGTTTTATATAACTTTAGAAAATGCCACTTAGTATTTTTGAAATTTAATAAGTTGCATCTTTAGAAATCTTGACTTTATGAGCCAATAATGATGGAAAGTCTCCCTTTATACAGTTCCTAATCCCTTCATGTGAGTACTTGATGCATTAAAGAAGGCATAAAAATACCATCCTCTGTAATGTAACTAAGGCCTTCCCAAACTAATGCTGAAGGAAATTTCCAATTGATTGCATGAAATTTTGATTTAGTCATTAATTCTTTAATTTGAAGAAATATAACTGTATCTAAGACTTGGTCACCTATCTCAATGAATCAATGCAACATCACTTTATCAAAGCTAATATGGCTTACACTATAATTAAAATAAACAAAAAATTTTTAGATTTGTGATCTTTACCAATGCTCCAAGATCAATAAATACTCTTTAAAATTTAAGACTATCCGTATTCATAGAAATATGAAGTGGAAATTTTTGATAAGTGATTCTAATAAGTAAATCCTCATAAAAGACACCTATAGAATCTCTTTGAGCAAAATAGCATCATCTAACGAAGTCTCCACGAACCGGGCAATGGAAACATCTAAATCTAATATGTATTGATTAGAGACTCTCCATCCACTTAGATAAGATAAGAGCATCATAAATACCAAATTCCAGTAAAAAAACTTGCATAAAAAAAGTGGCTATAATTAACTGTAGATTGATTATTATTAGTCGTATCCTAAAAAAGAAAATCTAGTGCATGTATTGAGAGTTCATTAGTTCCAATGATTAATTTTATTTTTATCTTGGATTTACATCTAATGTAAATGAAAATTGCCAATATAAAGGTACAATATCAACAAGTGGATGAATCAGAACAATATCTAATAGATCTTTAATAATAATCAAAGCCTCTCCTACCAATCTATCAAAATTTGACAAGCAAACCTCAATTGTAATAAGAATAGCTTACAAATAAAAACAAATGAAGCGATTATTTTTAGAAGTTGAATCCAATGTGATCTTTTAGTTCCTTGGAATCAATAAAATTATTTTAAAAATTATTTTTTTAATTATTATTATTATTTTAATTTATCTATGATAACTTAATCAAATGTATTTGAGAAATTTTCATGGGATACATAGAAACATGCACGCATGCATATATATATATATATATATATATATATATATATATATATATATATATATATATATATATATATATATATATATATATATATATATATATATATATATATAGGGGCCTCAACCAAGTCCATATTTGGTAATAGGTAGCTATTTAAGGTTTGCATTACAAAACATGTTATCGTGCAAGCATAGGATCTCATGTTTACCGGTCCATCTAGCTTCATAATTGCTTTAAATTAGCTTATCATCCTCACATGGTACTTCACTCTTATTTTCACACAAAACAAGGAATTTACTTATTGAATGCAACCATAAATAAGCTTTCATCAGAGAAATTAGATACCGGTGCAATTCCCCATTCAAAATTGCAATCTAAATAGGAAAGTACTAATTGAAGGCAAATTAATGGCCATCCAGCATTTGGAGTGACTCCTTAAGCAACTTTTGTGCCTCTTCTCTCCTTTTAATGTTCTCCGCAACCAGTTTTCGATGTTGTATTTATCGTTCTAGAATATGAATTAGTGTTGCTCTGGCCTGCTGAGGACGCAATGAAGTCAGAAGATGTTGCAAGTTCTGAAAAAAAGAGGTATTTCCTACACTCTTCGTGCATACTATGATGGTTTATCCACAAGCACATCATCTAGCTCCAAGATATGTAGTTGAAGCTCCCTATTTAGTGACCTCAACTCTTTTTATAATTGATATTAGGGACCTTGGGATAAAGCTGTCGAACTCCCTGTTCCTCCAAGTTGGGAAGCACGACATCGGTAGTGTAGGTGGCTCCATAGAGGGAATAAGGACCTGTATCAGCGATGGCGGCTAGGGAGTAGACTTGGGGTCTTCGAGGAAGTCCTTGTAGAGGTGGCATTAGGGCGGCGGCGGTAGATATGACGATGATGTTGCTGCCATATTTATCTCTCTCCTTACCTCACCATATCTCTCGCGTACTGCATGCAAGCACGCGCGCGCACACACAAATATATATATATATATATATATATATATATATATATATATATATATATATATATATATATATATATATATATATATCTGTGTGTGTGTGTGTGTGTGTACATACATACATGTCTATGTTTGTATTTATACATGTATGTTTATATGTATGTGTGAGTGTTTATATATTTATATATTTATATGCACACACACAAGGACATATCTCAACCTTCCTGAGATTTAAAAAAATCAAATAAGGTAGAGAATCCTAAAACTTCTTTAGTGAGGATCGCACCATCTTGGATGACGTCTCTTCCATGGTAATGTCTTCTAGCATCATCAAGGTCAATTTCCCTAGTTTTTAGATAGTCTGAAGAAAGGTGGCATGGGCCACTGAAGTTCCCGTCTCTGTCAAAGTACCTGTCATGATTGACTCCTTCAACGACATAGGTATAATACACTTCTCATCCTTGATAAGTGAGTATGTATTTTTGCAACCATCATGAAGTGTGCCCCTGTTATATTACCACTTGAGATAATGCAGCATATGCAGAATTCATATAGTACTCCATTGAAATTACAACCAATTCAGACTTGTAACTATTCTTTAGCCGGCCATTAAACATAAAGTATTCCCTTATTATGTGCCTTAACATTATATGGTAAAGAATCAATAGTTAAATTCATTACTCATTTCTATTTGCTTTGATTTTATAGTCTCTAATAGTTATTGTCTTTTTCACCAAATTTTTATGAATATTCTTAATTACCTATTTTAAATGAATAAATTAATTTATGCTTTCGAGAATTTTTTTACGAGTATTTTAACTATTTTTATTATTTTGGAAACTTTTTTGTTTGGATCTTGATTAGGCTTTTTCCCTTCTTCATTAAACATAAAGTATTCATAATTTTTTCCAAGACATTATGGTTTCTTCTTTATAAACTCTATTAGTTATTGCTTTAGAAATTAAAACTAACAAGTTTCTTCTTATAAACTATTGGATTAATTAAGGAATGCTAATCTTATGAATATTTTTCGAGAGAATATTAAATATGTACTTTTATAATTGAAACTCATATTTCATGCTTAAATTATTCTATTTATGTAGATAATCTAGCAATGACTCTTTTATCTTTTGTTATCATGTAACCTATTATTACACTTAGTTGAGCTACAACAAAGCTCATCATAAGTATATTTTCTACACTTATACATTTAATAACTTGGTATATGACCCGACCCGCAATAACGCAGTAATATTCGCTTCCAAAAGATGGTCAAAAACTTGACCCAATTTAGAAATAGCGCCTAGTGTATAAAATCAAAATGTTGTAAATTTTTAGAAAATATTTTACACACTAGGGGTACTACGCAAGTATACGTATCATTTCAAGTAATATAGGGTTTTCTTTTATAACCCCAGTATTGATCCCACGGGAAAAAATTATAGTAATAAATTTTCTAAATATTATATTTCAAAAATATTTTTTTATCTTTTAATTTAACTATAAATTACTATTAATTTACTCGATGCAAATAAAGAAAACAATAATAAGAAAATGATTTATGAAAACTATATAAAATAAACAACTTTCTTTCCTTCAATTAATCTAAGATTTTTAAGATAATTTAATATTCGTTGGAGAATTTGATTTATGGTATTGTGCAAATAGAAGCATTCATATTCTTTACCCTTTGATCCGTACGCAAAGAACATCAGGCTAATTTACAGATCGGTCCGGATGTATTGTTAGTAGAATGGGTTAATCTAGACTCACACTACTAGATGTCCAAGGGTGGCTATGGTCGGCCCTACTAGTGACCATTTCCTAATCTATAAATCAAATTATAAGAATTTAGTCTGTCACTCTAAAAACTTATCAATTCTACGCCCTTTAAATCTTATCTTCCTATTTATTTGCACTTCACCTCGAATAGCCCGTACATGGCCTTCGACTACCCAAGGATTCATGTGACATTTACAAGTTAAGAGTTCTTCTCCTTCAAGGTCTCAAAACTCTTCAACAGGTTTTAACAATTTAAATGGCCAATTTAAAAACTAAAGTAAGATTAGGTATTAATCTCATCACAATGTTTTGAAAATATTTTGAATTTCAATTCACCATCGAATCTTTATATTATCTTATCTATCTCTTCATAATTGAAGGAAGAAAGTAAACTAACTACTCAGAATACATTGAATATAAACAGCAAAACATAATAAATAAATTTTGAATCAAATATAAAATACTTATCTCAAATATTCCTTCTACGGATCTTCCGATTCCTACCGATTCCACAGCTGTAATGAACTCCAGTATGCAACAACTTGAAAATAAACTCACTAAACTAAACAAAAGTGGCCCTAAATTTCTCTCTCTATTTCTCTCTCTAAGGATGAGAGATCCTAAAGTGGATAAGAGAAAGGGTTACAATGGGAGGGGTACGTTTTCTGAAGAAATGGACCCCTATTTATAGTCTTTAAGGGTAGCCTTGAGGCACCTCTTTAAAACATGTCCACATTCAATGAATCTTCTAGAAGGTCTGTCTGGCGCCTAGGCGCCGGAATCTGGCGCCTAGCGCCGGACACCGCGTCCAATACTTCGCACCTCTTCACTTTGGCTCGCACCTCTTCGCGATTAAAACCGTTTTGGAGCGTCCAAATGCAATGTATCACATGTCCTATTATCAAGGAACAACCGCCGCTCTTCTGAATGTCCAATAACCGCTCACTCGTCAAAATAACCGTTCAAACGTTGTCAAAAACTCGACGGTTCCGTATCGAGTCTGGCGCTTAGGCGCCAACTTCTGGCGCCTAGGCGCCAGGCCATATTTTTTATATTTTTTGTATTTTGCTTTATTTTTTATCCTTTTTGCTCCTTTTTGCTCCTTTTTTCCTTTTTAGACCTTTTTACATCACCTACATCCAAAAACACAAAAAATATCTTTCATTAAAGCATAATATCCTTAGAAATTAATAAGAATTAAGACATAAAGAAATAGGTATTTTTTTATAGATCAAAATCCCCCAAACTTAAATGTTACTTGTCCTCAAGTAACTCTTTCTACTATTTAAAATATATAACCTTTGGAATAAAAGATAAATATTTAAGATTCCTAATAATTTTTTATTTTATAAAGTTTTAAGTAAATTATTAACCCAATTTCACTAACTAGGTTTAATTTTAAGAATTTAAAGAATATTTAACTACCAAATCATAAGATTTCAAACTTTTCATTCATTTTGAAAATAATGAAGTCTATTATATTAAGATCTCATAGATTATTTACAAGAAAAAGATCTTCTTGAAAAATCATTTCTAAATAAATATTCATGTATAAAAATTAAGTAAAATATGTAACTAGTTTTCTTCCTATAAGATAATTCAAGTGAAGCCAATTTTTGATTAGGCATTTCCTCAAGCTTCTCCTCTCTTCTTTTTTTTCTTTTTTCTTTTTTTTTCTCTTTTTTTTCTCTTTATATATATATATATATATATATATATAGAGGATTACTATATCCTGGATAACTTGTTAATGGTTTTGAACTTCACTATCCTTAACTTATATTTTCAAAACTTATACATTTCCACTTAATTATTATAACATAAATAAGAATTCAAAAAGATTTCCAATCTTTTCTTTTTCAAGTGATAATTTTTTATTACTTAATATTTCTAAAATTCTATTATTTCTATCATGAATAGAAAAATTCTTTAATCTTATTCTTCTTTAAGTTAATGAATTCTATTCTTAAAATCAATCAAATTTAGTAAAATTTTGGTTAATTTCACTAAATTGTTTATAATTTCAAAAATAAAAGTGATCTCAAATAAATTCTTCATTCCTTAAGTTATGTTAAAAAGTTTTTATTTTTAAGAAAATATTAGCTCTTTAAGGACAAATAAAATTTAAATTTGAATGTATTTTCCCTTCCCCCAAACTTAAGTTTTGATATACTATGATAATTTGAAAGTATGAGAGAAAGAAAATCATAAGAATTTTTATAAGTATGTGAAAACAATATTAAAAAGAAAAATTACTTCTACTCATGCTTTTATGAATAATTAAGATAAAATTGAAGCATGTATAAAAAGTAAGCAGGCTAATTTTATGATGATACTAAATTTGAAACAAAATTAAAGCACAGCAAAATTACTAAGTACTAAATAGTAGACTAAAACAAACATATAAATTAACTCTAACTTCAGTCTCAACATAATATACTAAGAATATTTTGACAACAGAATCTTAACCTTAATCAATCCACACAGATATTTAAACAAATTAACATACATCACTCACAAAACTAAACAAACAATCCAAACAAAACAAACTAACAGAGTAGCTCATCATAAAGATCTATAACTACTAGTCACTGGCTGTAGCCTCATCATCATCATCATCACCAAAGGAAAATTCTACGTCCTTAGGATCAACAAATGGTGTGAAACTAGCAAAAGTAGGGAAACTAACATCATGTTCACCCTTCGTAAATACGACTAGGGCTTCATCATACTCGAGCATCATAACTACTCTTCCTCTCGGGTATAATCGGATAAATGATCAAGTTTCCTATCAATAGTATCAATCCCGCAAGTGAGTTTGAAATAACTCCTGCTGCTGCTCTATAAACTGATCATGCATTGATTCCCAGAAACTCGATGGTGGCTCAGCAGAAGTAGAGGTTCTACCTGGAGTATGTGCAGAAGTAGAAGGAGCGGTCGATCTCTTCCCTCAAAGACGATCATAGATACTAACACTCTCCTGCCCAATTGGCTTGGTAGACTTTAACTTCTCCTCAGAAATATCAACAGTGACTCCATTACTAACACATAGTGAATAAATCAGAGATGGGAATCCCAATCCAACAGAAGTGCCGGATCTCGCAAGAGAATCCACAGAATCATAAATAATATTGCCGACATCAATAGGCTTCCTCTCCTGAATGCAGTAGTTTAAGATCGCTCAATCTCTAGTCACTTCACTCTGGTGGTTGGAAGATAACAATCTTGCAGAAATAAAGTAGTGCCATACTTTAGAAATGCCATTTAATTTGGAGGATTTGAAGTTTACCCTTTTTCCGTTCCTGATCTTCCAAGATCCAGTACCATCAGTCAAATAAGCAATGATCATATCCAAATCTCCCTCAGATGGTGATAATCCAGAATAATAGCAATCAATAGTTGGTGGCAGGCCATAAAATATATTGATTCTTTCAGGACTAAATCCTACTCCGATTCCTCTAACAAAGACTTCATAATCTTCGGCATCTAGAAAATTTGCATAAAATTCTCGAACAATAGGGATAACAGCACAGCAGTGAAATAACAGAATCGTTGTCAATTGTGCGCAACGATAGTGTTTTCGATCATTTCCCCAGGATGATAGAAACTTCATTTTGAAATGAACTTTCTGGACGTCGCAAATTCGTGGAAGCGAAAATGAGCAGCCGCAGTAGAAAATTTGCTGCTATCAAAGTTATCTCGTGCCTTCCCGCGTTTAGATTTTGGAGCCATCTAAACGTGAAAGAAAACAAGAACAAATTTAGGAATCAAAGATTTAAACTCTTTTTAAGTTTATAAAAATTAAAATAAGTTTAAAAATCCAAATAAATCACTAAAAATTAAAAAAAAATTTTCAAAATTTCGGTTCTTAGCAAAACTAGGGAAATCTATGGTGAAAATCGAAAATAAATGGTTTAAAGTGTAGATCTGACCTTGAGACGAAGAAATCGAGTGGTTTCGCCCTCAAATCCTTTATGTTTTGACCTCAAAATGGATCTAAAAGGTGTATTTTCGCGAAAATGGGGAAGAAGATGAAGCTTAGGCGTCAAAAATGGCTTTTGGGGGTTATTTAAGTAATTTTTCGGGTACAGGCCGAACTGGCGCTTAGGCGCCGAATTCTGGCGCCTAAGCGCCAGACTCACCTTTCACAAAAAATTATTTTTAAATTTTAATTTTCCACCAAAATTCATAAATTCAACTTCTAATTACTCATATCATAATAGGGCTTCAATTTCTAACATCCACAACATTTTTCAAAAATTTATAAAAATTAAATATTTAATCCACCAATAAAACAAAAAGTTTAAATCAAACTCACTAATTTCCATTTATAATCTTCAATATTGACTCAATACATAAGTATTATATTTGATTCAAGTTCCTAATACATACTCAAACACAATAATTTATAAGCAAAAACAACACACATTGAACATGAAAGCAAATACACAAACAAACACAATCGATTTTCTAAATCGATACAACGACTCAACAAACCATATAATAACTATCTCATTACCAGAATATTCTAATCTTCACAAGGGAAATTGTGTATTCCACTTGGAAAGAACACTAACGCTCTCGGGAAATCAATAGCTGTCTTTTCGTCAATCCACTTGTTCTTCGCATACATTTCAACTTGAGCATCTTGATAAGCCGCAAAATGATCAAATTGAAGTTTCATTTGTCATTCTAGATGTTCAATTTGATGAAACATCTCATGAAGGCGATCTCCAATGCTTTTAAACTCCGCTTCAAACTTATCCAAACGACTAGAAATTTTCTCTAAACTTACAGCGATGAAACCATTGAAGTAGGGTTGAGGATCCTTTCGAGACCTTGTCCCTAGCTTCTTCTCCATGATTTCTTCCTTCCATTTCTTCAAAATTTCTCAAATCTCTCAAGAATGAAGTGCAAGGGACGTAATTTTGATTTCTTGATGGTTAGGGAAGAAGATAGGTTGATTTAAAAGGGAAAATCGTGTGAAAAACTGAAAATTGCACGACCCAGTAATCGTGGCACTTAGGCGCCGAATCTGGCACCTAGGCGCTGGACCTAATGATACATAGTTGATTCTGGCGCTTAGGCGCCGAATTCTGGCGCCTAGGCGCCGGAACTATGTTCAACTCCGTTTCGCCTAATCGTCAAATTTCAAAATTTCTTTCTCCAAGATAGGTATATTATACTGGTAAGAGTAATTTAGACTCAATAAATCACATTGTAAACAATTATAATGAAGGTTAACTTGATCTTCTTTTTACTCATATTCAAAATAGAGTGATCCAATTTTTAAATCTTACATATTTTAAAATAATTTTCAGCCTAAGTCAACAAAGACTTATAAGCATCAAACTTTTCTAAAGTAATATAAAATTAATCAAGATTGAGGCATAACCTTACATTAAAACACAAAAACACTCATAACACAAGATAATTATGGGTTGCCTCCCACAAAGCGCTTGGTTTAATGTCGTCAGCCCGACTTAAGTAAATCTTTAATCAGGTCGACTCAATTAATAAGACTCTTTATCAATCTTTTTAATATCTCCCAAATAAGGCTTCAATCTTAATCCATTTACTTTAAATTTTTTTCCTGTTTTGGGATCTTTAATATCCACAGCTCCATAATGGTATACTTTCTCAACTATATAGGGTCCAATCCATTTAGATCTTAATTTTCCAGGAAAAAGTTTTAAACGAGAGTTAAACAGTAATACTTCTTATCCAGGCTCAAAAATTTTTCCTAAAATTTTCTTATCATGCAACATCTTCATTTTCTCTTTATAAATCCTCGCATTTTCATATGCTTCATTTCTTATTTCTTCCATCTCATTTAATTGCAATAATCGCTTTTCTCCTGCTTTATTCAAATTAAAATTAAACTTCTTTATCGCCCAATAAGCTTTATGTTCAAGTTCTACAGGTAAGTGACAATGTTTACCATAAATTAACCGATAAGGTGACATTCTGATTGGTGTCTTATAAGCTGTTCTATGAGCCCATAAAGCAGAATCAAGTCTATCAACCCAATCAGTTCTCTTAGGATTAACAGTCTTCTCTAAAATTCTTTTAATTTCTCTGTTTGATACTTCAGCCATTCCACTTATTTGTGGATGATAAGCAGTTGCAATTCTATGTTTGATTCCACATTTTTGTAGTAATGATTGAATTCTTATATTCCTGAAATGACTTTCACCATCAGTGATAATTACCTTAGGCATTCCAAATCTTGAAAATATAATTTTCTTTAAAAATTTAGAAATACTTTTGGATTCACAGCTTGGTAAATCTACAAACTTTAATCCACTTTGAAACATAATCAACTCGCTAATAAAATATAAATTTTTCCAAATGATAGAACAAATGGTCCCATAAAGTCTAAACCCCATATATCAAAAATTTCAACTTCCAATATATAGTTTAAAGGTATTTCATTCTTCTTAGATATATTTCCCATCCTTTCGACATCGATCACATGTTTTCACATAATGTCTCACATCTTTAAATAAGGTAGGCCAATAAAATCCGTAATTTAAAATTTTAAATGCAGCTTTATCTATGCCAAAGTGTCCACAAAAATCAGAATCATGACATTTTTTAATAATAGCAAAAGTTTCCTCATAAGGTACACATCTTCGAATCATAGAATCTTTACCAATTTTAAATAAATGAGGTTCTTCCTAAATATAAGATTTAGCATCATATTTAAATCTCTTAATAAATTTGTTATCTAAGTCATAAGGCAAAATATTGCTAACTAAATAATTAACAATATCAGCATACCAAGGTGTTTTGTATTCTTGAATAACATATAAAGATTCATCGTGAAATTTCTCATTTATATTTTCTTCCGAAATAATATCATTTTTAATTCTAGACAAATGATCAGCAATTTGGTTTTCAGTTCCTTTTCTATCTACTATTTCAAAATCAAATTCTTGTAGAAGTAAAACCCATCTTATAAATCTAGGTTTAGAATCCTTCTTAGATAATAGATACTTAATAACAAAATGATCAGTATGAACTATGCATTTAGTACCAAGAAGATAAAGTCTAAATTTATCAAAGGCATATACTATAGCTAGAAGCTCTTTCTCAGTGGTAGTGTAATTTCTTTGTGTTTCAGTGAGAGTTTTACTAAGCATAATATACAACTTTCAAAATTTTCTCATATTTTTGTCCTAATACAGCTCCAATTGTAAAATCACTTGCATCACACATTAATTCAAAAGATTTATTCCAATTAGGTGCAACAATGATAAGAGTGCTTATTAATTTTTCTTTTAGAATATTAAAAGCATTAATACATTCTTTATTAAATTCAAATTTTGCATCTTTTTCCAATAAATGACAAAGAGGTTTAGCAATTTTAGAAAAATCCTTTATGTATCTTCTATAAAATCCAAGCATGACCTAGAAAACTTCTCACATCAGTAATAAGTAGTAGGTGGTTTCAATTCAAAGAATAATTTTCACTTTTGCTTGATCTACTTCCATCCTTTTTGTGATACTTTGTGACCAAGTACAATGCCTTCTGTGACCAAGAATTGACATTTTTCCCGCTTAAGAACTAAATTTGTTTCTTCACATCTTTTCAGAACTTTAGCTATGTTTTCTAAACAAGATTCAAAAGAAGTTCCAAAAACTGAAAAATCATCCATGAATATTTCAATTCCTTTATCAATCAAATCACAAAATATTGACATCATACATCTTTGAAAAGTTGCAGGTGCATTACATAAACCAAAAGGCATTCTTCTAAAAGCAAATGTTCCATAAGGACTTGTAAATGTTGTCTTTTCTTGGTCCTCAGGAGCAATAAGTAATCGATGATAACCAGAATATCCATCCGTAAAACGGAAATATGAGTGTCCAGCTAATTTATCGAGCATTTGATCCAAGAAAGGTAAAGGAAAATGATCCTTTCTAGTGGCTTTATTTAATTTCCTATAGTCAATACAAATTCGCCATCCAGTAACTTGTCTTGTAGGAATTAGTTCATTTTTATCATTAACAATGACAGTTACACCTCCTTTCTTCGAACACAATGAATAGGACTTACCCATTGACTATTCGAAATAGGATAAATAATACCAGCATCTAACCACTTAATAATTTCTTTTTTAACAACCTCTTTCATGATAGGATTTAATCTTCTTTGCGATTCTATAGTAGGTTTAAAATTTTCTTCCATTAAGATTCTATGCATGCAAATGGAAGGCCTTATTCCTCTTATATCAGCAATAGTCCAACCAAAAGCTTTCTTATAATTCTTTAACACACCTAGTAGTTTTTCTTCTTGATCTCTAATCAACTCAGAAGAAATAATAACAGGTAAAGTTAACGAATTTCCAAGAAACGCATATTTTAAATGGGAAGGTAACATTTTTAATTCCATTTCAGGGGCATTTTTAATTTATGGTAAAAGTATATCATTTTGAGTTATGTCTAAAGTTTCTCAATTATCTTTTATAAAATGAGTCTCTTCTTCTTCTACTACTTCATCCTCATCAGTTAAAAATTCAAATTTTTCTTCAGAAATGACTTTACATTTTTCTTGATAATGTTTTTCAATTAAATAATCAATTATATCCATTCGATAACATTTCTTTTTATCGTGGTACTTCATCGATTTAAGAACATTGAATTTAATTTCGATCATTAACTCTCATGGTTAGTTCTCCCTTTTGCACATCAATCATAGCTCGTCCGGTAGCTAGAAAAGGTCTCCTAAAATAATATGTATCTCTTTATCTTCTTCCATATCAAGTACTATGAAATCTACAGGGAAGATAAATTTATCCACTTTAACAAGGACATCCTCTATAACTCATTTAGGATAAGTGATAGATCTATCACCTAACTGAAGGGTTACAGTGGTGGGAGTAATATCTCCTAAATCCAATCTTCGAAAGATAGAAAATGGCATGAGATTAATACTTGCTCCTAAATCGCATAAAGCTTTTTCACAAAATTTTTCTCCAATAGCACAGGGTATAGTGAAACTTCCAGGATTCTTAAGCTTTTCAGGTAATTTCTTTTGATTTATTGCACTGCATTCTTCACTTAATGCAACAGTTTCAAAAGCATCAAATTTTTGTTTCTTGCTTAAAATATCCTTCATAAATTTTGTGTAAGTTGGCATTTGTTCCAAAGCTTCAGCAAAAGGTATGTTAATAGTAAGTTTCTTAAAAATTTTAAAGAACTTAGAAAATTGATGATCTAATTTCGCCGTTTAAGTCTTTGAGGAAAAGGTGGTGGTGGTTTTTCAACTTCCACATTAACAGTATAACAGATCGATCTTGACTAGAGAGAGAGTTTCTTTAGATTTTTCAATCTCTTCAACCTCAATCTCTTTTTCAATTTCATTCCGCATTCTTTCTTTTAATTCATTTCCACTTCTAAGTTGCACGACTTTAACTTGTTCATGTTCTTTTCCAGTTTCCTTTGGATTAATTTCAACATTACTAGGAAGTGTTCCTACAAGTCTGTTATTAATTAAAGTAGCAATTTGCCCCATTTGATTTTCAATATTACGAATAACAGTATTTTGATTTTTTAATCGATCAATCATTTGTAAATTTAATTATTCTATCGATAACTTTTTCTCGTTGATTATTAAATCCAGGAGGTTTATAATTTGGATTAACTTGATTATTCCAATTTCCAGTGGGATGAGATTGATTATTACCCCATTGTTGTTGTGAATTATTCCAGCTAAAATTAGGATGATTTTTCCACCCAGGATTATAATAATTTGAATAAGGATTATTTTTACTTGCAATAACTTGTAAAGTTTCAATAGTTTGAGAATCTTCAATATTAGCAGAGTTATTATGTGAAATATTAATTGCAAAATTATCTAATTTCTTAGACATTGCTGCTACTTGTGAAGCTAAGATAGAAAAGGTTTCATTATCGTGAATACTTGCCATCTTTTTTAGGATTAATCCTTTTGGAAGGCCATTGAAAATTGTTATTAGCCATTTCTTCAATTAAAGTGTAAGTTTCTTCAAATGATTTAGACATTAAAGAACCTCCAAGACAGACAGATCAATAATTGATTTTAAAGATCCAATTAATCCATTATAAAATGTTTGAATAATTAACCAATCAAGTAAAGCATGATGAGGACATTTTCTTAATAGTTCTTTAAATCTTTCCCAAGTTTCATATATTGTCTCCCCATCAAATTGACTAAACTAAGTAATATCATTTCTTAATTTAGCAGTTTTAGAAGGAGGAAAATATTTAGCAAGGAATTTTTGTGCCATTTCAGCCCATGTTTTAATGAACCAGTTGCTAATGAGTTTAACCACATCTTTGCTTTATCTCTTAAAGAAAAAGGAAAGAGTCTAAGTCTAATAAAGCATCATCAGAAACATTGTTATATTTAAAGGTAGCACAAAGTTCTAAAAAACTAGCAAGATGTAAATTTGGATCCTCATTTGGTGTTCCACCAAATTGATTGTTTTGCACCATTTGAATAATAGACGATTTAAGTTCAAAAGAATTAGCATCTACAGTGGGTATTTGAATACTACTATGAAGTTCATCAACTGTAGGGTTAGCATAATCCCTTAATAGTTTATAAACATTTTGATCATTACGTTCAATTGAATTTTGTAAAGTAGTCATTTCTTGAAATTTTTGAATTTGTTTTCCCTTTTTAATTTTTCTAATTGTTCTTTCTAATTCAGAATCTAAAGGTATTAATCCTTCAGAACCAAATCTTCGCATAAAACAAGGAAAAATATATATATCCTTTTTTATATAATATTTTTATATTTTTAGAAATATAGTATTTTTTATAAAAATTTATTCTATTTTATTTCTTTCCCCGGCAACGGCGCCAAAAACTTGACCCGACCCGCAATAACGCAGTAATATTCGCTTCCAAAAGATGGTCAAAAACTTGACCCAATTTATAAATAGCGGCTAGTGTATAAAATCAAAATGTTGTAAATTTTTAGAAAATATTCTACACACTAGGGGTACTACGCAAGTATACGTATCGTTTCAAGTAATATAGGGTTTTCTTTTATAACCCCAGTATCGATCCCACGGGGAAAAATTATAGTAATAAATTTTCTAAATATTATATTTCAAAAATATTTTTTTATCTTTTAATTTAACTATAAATTACTATTAATTTACTAGATGCAAATAAAGAAAACAATAATAAGAAAATGATTTATGAAAACTATATAAAATAAACAACTTTATTTCCTTCAATTAATCTAAGATTTTTAAGATAATTTAATATTCGTTGGAGAATTTGATTTATGGTATTGTGCCAAATAGAAGCATTCCTATTCTTTACCCTTTGATCCAAGCGCAAAGAACATCAGGTTAATTTACGTGATCAGGTCCGGATGTATTGTTAGTAGAATGGGTTAATCTAGACTCACACTACTAGATGTCCAAGGGTGACTATGGTCGGCCCTACTAGTGACCATTTCCTAATCTATAAATCAAATTATAATAATTTAGTATGTCACTCTAAAAACTTATCAATTCTACGCCCTTTAAATCTTATCTTCCTATTTATTTGCACTTCACCTCGAATAGCTCAGCACATGGCCTTCGACTACCCAAGGATTCATGTGACATTTACAAGTTAAGAGTTCTTCTCCTTCAAGGTCTCAAAACTCTTCAACAAGTTTTAACAATTTAAATGGCCAATTTAAAAAGTAAAGTAATATCAGGTATTAATGTCATCACAATGTTTTGAAAATATTTTGAATTTCAATTATCCAACGAATCTTTATATTATCTTATCCGTCTCTTCATAATCGAAGGAAGAAAGTAAACTAACTACTCGTAATACATCGAATATAAACAAGAAAACATAATAAATAAACTTTCGAATCAAATATAAAATACTTATCTCAAATATTCCTTCTACAGCATCTTCTCGATTCCTACTGACTCCACAGTGTAATGAACTCCAGATGCAACAACTTGAAAATAAACTCACTAAACTAAACAAAAGTGGCCCTAAATTTCTCTCTCTATTTCTCTCTCTAAGGATGAGAGATCCTAAAGTGGATAAGAGAAAGGGTTACAATAGGAGGGGCACGTTTTCTGAAGAAATGGACACCTATTTATAGGCTTCAAGGGTTTCCTTGAGGCACCTCTTCAAAACATGTCCACATTCAATGAATCTTCTAAAGGTCCGTCCGGCGCCTAGCGCCAGGACACCGCGTCTAGCTTCTTCGCACCTCTTCACTTTCGCTCGCACCTCTTCGCGATTAAAACCGTTTTGGAGCATCCAAATGCAATGTATCACATGTCCTATTATCAAGGAACAACCGCGCTCTTCTGAATGTCCAATAACCGCTCACTCTATCAAAATAACCGTTCAAACGTTGTCAAAAACTTGACAGTTTCTGTATCGAGTCTGGCGCTTAGGCGCCAACTTCTGGCACCTAGGCGCCGGGCCATATTTTTTATACTTTTTGTATTTTGCTCCATTTTTTATCCTTTTTGCTCCTTTTTGCTCTTTTTTCCTTTTTAGACCTTTTTACATCACCTACATCCAAAAACACAAAAAATACCTTTCATTAAAGCTTAATATCCTTAGAAATTAATAAGAATTAAGACTTAAAGAAATAGGTATTTTTTATAGATCGATATACCAATTAAATTTAACTCTTCATATACAATTGATAAATAATCTAAACAAAAACATTATTGCTCCCAATATTGTAGCGACTCACCCAAAATATACCAAATCCTATTTAAAGTTCATTTTCCATCAAACAACTTAATGGATGGTAGAAAAAATTCCTTAGAATATGGAAGTGCATTAAATTCTTTTGATGAGGGCATACCTTTTGGATTATAAAAGGTCCCTTCAAACTACACCAGTTCATTGTTGTTCCATAATTTATTTAAATTCTTTTTTTAAGATTATATTTGTTTTGGAACTCTCTGTTGACTTCACGTTTGTCGAGGTCTAGTTTTTTCTTCTTTAGAAGCCTAGAATCTAGACATAAGACTTTCTTGTTGACTATCCTAGAAGATGAGTGAAGGAACCCTGCCTCTTTAGAAATTCTACACACTTCTTTACTTTTCTTGAAGTACTGTATGATTGGTTCTAACCTATATCATTTAGTAGGATCGGGGATAAACATGAGGGAACTCAAGGAGGGTGTCCATAGGATTGCCTGACCTTAGGGTTAGCACTGGGTGGTGTGGCCTTGGCTAGTCTTGCACATACATACAACCCCACACTTTCACTTACATCTAAAAAACCCTAAACCAATCACCCTTAACCTGGTTCCCCGCTCTTTGGGAAACTCATGTGGGTGGTCCCCCAACCCCTTAGCCCTAGGCTAGGGTTTGGCTAGGACCAACACATGGAGGATCCAAAATGAGATTTCCCTAGGTCTCATGGCTCAATATGGGTAATTATATGATTAACATTCTTAATTGGTCCAAATTCTACCTAAATTCCCATTTTCTACCCTTCTGGCCCCAACATTCACCAAATTACCAAAATACCCCTAAAACACTAATTTTTCCAAAATTACCCAAATTCCCTTCAAAAATCATTTCAAACCAATCCAAACCACTAAAATTGCCCAAAATACCCCCAAATTTGCCAAAATTACCAAATTGCCCGTCATAGCCTAAAAATTCCAAAAAATCTCCAAAATCATTTCAAATGTCCCTAAAATCAATTCGAACCACTCCTTGACCCTAATTGCACCCAAATTGACCATTTTTGACCAAATTCCCCAAATTGCCCCTAAAGTCCAAAACTCCCTAAATCACCTTCAATGTCCACCAAATTGATTTCAAACTTCCCCAATTTCAATTCCAAATTAAAATTCATCATGTCTAATCACAATTGAAACTAAATTGAAGCCAATTGAACCAATTACCAAACCCAAATTTCAATTTTGAGCCAAAATCCCTAACTTTACCATATCCCTAAATTCCATAAATACAAACCCTCTAACCAATCTAATTTCCCCAAATTTGAATTCTAAACTCTTCACAAAACTCCCCTAGATCATTTTGAACCCTCCATTGGTCTAGAACTAAGCTAAAATCCAACCCAAATCAGAACCCCCAATTTTAATCCAATGTCCAAAATCTCCCAAATTGAACTTCAAATCCCATTTAATTTCTACCCAATTAACTTCTCAATACTTCATGATAATATCCTAAACCAAATTGAACAATTAATTAAGCTAAATCCAAAATTTATCCAAGTCTAAACCCAAGTCCAAGCCAAATCCAAGAATTTGAACCCAAACCCTTAGCCAACTTGGAGCCACTTGGTCTAGCCCAACTTCGACCACAACAGCTGTCATTTGGACTCTAAGACCCAACCTAAATCCTCCTAGCCCACTCTGCATGAGCCATGGACCAAGGGTCCCTTGACTTGAGGGATCTCTTCCCATATTTGGCAAAATGACCCAATCTTTGCCTTGAGCCATTAACCTCCCAACTAATCACATTTAAACCTTCCTATTGCTCCCCTGACCCAGCTGGCCACCATCCCTGCCATGGTCGGTCGGCCTAGTCGTCGAAGAACCGAAAACTGAGGGAGCCATCCATATAACTCAAACCTAATTCCACCCATTCAAGCTGGCCCAACCTGATTGGCCAATTGATCCATTCAGCCCTCCACCTAAGCAATCTTCTCCACCCTTTGGTCTGGCCAATTAAGTCCTAATTCCATGGCTATTTAAACACAGCCCATTCATGGCCAAAGTGGGAGAGTGCATAAAACCTTAGGGAAATTTTGCCAATTTGTCTTTAGAGATTCTCCAAACCTTCATAAGCTCAAGCCCACCATCCTCCAGCCATCTTCCTAACTGTTTGATGCCAATTTCTCCACTTAAAAAATGACAGAAAAATGACACATTTTGTCACTCCACCAAACTCCACAAACCTTCCAATTGAACTATTCCTAAGCTTCCCTAGACCAAACGAAGAACATCCCCTCTGAAACCTCATCTCCCAAGCTCTCTGCATCTGACTTTGATCAAGGTCGCACCACCAGTTGGAGGAACTCTGACTCACATCTATTCTCAGATCAAGGTGACACTCGGAGGAGGTTCGCCAGGTCCCAACCAAGATTTAGAAGCACCCAATGAAGACCTCATCCATGGTCTCAGTTATAAGCCATTTTCCCCCAAATCAAGCTCAGTTCAGGCTTTTGTTAAAAAAATTTTAAATTCATGTGCATCTGACTATATTGATATGTTTGTCTGGACTAGATGAAGGTATAGGAACAAACCCCATGTCATTTAGTTGAGTATCAAGTGAGATATTAAGGTTTTAGTGTGGACGGTTTACGGGCTGCACCCACTGGGGACGATTATTAACGATAGTTGGATTGTGCGTGTATCAAACGGACGCTCCAGATCCAGTCGAACGAGGGAATGGATCATAAAGCGCAGGCTGATTCAGCGGCTACGTGTATGGGGACTTTGAATCAGAGCGCGACACGCGCAACTTCGAGACGTCATAGGTTGAGTCAGTGTCGTGTGGATAAATATGAAAATAGGGTATTCTTTATTTAATTAAATACTAAAATTTTAAAAATTCATAACTTGGTGTAGAAAAATCATAAAAAAAAAATTAAAATACCATGTTGCTCGGTGAATAAAGGAGAAAATTATGAGCCAAAAATAAAAATTATTTGTTATATATTTTAATTTTAATGAATTACATACTCCATAAAGTATTTTAATTATATTTAATTAAATATTAATCATCTTGGCTTGAAATTTAGAGGGCTTATTTTGCATGTGGTTAGAGATGTTATATAATTTTTCCAAACTCAGAGAACAGCACTAGCCCTAAAAGCCCTAATTTGCTAGTCTAATTGTCTATTTTTTTCTTAAAATAATTATACAAATTAAAATAAAAATAAAAAAAATATGGGATATATTTTGGTAGGTTCTTTGTGGTCAGAGAACTCCAGCAAAAATTTCAAATGAATTTGAATGATTATGTACATTACTTCAGCTAATTTAGTCATTAAATTCATAAAAATTTAAATAAATATTATATAACCCAAAAACTGTAAAAAAAATGGTTCCACACTATAAATAATAATTATTTTAACTTACCGTAAACATTTAAAACCCATTTTAATTGATTTAACCACCGAAGTCTATTTTTCAAGAAAAATGGGATTTTTGTATTAAAATAATTATAATAAAAATATATAATTACAAAAAATTATGAAAAGTTGTTTTAAGTGTTCGTTGTGATGAGGGAAACCTAAGAAAATTAAAATTGATATTAAAATAAATAGTTCATTTTTGAGCTACTATTTAAATTAAAAATAATTAAAATAATTAAAATTTGCAAAAATATAAAAATGTACCAAAATGTTCCTAATTTCTCCCTGATCATTTGAGACCCATTAGATTATTTTTTTCTAATTTTTATAGTTTGGTTATGTATTTTTTAAATGCTAAAAATTTATTTTTCCTATTTTTCATTAAAATAATTATAATAAATAAAATAAAAATCATAAAAATGAAAAGTTTGTTGCGCTCAGTTTTTTGGACATAAGAGAGATTTAATAAAAATATGAAAAGAAATTTTTCAAATTAATTTGTATTTTTTATTTAATTAATTATAAAATTAATAAATAATTGTAATAATTAAAATATTATTGAAAAAATCATGAAATTTGGTCCAAGTGGTACTCTGATCTAGATGAACCTCCAATAATTTTACCATAAACGGAGACTTTACTTTGAGTAGTTAAATGAATTAATGTTGAAAATCCTTATTTTTGAATAAAATAATTATTAAAAATCAAATAAAAATAAAAAAATCATAATTTCTCCTCTGATATTTTAATTAACATATGAGTAGGGTAACTATGAAATTTCAAAATCATTTAAGTTGTTTTTTATGAATTAATTTTTACTTTTTAGAAAAGTTCTTTCTCAAACTAAATATAATATTCTTAAGAAATAAAATTTGATTTTTTGTTAATTTTTATAATTTGAAATGAAAGTAAGCAACTACTTTTTCTAAACTTTTGTATGATGAAAACTTATGCAAATGAAATATTTTTTTTTTTTTGTGAATCAGTAACAAGTTATGAAAATTATTGTAATGGATGAATCTAAAATGTGTTGTGCTAAATAGGAGCAATTTTATTTTTTACCCTTACTAGAGGTGCTATAAAGAATATATGTTAATCTACTATTTTAAAAATCTTGAAGACGTGTTAAGCAGGAAAGATACTAGCTCTCACTCTAGATTTTCCTCGATTCCCTCCACCTGGGGCTAACATCTCGTATCAAAACATAAAACAATAAACCAAATTGGGAGCTTTTGCCTGTCACTCTAAAATCATCTAATTTTACACCCATCAAAGTATATCTCCCTATTTATTTGCACTCAACCATATGGATTACATTCTCACCCATACAATCTCATGTGATTTTTTCCTACTGTTGATTGAGACAATATCATACCAGTTCTTACATGTTCTCACAATAAATTTTAACATCTTAATTAACCAAATCAAGAAGTAAATGAAGTGCAAGGTTCTAAATCATCACAACTTCTTCCAACATTGAAATCCTATACTTCACACAAAACTTTCATAATTTTATTACTTCATCATTTTAAGGAAAAAGATAAAAAAAACTACTCAGAATACATGGAGAAAATACAATCACAACTTAATTTAAAAGTAGAAATCATAGTGAAAACACAAGAAGTCTTAATTAAAAACCAAATGTAATAACAAAGATAAAGACTTATCTAAAAATCCTCTCCACCAAACTCTTGAAGTTCCTTTTGAAAACTTTGCTTTCCCTTACAATAAGGGTTCTAAATCTCACTTCTAATCATAATACAAACTATAATAAAGTAAAGTAAAGATGGTGAAGTGGAGATGTGTGTTTTAAAATAACTCTCAAACATAAACCATACTCTTAAATATAAACCACACCCTCCAACATTAACCTTTTTTCTAATCTTCAAGTCCTCTTTTTATACTTTTCCAAAAGGTGTATTCGTATCTCTTCAAATTGTGTCCGGATTCAACGTATCTTCCAAGAGATGCATTCATGCATGAGAGATTTAATTTAAAATTGGCATCATTAGGAAGTTACCTACGTTCTTACCAAGAGGTGCCTCAAAAACCTCTTCTAAATGGCGCCTAAATTAAATAACTCCTTTTTTATAACTATCGCGTGTAAACGCAGGGTACCGGCGCTTAGCCGCGAGACTACTGGCGCGTACGCTCCAGATCTGGGCGCATAAGCCCCAGGGCCTTGGCGCGTAAGAACGGATTCTGGAGCTTAGCAGCCACATATCACTTTTTCAATTTTCTTCATTTTTGCTCCAAATTTGATCCTTTTTCACTTCTTTCATTACGACCATTCATTTAATGATATTGTAAGAAAAACGCATAAAATACCTTCCATTAAAGTGTAATATCATCAAAAATAGGTATAAAAAATGTGTATAAAAATATTATATTTTAGGTATATCAAAATCTCCCAATCTTGAAATGTTACTAGTCCTCATGTGACACTTTAATCATATAAAAAATCATACAAGTAAATTATATGATGAGTTTCTTAAAGAGTTTTTAAAATTTTGTTCTAGAAATGTAGATGTCCAATTTTGAAAAAATTTTAGTAAATGAGACCAATTTAAAGTTTAGAAATCTCTTAAGTAAAGGTTAATTAAAAATACTAGTTCATATCTTATTTAGAAATACTTGTAGTTTCTTCAAAATATAGAGCTTAGGCATTTTATTTTCTTTACTTAAAAATTTTTATTAAAAATAATTGTATTAACTATATTATATTTATAAGTTTCAAGATTTTCTCAAATCTTATACTCTAAAAAGATTAGGTATGGAACCATTTTTTGATTAGGCACTTAAATCATCAAGCTTCTCCTCCCTTTTCACATATACTTTTTTTCACTTTTCTTTTCTTTTCTTTTTCTTTTCTTTTTCTTTTTTTTTTATATGGCAAAGATTATTGTATCTAGATAGGCTTTTAATGATTTTCAATTCCATAATTCCTTTCCTAAAGCATAAGGTAGATATATATATATATATATATATATATATATATATATATATATATATATATATCTTTAAATTAGAAAAATAATAAATAATCTGCAACAAGTTTAGAAAATTATTTTCAATAAAAGAAATTTAAGTATTAAAAATAAAAGTATAATCCTTCTATTTTTTTTCTAAAAATACAACTTTTCTTACTAAAGATAGTTATAGAATATTCATCATTTCTTCACTAAGAAATTTTTAACTTTAAATTATTCATCCTTAATATAGATTTTAACTAAATTCTCTCACTCATTTCTATATTCAAAATTTTATTTCCCTAATATAACTTCATATACATAATTATTTTTCAATCAAAATTAAATTTTTAGTTTATTTAAGAACAAATAAAATTTTAAGTTTTTGAAAATTGTTCTTCCTTCCCCCCAAACTTTAAAATTTTCATTATGATAAAACATTTAAGCATAGTAACAAAATACATGGGTAGGAATAAAAAACTATAAGTAATAAACTTGCAGGAATTTTTATATCCTAAATATACAGGTTTTAAAAACATGAATGAAAAAGACTTGATCCTAAATTTTTAAAAAAATTTTATTTTATAAAAGAAATTCAAAAGACTTCTAAAGTAGCGGAGGACATAAAAACATATTCATACACTTAAACATAAATCCATAACTAAGACATATATATGATAGTAAATTGAAAAGTTATGTATGAAATTTAATTAGTGGATTTTAATAGCATTTTAAAACCTTCCAAGGTAGTTTCTGGAATTAGTTCTAAACTAACAAACAAAATACACTAACAAATTACTAACACATTTACTACCACAAGCATTCACATCACATATCACAAACATATAACATCCACAACTAAAATAAACACAAACTAAAGTGCTCAGCAGCAATTTCAACAAAATGAAAGATATAAAGTAGTTCTCTTTAACATCCACAAAAAAAAAAATAAACCACACAAAAAATAAATAGTCCATATAAACATCACATAACATAACATCATTCGTATGAAATATTAATCCTAATCATCTTCTTCCTCCTTTGCATCATCCCCTTCTTTCTAAGTACGGGTAGGCACATATGGTTTATATTGTGGATGAGTGGGTAGCACAGCACTAAAATCAACTATGATCAATCTATCCATGTAACTGTGATAATTTCCTTCATACTCACTATGTCTCTGAAGATATTCCCCAATACGGTATACTTTCCCCTCTATATCATGCATTCGATCCGCAGTATAATTAATATTATCGTTCATCTTATTTCAAAATTTCAATCTGTGAATTAGAAAATTGACCTGAAGATGCCTGAGATGTGGAAGCACGAGGTGTAGATGCAGCAGAAGCAGATGCACTGGAACCTCTAGAAAATCATCCTCTCCAGCCAAAACGTGAATGCTCAGCATAAGTCTTCAAATTTGAACTGGTAATAGACTTAAGAAGCTGAAGAAACTCTTCCCAAGTTTCAGATCTAACACCAGCCTGCTCACACAATGAATGTAAGAGGGAAGCAAATCCCATACCTGCAGTGGTGGCAAATCTTGCAGAATTCCAAATACAATCATAAATAATTTTCCAATATCTATCGCCTTCCTCTGTTGAATACAATAGTTCAAAGTAGTTCTTTCTCTAGTCACCTCACACGGATGATTTGTAGGAAGCAACTTGGATGATATAAAATAATGTCGTGCTTGGAGTTAGCATTCAACTTTTATGCAGGGAAGTTAACTCTTCTTTCATTAGTAATCTTCCATAACCCCCTCCCATCAGTCAAAGTAGAAATAATCTCATCCAATTCTTCCTCAGTAGGATTGTAGTTTGAATAAAAACTAAGCATACTAGGTAGAAGTAGGTAAAATCTATTAATTACCTCAGGGATAAAATGAACCAGCTGTCCTCGAACGAAAACAAAGTTATCCTCTGACTTCGAGAGGTTTGCATAGAACTCCTTAAGCACAGAAGTAACAGCTACTGCAGTAAAACAATAGAATTTATCCCAAAGGCTTACAATCATGACTTCTATTTTTCCGCAAGGTTTATCAAATCCTCGCTCCCGGATCAATTTACGTGATTGTAAAGCTTCGCACATAACGATCTCGAGCTTTATAACCGATGAACTTGTCAGAATCGAAAGTGGCTCTCGCTTTGCTCCTCTTTGGTGTCATTTCTAAAATTTGCATAAAAATCACTGTAAATTCAACATTTAACTCAAAATTACTAAACTCAACTCCTAAAGGCTTAAACTACTAAATCCATGTAATTTCTCAAACGTTTTCTTAAATTTTCACCATGAATAGTGATTTTCGAATTTCTCCAAAATACACTCAAAATATTTGGTGAAAATAAAAAATTGTTACTTAGGAGAAGTGCCCATACCTCAAGAAGATCGAATTTAAAAATTTTCACTTAAAACGCTTCAAGATTTGCAAATGTGATGATGCCCTAGCCTCCAAAATCGCGAAATGCTAAAGGAAGAAGATAAAGGTGAGGAAAAGTTTGCAATTTTTGGGTTTTTAAACTTGAAAACCAATTTTTGCGAACCAGCGCCTAAGCACGAAAGTATGGCGCTTAGCCGCGAATCTCTGGCGCGTAAGCACAGGTTCTCGGCGCATAGCCACTAACTCACTAATTTTGATTTTTTCTTTAAATACTCATTCTCGCTCCTTTAGTCAACACTAAATTGTTTTAAAAAGTATATTATCCCCTTATAATCTTCTTACTCCATATATACACTTCTTTTGGTAAAAAACTATTCAACAGAAGTTTTACACAAACACAAACTTTTACTTAATTAAACAAATACAAATTACATGTATAAATTATAAGTCTTTAATCTAAGATACTTGGATAAAATCTCATATTTTCTACTCACAATAAATCACTTAAACTAAATATTAGACATAAACATAAAACATAAACACTTATATCATACAACATACATAAACATTAAACGCTAATACTTAACACAATTAATAAAATACAAAGCACAAATAACTAACACTTAACACACTATAGAGCTTAATTTCAATCTCCATTAGGTGGAACATATCCAGTACCTCCATTAGTTCCATCTGAACCATTAGGTATATAGATTTGATAGAATGGAAAATGATGAAAACATCTGACAAAATCCTCTTCAATCCACTTATTTTCCAGATGCATCGGCTTGTTTGCTTCTTCAATATAACTTGTATAACTAAATTGTCATCCAATATGTGCTAAATGTGCATTAATTTCATTACGTATTCTTCAATTGATGCAACATTAGTCTAGATCTTTGCAATATTCTCTGCTATTCCTTGAATACTAATGTCCAGAAATTCATTATATAACTCTTGCGCACTCTCACTAATGAACTTCATCTTCTTTGCATTCTTCTTTTTCTTCATTTCACTCTCCCAAGAAGATATTTTCAACACTTAAACTCTTCTGTAAGGCTCTTAAGATAGAAATTTTGGAATGGGATAGATTTCCATTAATCTGGTCCCTATTTATAGACTTTAAATGGCCTAAAACCATCCTCCCACGTTCACAAACCTTCCATAAACGTGCCATGCAACTTCTCCATGATAATGGCTTATAGAGCCTCATTTTTCACCTTTTTCGTAACTCCGGCACCTAAGCGCCAATGCCTATTTTAGCACAGGTCTGCTAGAAGTCCGAATTCTTGTTTTAACTCATCCAAATTATCAATTAAGGTCTCATTAATCTCCACTAATACAATATAAGAAAACACCACCATATAATTCTTACTCTAAACCAAATAAAACACACAAAACACACTTAAAATGAAGCACACTCATAACTATGGGTTGCCTCTCACAAAATGCTTGGTTTAACGTCATCTACTTGGACTTAAGTTTTCCAGTAAATAATATTAATCTGTCATTATATAGCGAAACTTGTTGTCCTGGCTCAATACTTTTATTCAGAATCTTACGATCATGTCATATCTTCATCTTTTCTTTATATATCTTAGCACTTTCATATGATTCATTCCATAAGCCATTTAATTGCAATAATATTTTCTCTCCAGCATCCTTTAAATTATAATTGAACTCTTGAATAGCCCAATATGTTTTATCTTAAGTTTAAATGGTAAATGACAAGCTTTCCTAAAAATTAGTCTATATAAGGACATTCTTATAGGAGTCATGTATGTAGTCGTATAAGCCCACAAGAAAAATCTAGTTTAATTGACCAATCCTTTCTATTTGGATTAACAGTTTTTTCCAAAATTCTTTTAATTTCACAATTAGAAAATTCAATTAAATCACTTGTCTGAGGATGATAAGGAGTAACAATTTTATGGATGATATGATATTTATTTACTAGTTTCTCTACACTTGCATTTCAAAAATGACTTTTCTCATCAGTTACGATTACTCTCAGCATTTCAAATCTACTAAATATGTTATTTCCCAAAAACTTTGCAACACTTTGAGCATCACATCAAGTTAAAGCAACAGCTTCTATCCATTTAGATACATAGTCCACTGCTAACAATATATATAACTTTTTTAAAGATGGTATAAATGGTCCCATAAAATATAATCCCCAATCCTCAAATATTTCTACTTCCAACATATAATTGAGGAGTATCTCTTTCTTCTAGAAATATTACTTAAACGCTGACATCTATCACAATTTTTAATATAAGCATTAACATCCTTAAAAAATTGTAGGCCAATAAAATCCATGATATGATCATGCAAATGCCTAACGAAGAGTTGAGGATTTATGTTGCACTAGGCAAACTACCTCGAAGTCCTACGGCTTGGTTATTTAATTCTAAGGAAAGTTTTGCTGAAGTAGACTCGTGTTTTGCCGATGACGATGGCCGTGCCGCCCACCATGCTCCAAGCTCCTTGTTGTTGCAGAGGTTTAGTTTTAGAAATCATAAATCGGGAGATGAGAGAAGTGTTCGGTTTAGAGAAAGTCTTAATTTCCAAGTGTTTTTTATGTTTTAATTAAAACAAATCTTAAAGTTGATTAAACGGAACCGATTAAGATCCCACGGTTCCGTCATCCCGCACCGTCATTTTCATCGAATTCACTTAGTCCGTATGAATTTGCTAAACTCAACTAAATGAGTTCCGCACTTTCATTCGGACCGTGGGAAATCCCGTTAGCAACACGTGGGTTACATCATCCGAGGTATTCCCGATCATTCAATGAGACGTTTTAATTTAGTTGTAGTTATAGTTTTGTTGTTCTGTTTGTGATTAAATTTTGAGTTGTCTTATATTTTGAAATGTTGTGGCGGTGAATTTTATCTTGTAGTGTCTTCTAATTTAGTTATTGGGTTTCAGTTTTGGTTTCTGTCCTAAAGGTGTAGGTTTTCATGCAACAGTTGTTTATCATGCAAGAAAAGTAAGTGCGATGCGATTAAATAAATTGCGATAAAGTAAATTGTAATAAAATAAAAGCGTACTCCGGAGGGTCTTCCCGTCATCCCAAGCCGCACTTAAGACACAATTAGAATATTTAAGCATTTAAAGTAAGTTCCTAGGTAAAGCTAAGGGAAGGGTTATGGTTTTCTACCAAGTTCCTAATCCTATAACTAGTCATTCCCTATGACGTCTAGGTTCTCGTGTTTTGGTTCGATGACGATTTTCTTCATCAAAGAACAACTAAGCTCAATTGTTCTTATAGATATCCTATCATATTGAGGAAGTGCTTAAGACGAATCTTAAACATCTTTTCAATATTTCTAGGATTGTTTTAAGTCCAAATGAATTTAATTATACAAATGAATTAATCGTCCAAGAGTTTAAGTTTTGTTGTCTTGCTCAGTGAACTAGGACATTTGAATATCCTATAAGTGAAGTGTCATTTCACTTTATACTCCATTTAGGAGTCATAATAGTAAGAGCTCCTAAGGGCAAAATGATATTTAATGATTTGTGATTCGAATTTAAGTTCAAATTAATGATTTAAGTTTGGAATAGTGTTCAAGTTATTTTAGATTTATTTTGAATTCTTCATGTCTTAAGTAATGTTATATTTAATTCAATTTAATTTAATTTAACTTAATTTAATTTAATGTGGTTTAATTTAATTTTAATTTAATTTAAGTTAATTTAATATAACATGCTTTAACTTTAATTTAATTCAATTTGATTTAATTTAATTTGATTTAGTTTTAATTTAATTTAATTTTATTTTAATTTGATTTAATTTAATTTAATTTAATTTAATTTAATTTAATTTAATATGTTATTTTAAAAAGGTTTGCTTTAAATAATTTAACTTTAATTTAATTTAGTGATTAAGTCTCTTAAGCATTTTAAATCTTAAACTTGGATTATCATTTTAATTAGGAATTAAATATTATTGAGATGATTAATTTAGGGATCTTTAGATTAAAGAACAAATCTCTTCCTAATAATATCCCTATTTTAATAATTCTAATTTTATTATTCTTCCAAACTTAATTAATTATTTTAATTAAAATTCATTTCAATGATTGTTGAATTGTTTTAATAGGTTTCTACCCTTTAATTATTTAAATTTCAATCATCCAAATCAAGTTAAGATCAAATATTTTACTCTTTCATTTTATTAAGCCTAAAGTTTTAATTAAGGGTTAAAATTTTAATTACCATTTTGCCCTTCAAGCTTAATAATTTCATAACTCACTAAATTGAGCTCAAATGAATTTGAAATTTTTATGTGGCTTCACTCATATGTCAAGAAAGACATTAGAGGAGAAAATGTGATTTTTCTGTATTTAATTTATTTATGTAATTATTTTTGGTGGAAAATAAGGATTTCCAAGGAAAATTTAATAATATGACCAAGAGAAAGTTTCTATCCTTAAGAAAATTATGAGACATTGCTAATGACCAGAGAACCACTAGGACCAATTTTTGTGATTTTTTGAATTATATTTTATTTATTAAAATTATTTTAAGTTCTGGAGTATTAATTAATTTAAAAATAGAATATAAGTTGAAAAATGAATTTTATAATTTTTAAAATTCTCTCTAATATCAAGGATTCCAGAGAACCAAATTTTACAATTTTCTGATTTTTCTTTGATTTATTATAATTATTTTAGTGAAAATGCTAGAAAATACATTTTTTTTAATTTTAAAATTACCCTAGGGCTTTAAAATTTAATATCTCATTAAATAGACCTGAGAAAAATATGGGGTTTGTTCCTAAGTGATTAAATTTCAAAATATGACATTTTGGTGAATTTTATTATTTTTGTGATTTTTATTATTTTTTAATTATTAAAATATTAAAATAATACTAAAAAATTAACTTTTTTAGAAAATTGAAATTTTAATTTTCTTAAATTCTCCTAATATCAGAGAGGCTCCAAAACCAATTTGGTGAATTTTTGAAAGGTATTTTGAAAGTTATGAATTTTTAAAGCTTAAAATGACTAAATGACTTAATCAACCCATTTAGTAGGGTTAACCCAACCCAATCGACTTCAAACTTTTATGGTGGGTTCCTCTGATCCTAAAGGTCAGTGGAGAATTGATTTCAAGTCAATTTGATCTATGGTTAACTCTAATTAATTAGGGGTCTATTTTGGGTATTTAAGCCAATTAGGGTTATTTTGAGTGAACTAACTCAAGTCCTATTTTTCCTAGGGTTCTCTATTCATAAGGAACATCACCAAATTTTCCTAGAATTTATTTCACAACATGCTAATTATTGGAATTAAAATACTCAAAACAGCCACATGCATTTGAAAAATCAATAACTTTTCACAGAGATGGCCTCTGACCTTGGAAAATTCGTGGAATGTTCCCAAGTTCGGAGGCTTCAAAAGCCCTATGGTCTCATGCCATGGTGAATTGTATGAATGCATGGAGAATTAAAACAATGCAGGGAGTAAATAATTAATTAAAAATAAAGTACTGGACAAAATTAATTAATTTCTTTTCCACATTATTCTCCTCTCGTTCACCGAGCAAGAGGGTATTTTTATTTTATTTTTGTGATTTTTCTACACAAAGATATGGATTTTCCAAGTTTAGGAATTAAATAAATCGAAAACCCCTAATTTTCTATTTATCCGAGTCGGCGCCGCGTCAACCTTAGCATCTCCGAAGTGCCGCATGGCGCGCTCCCTTTCGACGCCGCCGCTTGAGTCAGCAGCCCGGGTCCCGCCTTCCGCGTATCATCTGCCGATCCGACCTAATCTGAGCCGTCCGTCCGCGCGTGTATTAAATGGACGGCATCCATTCATCGTCCCCAAGCGTCCTCACCCGTGAGCCGTCCACACTAAATCCCTAATATCTCACTCGATACTCAATGGATTTTTGTGTTCTTATGCTCTATGGATTCGCCTCAAGAGACGAATACATCTATACGGTGATCATGCATCGAAATTAAGGCATTTGAAATGGAGAATCTTCGAAGCTCGGGATAAAGAGTTAGCTCATACCTTGCTCGCAGAAGTGTGGCTTCAATCCGAGGGTCGTGTCACCTTCGATTGGATCCCAAGCAAGCTCCGGATGAAGTCTCCCGGTCCCGTGAATTGCCTAGGTAGGATTTCGACCACACTCGACCACAAAGCTTGGAGGCCGGAGCAACCGGGTGGCCTCGGAGATGGGGCTTTTGCTGGTGGACACCTTCTCTTGGTCCGGTGAAGGTGTAGGACCAATTAATTTGAGGATTGATCCACCGTGGAGAAGTGTCCCGGTTTCGGGTGGAATTTCAGCCGAGAAATCGGATTTTGTCAGTGGGGATTCGGGCAAATCGACACCGGGGATCAACTCGCTCTAAGGGTGGAGAAGGGTTTGGAACAATTTTGGCAGAGTTTCGGCAAGGTTTGTGCAACTCTCCTCTCATGGCCGCGAGGGGGTGGTGTTTAAATCAGAGAGGGCGGAGGGCCTCCCGGGAGAGTTAGGGCTTTGGATCACCTCGCTCATGGCATGGGAAGAACAGCCATGGTGGCTATTGGGCATGGGGCAGCTCGACAAGGGAGAATTCCAAAGTCGGCTCACATGCGAGCTCTCGGCCATGGTGTTTTCCTGTGACTCAGTGGCCGGCCGGCCGTGCATCGGTCACCATCTTGTTCAGTGTGGGTCGTGGCTGGGGTTTAGTGTAGGCAATCGGCAAATGCCATGTGTAAAAGGCTTGGATTAGAATGGAATGGGAGAGGGCTCATTTTGGCTCAAATTGGTCAACCCCTCCATTTGGGCTAGGTGCACCACCCAAGGCTTTGTTTAGGCCGAATAGAAAGTGATTTAGGTCAGCTTAATCAGTGGGGAATGGTCACCATCCAAGTACAATTAAGCTTAAGCAAGATTTAGTGGAATCATGGGAGTGGTTAATCACCTTTAGGAATTAAGGAAAGAGTCTCCTCCTTTGCCCAAAATGGCATGGTGACATGTAAAGAGGCTCTCATGGCTTCCATGTGGCTCATGCATGGCTTCATGGCTCACCTTCGCTTGGGAAAAGTCAAGTCAATTTCATGGAAATGGATTTAAGAAAAATTTTGATATTTAGGGGTGATTTGGCATGAGGCTTGATTTGGAATTATTTGATGATGGGATTATAACTTAGGGAATGGCTTTGATTAAATGGATGGCAAATGGAAATGTCATGTGGGCTTTAGGGCCAATTTTGGGCTTTTGTATTCGGTGGAAATGGGCTTTTAGGAAGGTTTAGGGAGTGGGCTTTTGGATTTTAAAATGGATTTTAGGATGGAATTTTAGTAAAGGCTTGGGCCAAATAATTGTTGGGTTTAGCTCATGGATGTGTCATGAGTGACTTGGAGCAAATTGGGAGTGATTTGGGTTTGAATTGGGTTGAATTTGGGCTTCTTTGGTGAATGAGCCAATATAGGTCAAATTGGGCTAACTTGGGCCAATGTTGGGCTAGGGTTGAAATTGATGTAAAATTAATGTTGGGAAATGTTTATGGGAGTGTTTCAAAGAGGTTTTGACTTTGGTTGGGCTTTGATTTTGGGGTTTGGGCTTATTTGGATTAGGTTTCGGTTTAGGTCAAAATTGGGCTTTTTGGTTTTGGGTTGAATTTAAGTGGGGTTTGGGTCTAAATTTTGGGCAAATCATGTTAGTGTTTTGTTTATGGGGATGTTAAGGAAGGTTTAGAAAAGATTTGGGGTTAATTGGAGTTGAATCGGGTGAGTTTGGGCTAAGTTCGGGTCATGGGTCCAAATTGGGCTTTAAGGCCAAAAGTGAAATTGGATCCCAATGCCAATCAAATTGGGCTTGGATTTGGTCTAGATTGGTGTTGGGGATGTTGAATTGAAGTTTAGAATTGAATTGGACCAGAATTTGGGTCAATTGGGTAGGTTTGGTTTGACATCGGGTTCACTTTGGGTTAAAATGGGTCAAATTGGGGGTTTTGATAAAAGTGGGGTAAATTGACAAAATTGGCCCATGGTGTAGTTGATGAAATTGAGAATATTTGGGATTTTCTGGAATTTTCTGGGAATATCCTGAATTTTGGATTTTTTTGCTAAGAGGGGCATTTTGGATATTTGGAGGGTATCGGAGGTATTTTTGGAATTTTTGGTATTTTTGGCTATGGATGATCAATTTGAGTAATGTGGGAATGTTTAGGATTAATTTTGAGGAATTTTGGGTAATTTAGGTGGTTTTGCAAATTTTGGGTGGTTTCAAGGGTTTTGGGTAAGCTAAGCGGTGTAGGGTTCCGGGCAAAAATCGAAAATTTGGAAAATCGAAGATCGGGTGAATGTAAGTGGAATGAAATCATTTTTGTTGAGCCATGAAGCCACATTAAGCCCACATGAGCCATGAAGGGACTCATTTGAGGCATACACTATGTTGTTCCTAACCCTCTTAGCCAAGGGCTTAGGGGTTAAGGACCATCCATGCGAATCACCTTCATGAGTCGGAGGTCAAGTTGGGTAGGGTGTGGTTTTAAGAGGTGTGTGAAAGTGTAGTGCACAGTGTGTAGTGTGTGTGCAAGTCAACCCTTCACCGCACTGTGCCACCTGTAGGCGGTCCTAAGGCCAAAGAGTCCTATAGAACTCATCCTTTAAACTTCCACATTTCGATCTCAACCCCCTAGGTGATTAGGGGTCTACAATCAAGTTTGTGGAGTTTGCAGGAGTTAAGAAGTGGTTTGAATTTCTAAGTGGTGGGTCCCAATTCTAATCCTCTAAGATAGTCAAAGGAAAAGCCTAAGGCTAGATCCTAAGTACTAAAGAGAAAAGAGAAGACCTCATCAAAAATGAGGTCAACAAATGGACCCCCAATAGGTGTGGTGAGCTGACCGAGCACACCGCGCGTATCGGCGTTGACCGAAAAGATCAACAAAACCAATCACAGATGTCCAAGTGACAAACTTAGGACGAAGTAGAAGAGTTTCCGCTGGGGAGTGTCAAGTATATCTTTAAGACTGGAGATTCCTGAACTCTCGCTGGGGAAGGGAGAAGGAGGTGAGTCCCAAATCACATGATCTGGGGAAATTTCGATTTAAATTTCAGTTGTTTCAGCTTTAAGTTTTGATGTGTAAGTTCGGATTTTAACTCGAGTTTCAATTTAGATCGGAGTTTTGTTAAGATTAGATTCGAAGGATTCGATTTGAAATGAGAATTGAAATTTTGTGGTTTTAGATGTAACATCCTCAACCTCAAAGGAAAATCGAATCGATTGGATTAAATCATTACAATGAGGAGAGATCTCGCAGCAATGTGGTATTGGATGTAAAATTCTTAACCTCAAGGGTTTGATTTGGTGTGCTTCATTGCAATAGGGAGAGAATCTAAAGCAATGCGGTATCGGATGTAAAATCCTCAACCTCAAAAAGTTTGATTTTGATGTATTTCAGAGTGCAATAGGAAAGAATCCTAGCAAGCAATGCGGTATCGGATGTAAAATCCTCAACCTCAAGAATTTGATTTTGATGTATTTCAAGTGCAATAGGGAAAGAATCCTAAAGCGATGCGGTATCGGATGTAAAATCCTCAACCTCAAGAATTTGATTTCGATGTATTTCAAAGGCAATAGGAAAGAATCCTAAAGCAAATGCGGTATCGGATGTAAAATCCTCAACCTCAAGAATTTGATTTTGATGTATTTCAAAGGCAATAGGAAAGAATCCTAAAGCAAGGCGGTATCGGATGTAAAATCCTCAACCTCAAGAATTTGATTTTGATGTATTTCAAAGGCAATAGGGAAAGAATCCTAAAGCATGCGATGCATCGGATGTAAAATCCTCAACTTCAAGAATTTGATTTTGATGTATTTCAAAGGCAATAGGAAAGAATCCTAAAGCAGATGCGGTATCGAATGTAAAATCCTCAACCTCAAGAATTTGATTTTGATGTATTTCAAAGGCAATAGGGAAAGAATCCTAAAGCAATGCGGTATCGGATGTAAAATCCTCAACCTCAAGAATTTGATTTCGATGTATTTCAAAGGCAATAGGAAAGAATCCTAAAGCAATAGCAGTCTCGGATGTAAAATCCTCAACCTCAAGAATTTGATTTTGATGTATTTCAAAGGTAACAGGGAAAGAATCCTAAAGCAAAGGCGGTATCGGATGTAAAATCCTCAACCTCAAGAATTTGATTTTGATGTATTTCAAAGGCAATAGGGAAAGAATCCTAAAGCAGTGCGGTATCGGATGTAAAATCCTCAACCTCAAGAATTTGATTTTGATGTATTTTGATTTTGCAAGGATTTGTAGTGGCGATTTGAAGAGTGTGGAATTTTGGTGTTTCGGGAATTTCATGAAAGTTGTAAAAGACTTTCATGGAAGGAAATAGATTAGGAGGGAATATGTAGATGTTGCATATCCCATTCAGAAGAGTTGATCGAAGGTTGTCTGGTTTAGATTGGATGTGATTCCTTGCCATCGCATTCGATCCGTGTCAATGGAATCAACCGCTTCCATCCCGTACAAGGGAGAGAGCAGGACATGATCGGATTTCGTATTTGGAAGGATAAGTTCGAATTTGATCGAGGTTTAATGTGAGATCCGGAAAGATCGAATTTGAAATTTGATTGAGATTTGATTTGAAATTTGGAAAGATTGAATTTGAAATTTGATCGAGATTTTGTGGTCATTTTGTTTGTCTTTTAACGATTCAAATTTTATTTTATCGTGAATTTGGAGTTTATCATTTTTTAGATTTTTAAGGAAAGTTTTCTTTTATTCTTTTTGTTTCTTTTCTGTTCTTTGTTCGAAGTTCATTTAACTTTTAATGGCGTTTCCCAGTTAATTTGCACAAAAGAGGTGAAGGCCAAAATTGTGACATGGTCACTTTCATTCCAATCATGCTGAAGATACATCGTACAACTCGATCTAGAATACATCTCATACAATCCATATAGACTCAAAACGGACTATGTATGATCTCTGTCGATCCATCCAAAAGGGTATCTGTCAAAAATCCATGTGTGAATAGTGACGTACATGGTCAATAACATCACCTTCCAAGCCATCCTCGGCAAGGATGCCGTATGGATGTACGTTGGAGGTGTGATATTTTCCATGCAACTCACAAGCTCGTAAGGCCGGAGGCTCTCTAGCTCCGGTCTCGGCCGGAAGTGGTAAGGTGCTTTCCCGTCGTCCATCCTTCCGAAAGTAACCGAGATCCGCTTCACCGGTACTCCCGGTATGCAATGTTTAGCGACGTCTCGCTCCGTTGCCCTTCGGCATCATGACGGAACCTACCGGTAATGGTATCTTTACCGGCCCTCGGAACTCACTCGGGCCTCGCTATCCGGAGGTCGATCCGAACATGATATTACACTCGTTCGTAAAAGAAACCGTGCGTGAATGGTCCGACAAAGTCGTGGTGATCTATGTGCGGGGGTATGCAATCACCCTTCTTGTAAATGTTGATGATGCAACCGTTGGGTATGCAATCCGCCGGCAATACCCTCCATGTTATCATTCTTTTTACCATCCTTTTAATGACTAATGGCATCGGATCCACTCGGCCATGACGGAGTATCCCCGGTGGGTTTCCTTCCCGTCTTCTCGCGAAGTTATAGCAAGATCCACATTGTATTGTAATTCTCCCCTTCCCCGGCATCCATCTCCGGGTTCCGAGTAAGTGTTTTCTCTTAAGCGACCCGCTCGGCCCATCTTTTTCAAATCCCGGATGCATCCACGATTTGTTGTTGTTCATATTCCGAGAACACGTCCGTATGTAGCTCGAGGCCTTCAAGTATATCGATCCTCCCGCTCCGATTCTCTCGAAGTATTCAAAAGTTTTCTTCCGGACATTCCGTATCCTTTCTAGCTCGTATTCCGGAATAATTTGCAAATGACGAGGCCCGGTGACGCATCGCGGGATATATGGCTCAATCCCTTCACGTTCTCCCCGCATACCTCGGCTCCTCGGAATGATGTCCGTCGGGACATCCTCCGGGGTTGCTTCGCAACGAGGTCATGCATTACCGGTGGCTTCATCTGATGGCGTAGTAGCCTTCTTTCTTCTGTTCTTCTTGAGATTTCTCTGGTCTCTTCTGTCGTCCTGGGAGCTGGTCTCCTTTCTTCAGGTTCCTGGCGAACCGGTATCCTCGAAGTATATGTACTGGCAGTAGCAACTTCCTCGTCGCGCTGGTCCGCTGCTAATTTAGTTAGCATCTTGCGGATACGGCGATTTTTGTTTCTTCGTTGAGTTGCTGTGAGAGTAGCTCTTCGTACTTCCTGAGTTTCTGTGGGTGCGGCGCTGACAAGCCCGCCTTCCGCCGTAGCGACTACGCATTTGATTCTCTTGTCTTCTTCGTTGTTTGTTTTTCTTTTCTTATCGCCGGATTGGTGGCTCGGGCCACCCACTTTCATTATCGTCCGACCGGCGCTTCCTCTCATCAATCGGGACCCGCTCACTTTCCTCGTATCGTGTGCCCGCCGGTGCGAAGTCCGAGTCAATCTCTATTATCGCTCCATCTTTCACCCTCTTTTCGTCGAGTGCAAGGCTTACGCCATTTCTAAAGTTCAGGACCAACCGCCCGTTCGACATTTCCCCGCGAAAAGACAAGGAAAAGGATCGTGAGTCGTACTAAGAACAAGAACATTAAGAAAATGTTTATTAAAAACAATTTTTTTTTATCATTTTTATATTTTTTAAATTCAACAGGAGTGAAGTAGGAAAAGATCAGGAAAGAGATTTTGATTTGGAAGAGAGAAAACAGGGAAAACTTTATTATCATGATTTTATTTATTTTAGCACATTTTTTGTTATTTTTGGTTCGGACCTACCATAAGTAATTACTTCACCCGTGCTTCTAGGGATGGAAAATTCATTCCTTCGAAACATCAGTAGCGTAATACTTTTTCAAGTATCGTCCATTGATCGGAAGCATATGTCGTTCTCCTCGGCAATTCACTAGTTGGTAGGAGCCTCCCGAGTAGACCGCCTCAACCACAAACGGTCCTTCCCAAGTGGGTTCAAATTTTCCTCCTATCTTGCGTGTGCAAGAATAGGTCTTTCGAGAACGAGAACTAAGTCACCAACTTTCAAGGTTCTTGGGCGGACCAATCCGTCATGGGCTTGAACCATCTTAGCTCGGTATAGTTCTAAATTTTGCCGCGCCGCAAGTCTTTTCCTTCCAGTGCTTTCCAATTCTTCTAGTCGCAATTTGGCATTCTCTTCTGTCGTGATCTTGTTTGCAACTGCAATTCTGAGTGAAGGAAGCTGGACTTCTAAAGGTAACACTGCCTCGGACCCATACACTAGAGCATAAGGTGTAGCTTGAGTAGGAGTTCTGAAGGTTGTCCGGTAGGCCCATAACGCTTCTAACAACTTCTCGTGCCAATTTCTCTTATTGTCATCTAAAGTCTTCTTTAAAATTTGAACGAGAGTTTTATTAAAAGCCTCGCAAGGCCGTTTGCTCTCGGGTAGTAAATTGTCGAATATCGCCGCCGATTCCATGTCTCCCGACAAAATTGTTGATTTGCGTGCTTCGAATGCCGACCCATTATCCGAGATGATCCCGCGCGGCACTCCGAAACGGTAGACAACTCGGTTCTTGAAAAATTGTAGCACGTGATGTGCTTTCACTTCTCTAAGTGGAACCGCTCTCGCCCATTTAGAAAAGTAATCCGTAGCCGCGAGAATGAAGCGATGTCCTTTCAAGATGGTGGTTCTATCGGACCCACTATATCCGTGCCCCAACATTCAAATGGCCACGATGCAATTGTCTGGATGTAGCACATTCGGAGGTCGGTGTAGAACCACTCCGTGCACTCGGCATCGGTGACGCCTCTCGGCGATTTTCATGCAATCGGTCATCATCGAGGGCCGCAGTACCCTAGTCTTTTAATTTTCATTTTCATCTTCGGACCCGACCGGTGAGCGCCACGCAGTCCCGAATGCACCTCTTTAACGATTTCACGGCCTCGGACCCGCTTAGGCACCTTAGCCACATTCGATCAAAAGACCTTCCGTATAATGTGTTGTTTATTAATGCATAGGACGTAGTTCTTTTCGATCCGATGGGCTAACGACCTATCGTCCGGTAGTTTTCCCGTTTCGTGTGTAGTCTATTAATGGTTGTCGCCAATCTTTCGTATTTTCCGTCGCCGTTGCAACCGATTCTTCTTCTTTTCCGATTTGTGTATTGTGTCTATATCGAGCCGTGATAGGACCCGACGTCCGTGAACCGACACTTCCACCGATTCATCTCGCAAATGTGCAAATTCTTTTGCGAGGCGGCTAACGCATCCGCTAAAGCGTTTTCTTCGGGAATTTTGTAGATCGTCACATTTCGGAATCCGTTCCAACAACTGTATGACATACCGGAAGTATTGCTCGAGTCTTGATTTTAAAATTCCGTATTGTCCGACGATCCGTTGAATGATTAATTGCGAATCCCCGTAGATGTCGATGTCCGTTATACCCATTCGAATAGTTAATTCCGATCCCGTTATGAGGGCTTCGTATTCCGCTTCGTTGTTCGTACACGGCTCCGTCAAGTGGTAGGAATATCTTAACATCCCTCGCTCCGTGTTATAAAGATTAGTCCGATCCCCGCCTTACCGGCACTATCACTTGCGATTCTTCGTCTTTATGTGCCGAAGATGCTCCGTCGAAATATAATTCCCAACGTCGATCATCATGGTCTTCTAGGTTCATTATTTGTTCATCCGGCAAGTCGTCATCGAGAGGCGATTCTCGCCGCAAAGGGTGTGCCGCAAGGAAGTCTCCTAGGACTTGTCCCTTTACGGCACGAAGAGGCACGAAAGTTATATCGAATTGCAATAATATCATCGACCATCCGGCAAGTCCGCCGAAAGCGTTGGACGGGTCATCAAGTATCGCAATGGATTAAATTTCGAAATCAGTCGATCTTATGAGAAAGCATGTAATGCCCGAGCTTTGAGCGGCGAAGATCGTAGCTAAACAAAGTGCTTTTCAATTGCGGGATACCTTATTTCCGTTGGCGTAGAACGACGGCTTAGGTAGTAAAGAGCATTTTCTTTACCCTCATCATCGACTCTGGCCAACAGTGCTCCGAGAGAGTCGTCTAAAGCCGCGGTATAAAGTATCAATGGTCTACCCGAGACCGGGGCCGCTAAGACAGAGGTGTCATTAAATATTGCTTAATGTCCTCGAAGGCCCTCTCGGCATTTCTCTTCCCAAATAAATTTGGCGTCCTTTTTAACTAGTGCCGAGAAAGGCCGACACCTACTCGACAAGTTCGAGATAAAGCGTCGAAGATATGCCGCCTTCCTTGAAAAGATCGTAGTTGTTTTAAGGTTCGGGAGGCGGCATTTCTAAGATGGCTTTAATCTTTTCCGGTCGATTTCAATTCCACGATGCTCGGACAACGAATCCTAAGAATTTCCCGGAGGTGACGCCGAAGGCGCATTTTAAGGGATTCATCTTAAGGTTAAATTGTCTTAATCGTTCGAAAACAATTCTCAAATCATACAAGTGGTTTTCCTTTACTTTGCTTTCGATGACCACATCGTCCACGTAGCATTCGACTTGATTGTGGATGAGATCATCAAAAATTCTTGTCATTGCTCTCCGGTAGGTCGCTCCCGCGTTCTTCGGTCCGAATGGCATCACCGTGTAAGCAATATACTCCGATCGGCGTTCGAATGCTGTAAGTTTTTCATCTTCTCGGAGCCATTTTTATCCGGTTGTATCCCGAAGATCCATCCATGAACGAGAATATTTCATGTGTCGAAGCAATGTCGATCATTAATTCCGGGATCGGTAGAGGAAATTCATCTTTTCGACATGCCTCGTTTAAATCTCTCGAAATCCACACAAATTCCGATCCGACCATTCTTCTTCCCGACCGGTACCACATTGGCTAACCAAGTCGGGTATTGTTCTTCACGGACAAATTTAGCGTCTATTAGCTTCTTAACTTCAGCTTATGACTTGCCGTTCGATTTCTAGACGCATTCTTCTCGGGACCTCGTCCGACCGGAATGTGCAGGATCCACCCCTAGCTTATGGACCGCGACCTCCGGAGCTAAACTCCGGCATCTCATCGTAGCTCCAAGCAAAACAGTCTTTATATTCCATTAATAACTTAATTATTTCTTCGGAGTCTTCTTTATCGAGTAAGGAGCTAACAAAGGTAGGTCTAGGTTCTTCGCTAGTACCTAAGTTAACTTCCGTTAACTCGTCTATCGTAGATTTGATCTCTTCTTCGAACTCTGGTGGAGCGTCTCCAATTTGTAAATCTTCGAGTTCTTCTGTAGTTTCCATGCAGTTTTCATTAGACTCGCAAGTGACAACCATGCAGAATTCAGTATCGTCGACTGATCCTACTGTGCCGAACCCGAGACCATATTTTGCATCAGGTGGACGACCGGAGTTATTCCATAATTTTTCGAAATGTTGTGATCGACCTTTCGTCCATTGTCGAGGTAAGAAACCACGCCGAATTAAATTTTGAACACAGGGAGAGTACCACTCAAAAGGCAATTCCATTAATTTCGATGAAGTAGCATCTTCAAATCGTACATTATTTTCGCTTTGGAGGAAGGAGCACCACGGTAAAATTTGATGGGCTTTGCACCACCGCTACGTACCTCTTCGACCTCCATACCCTCGATCTTATTAGAATGGATCGGGGTCGTGGTCATAGTATGTACATAAGTGGTTAATCTTCTCGTACATCGATTTATATTCTTCATTTCTTTCATCTTCAAGAGGGATTCTGAATTGCGGCTTCTTCCGACTTATTGTCGTCGCTTCTTGTTTCGATTTCTTTTTCTTCTTCGTAACTATCTTCCCAATCAACATTGATGGTCGGTTTCCTCCGTCCAATCGTCCTAATGCCTCCGCCACGACCTCGTCCCCGGCCTCGACCTCTGATGCGAGTCGTGGAGAAACCTTCACCATCTCTCCGTAAGGGAGTGGTGAGTGACTCGTTGGACTAGAACTTCGAGTTCTTCGTCGTCCCAAATTTCTTTCGCTTCATTTGTTACGGTATCTCTCGGAGAAGATTGTTTTCTTCGGAGGTGCATAATAAGCCGCATCTTCATGGATTCCGATTTCATGTACGGAGAACGGTTGTAAGTCACCTTTAATACACTCGTTCCCCTCCATCGTAGTATTTGATGCATCGATGTAGAGATGATGGTACCATCCTCGTTTTCATGTATCCATGGTCGGCCCAGCAGAGCGTTGAATGACGTTTCCGAATCAATTATGTGAAATTTCGCGGTTGTCTTTGCTAAGTCACCGGTCTTCATTAGCAAGTGTTATTGATCCGAGGGCTCTTTCTCCTTTCCGGTTGAATCCTCTTAATAACATTTTGTCCGCTTCGAGCTCGCGAGCATCAATTTCCAAGTATGCTAGCGTTCGGAGATTCATTATATTGATTGATGCTCCCGGATCCACCAATACTCCGGAGAGTGTAAACTTCCCAATTGTAATCGAAATGTACAACGGTCGGTCGTGGTCTCGTCGTCCCAAGTAGTAGGTCGTTGTCCGCGAAGGTGACACCTCGTCGTTCCTTTAACGAGCAAACCTCATCTAAGGACTCTCCGCCATTCGAGCTAAGCAAATTCTCGGATCAAGTAAGGCCTCGATCGAGCTTCTCTCATCTCTTTCGATAAGATGAGAGCGTCGTAGATGCTCAATTCGGCCGGTAGTTTCCTAAGATGGGCTAGCACGTTGTAGTCCACTTTGTTTTCATGTGCCTCGTTTTCTTCTCGAATGGGTATTTCTTCCGCCGGGTTGATTCTTCCCGAACAACCACCGCTTTCCTTCGTCCTTTGGACCCATTCTCGGGGTAGAACTCTTCCACTTCTTAAGTTGACTTCGTGATTTCTTCTAAGTTTAGCATCGAGTTTGCTCGGTGTCTCCTTCGAATCGGAATGACAGATTCTTCGAGATTAGCTTCGGAGTCCGAAGGCTCTAACTCTATTGTGACCGGAGCTCCTCGAAACTCGCAAATGGATTCGTTGCTTCGTTGAACTCTCGTAGCCTTCCTGGTGGATGTCTTCTCCATCATTGTGATCGTCGAGATCGTGTATGATTCGAGAATTGTCATTTGTATCGGAATCGACGTCCGGATTAGGTCGATTGTCGCTAGTTACGTAATCGTTAGAAACAGCCAAAACGTAGCCAACGCCATAACCCTCATCATTATAAGATCCCACCGGAGTGAGCAAATAATCATACGCAGTCGAGGTTCGAGGGATTTCTCCCCCGAATCGGAAACAACTATCCTAGGATAAGCAGCCCCTAGTCTAGCCTTAGGTGCCTCTGCCTTCTCTTCTTCGTCGGTTTTCTTCTTCTCTTCAATTGTTTCTTGTCGAGGTTGTTCTTCTATCGCAAGTGATAGCGCCGACTCGACGCTTTCGAACTCGAATCGAGGCTTCGCACCGAAGCGGTTCGGATGTGATCCAAAACCTTCTTCGAAGACTTTGTCCAAGCGGTAGTCCATCCATCATCGACCGCATAGGATCTATCGGAACAATGAAATCCGTCGAGATAACATCGACGGAACCTCCTTTCCGGGGTTCCTTCATGTATTCTTTCGGGATCGTTATATTCCCTTTCCGAAGATTGTCGTCGAGCCAACTCTCGAAAGTAATACAATCTTCTATTTTGTGCCCAAGCATCCGGTGGTAAGGGCAAAAGTTAGGATCACCTCTCTTGTCGACTTCTTCGGTCTTTTAGGCTCCGGCAGCTTGAAATCCGGGGTCTTCATCGATCGCGGAACATTTTCGGCACCGCCTCATTCTCGAACGGATACTCCCCGCTCGAAGCTCCCTTAGCGTACGTTGTGGACGAGGCGGTTGTTCATACCGTCGAGATGACCGATAACCGGGCCGGGGTTGCCGGTAACTCCGTCGAGGTTGCCGCGGTCGTTCGACGATATTTGTATCTGGCTGCTTGCCTTTATCGACCGCCGCGACGATCCCGACTTCTTTTCAAAAGTTTTCACGGGCTTCGTTTGTCCGTTTTATCTACGTGAAACTTAATTGCTTCGCCTCCTCTTGCAAGCTTCCGGCCTTGCTTAACAACTTCTCGAAAGTCTTAATAAGTAAATCCTCGAGGAGAAGTGCTATCGGGCCATGGATGCTTTTTAGTAAAATGCCGATCGCATGCCGTTCTTGTAACCGTGGCTCACACTTCATGCTTAGGTTCCTCCATCGAAGTATGTAGTCCACCAAGGTTTCATTCGGCTCGCTTCTCTACCACTAAATCACCTATAGTGATGTGGTGCCGAGCTCCGCGAAACCGCTCGATGAAGAGGTTCTCTAACTCCGAAAATGTCTTCACCGAACCGTTCGGTAATTCCGCATACCAATCAAAGGCGATCCCCGACAGTCGCCGACAAATTGTCGGAAGAGTAAAGCATCACTTCCGCCGCATTGCAACAACCGGCACGAAAATGTGCAACATGCCGCCGAGGGTTTCCTGCTCCATCAAAGGTCTCGAACAGTAGGTGGTACAAAGCCTTTCTGATATCGGACGCCGTCGAATTCTTCGGGTAAGGTCTACCCGTCCGAATGGATGTTCCGCTCTTTGATTGTGCCAAGGCTTCTCGCACCTCGCCGTTCTACCAAGCTCTTAATATCCTTCTCCGGATCATGCTTTGTGTTGCATCCTTCTTTAATCGATCATCCCCGTCGACGGACGTAATCTCCTTTCCTCCGTCTACAATGTGAATGACTTCCGGGGTGTTTCCTTCGGGGTCGAACCCGACTCCGGAGAGTGGCTAGGGCTAAAGCCATCTCTTCCATCCTTTTTGCCATTTGGGCAATCGTATCATCTTTCTCTGAAGCCGCCTTCTCATTACTTCCGCTCCTCTCTTCGCTGGCCGCAGGAGCACCTCGTGAAGCCGACGAAGCTCGTGTTTCTACCATGTTAATTTCTCGCATACTCATCGTCCATGAACTCGACGAGTCAACTTCATCTCCGAACTTCTCTTCTCTTTCCCTTGCTAATCGCCGAATATCGCTCCTTAGCTTTTCCATAGCGTCTTCTAATGGCCTTTTCCGCACATCCTTGCAGCTTGTCATGTGATAACTCGTCGAGTTTCTTTCTCATGAGTTCCCTTTATCGCGGTAGAGACTTTCTTCGACTCAAGTCTCCCGACGAGACTTTCCTTTTCCGGTCGTTGTTTCGGCCTTAATCGGCTCGGTAGTGGGACGCCATACCATCCTTCTAGCAGCAGAGGGCCTAGGACCGGATGGTCCGTCACCGAATGCTCGGAAGGTGGTATCCTCCCCGATCCGTAAACCCGAAACAACAACAAAGTGGCTAGCCTTCATTTTCTTATTTGGTTCTTCCGCAAAGAATAGCAGATTCTACTCGCGGCCCAAGACGAGATTTGCGTCAGCACCCGCCCTATCCTTCTTAAAATTTCCGACACAGTGCATCTTTCTTTCTTTGCTAACTTCTCAATCACAGTCCGTAGTCGGCAAGTGGTGTAACCCTAGCCCTTTTCGTCTCGTTGTCGTTATAAGTATGTGGGCCGAGGTAATGTAGAGGCAATCCCGCGGACATTTTCCTCGTCACCGCGGCGAAAGGGGATGGAATCTACTTCCTTCCAAAAGGGGTGTATACTCGTACAATGGTATGTATTCAGTAGTGGTGTGTACTCGTGAATTTCTTCTAGGAAAGCGACTTCGCAGCTCTCGGCCTTTCCGGCAATCTTCCCGCCTCTCGTTTCTCCTCCGAGTCCGTGTTAGGGTGGAACCCTCGAGCCGGACCCAATTTCAAAAACGAAGGTCTTGCACGGAAATCCGTACCCTCCACGGTAACATGCTCGTTACAAATTCGAACTTCCTTCCCCTTCGGCTCATGGAGCGTGGGTAGGTGCAGAGACGACTAGTACCAGCTGGGGTAGAGATAACGGTCCTTCTATGGACAGCGGTACTCCTCTCACTGGAACCCTTTGCAGAGGGGGAAATTCTCGAGTTGATTTAAGGTCGAACTCAATCATGGGTTTCTCGCTTCGACACTTTGTCCATCAGCGCGAAAAGGGTAACGTCGCCGATCTCGACATTCGTGTTCTCGAATCCTTGTCCAAACCGGATGATCCCATTGTCGGGCAAGCTCATCCTTGTAAACGACGAAGTCCAATCCGTTGGTGAAGGAGAAAATCGCCTTTGGGGCTTCCATTTCGCAAGGTAGATTCCGATTGTCGATCCCAAGTTATGCTTCTTCTCATCAGACGAAAAGAAAGGAATCTAAAAGAGTCCGAACACATTCTTGTTCATGTATATTTATTAGAAGAGTCATTCTTTAGAGGGTTTGTTTATTTAGAACTGAATGTTCAAAGGTGTAGAGAAGATAATGAATCCGATTCGAGTTAGAAAGGAAAGAAAGTCTTATGCAAGACTTCTCAACTCGAAGGATTACTCCTAAACTAACACCTATCGGAGTCCACCCCGCCTCGTAAATGAGGTAAAAGGATTTCGGAACCTCTCTGTTTAGGGATGTCTAAACAAATGGCTCCTAAATCCGAGGGAATGTTGGCCATACTCGTTCAAGGTAGAAATGAACATAATATTCCAACGGAAAGAAGGGTAGTTCGATCCATTAGTGGACATGGATACACTACCGATTTTTGAAAGCGTAACTATTCGATCAAAATGGAGAGAGGAACTATTCCTCAACGGAGTCGCCGTAAATATGTCGGCATATTTTTAGGTTGATGTGTTTTATTTTGAAAAGGGGTCGCCTACGTAAATTGTCGGCGAATTTTAAATTTAATTTAAATATAATATAATTTAGAAAGTAGTATTTGATTTTGAAAATAATTTTAAATTTGAAAATTTTAAGATATGAAATCAAACCGATCTCACATCCCGAATAGTTTATATAAACGAGCACCGCATCACAAACCGTGTATCTATCCCGAAGAATAGTACACACTCGCTCGATGATGGGGCTCGATTAAATAAACTAGAAGATTTGTGACATCCGTTCGGTCCGCGAACCAATTTTATAAGCCGACAAATTCCCCCGCTTAATATGAAATGACATTAAGCAGGGTTTATATTACTCGGGTTCTTAAAATTCCCTATAAGGGCAAGCCCCTATAGCTTAATTACATCTTAAGTGACGAGAATCACCTAAGAAAACTCTCGATAATAATCGTAGTTCGCTCTCAAGAATTTCATAAACCGAAGCATCAGCTACCTCTTCCTTCCACTCTTTTGGGAACTCATGTGAGTGGTCCCCAAATCCTTGGCTTTTGGCTAGGGTGGCTAGGAAGCTGACACTTGGAGGACCCGGAAGGAAATGGGGATTTCTTTGGTCTCATGACTCGAAAAGGTTAACTTTGTGATTAGCCTCCTCAATTGACCCCAATTTTGCCAAAATTCATAATTTTGACCTTTTACCCTAAAACTTTTCTAAAATTATCAAAAATGTCTCAAAACCCTAATTTTCCCAAAATTGCTCAAATTCTCAAATTCATATAAAAAATCATGTCGAAACCATTCAAATTACTCAATTAATACAAAAATACTCCATTTCCTACGAAAATACCCAAAATACCCTCAAATTTAACGTACAAAATGACCCCCCGAAAATCTCCAAAATCTTCATGATAACTCAAATGTTCTCGAAAATCGATTTGAATCTCGATATCACAAATTGTACTTTGATGCAAAATTAATCGAAAATTTCCACTGTTTCCCCTAGGTGCTAGATCTCTAAATCACCCCTAATTTCCACCAAATTGATCTCAAACTCTCCCAATTACAAATACAAATCAAATTTAATGTTGTTCAAATCGATTTGAATCGAATTCAAGTCCCATTGAACCATCCTCGAAGCATTAATTCCAGTTGAGCCAAGATTCCCGAATTTGACCACGCCCTTAAATTCCATCCAAAGTCAATTCATAACAAACCCAATTTTGAATCCTAAAATCTTAGTAACCTCCCTTAGACAATTTGAACCCTCAATTTAGTCTAGACACAAACTCAAACCTAGTCTAAATCCAACCCAGAGCAAAACCCCAAAATTTACCCCAAAATCAAACTACCCAATTGAACTTCATGACACTCCTATTTCCATCCAATTTATATCCAAACTACTCATGAAATTTCTCTAAATTAATTTGGAACCAATTAATCTCTACCCAAAACCTAATGACCTAAATCTAAACAGCTTAAGCCCCATTTTAAACTTAATCTAAAATCATTTAAATTCTTTCACATTGATCCATTTATTTTATACCATGCTTAAGTACCCTTGGATGCTAATAAAAACACCTAATGATCCACTTTTGAGCCATGGAACAAGGTCCCTAAATGGTGGAACCACTTCCCAAAATTGCCTAAATGACCCCAAGTTTTGCATCACGCTAATTAAACCTCCATCTTGATCACAAATTAAACACTCCATGACCTCCTAAACCAGCTAGCTGCCATCCTAGCCCTAGAAAATCGGCCTAGTCACTGAAAAACACAAAACCAAGAAGGCACTCCCAATGGCTCGAACTCAATTACAATCATCGTGTGGCTCACCTCATTGGTCACTTTTCCCTCGGACCTACTCACCAAAGTGGCATTTCCTGCCCTTTGGCCTGCCGTGTTGGCCACAATGCACATGGCTATTCAACACCACCCCTCACGATGAGCACCCCATTCCTTGAGGAAACTACGCAAGAATATTTTGAGCTTCTCCGGACTTACCTAAGTTAAAACCTGACCCACCAATCCCAGCCCCATTCGAGCCCAATTTCATCTTTGAAATCCGGGGCATTTTTCTACCACAAACCTCCACCAATCTCGAAATTGAACTAGTCCTAAGCTTCCCCCGGACCTTAAGGAAGTTCTCCATCAAAATCCCTATCCACATAGCCCTCTACACTGAACTTCATAGACGGCACCACCCTCGGGTGTAGCTCTTACACGGCTCCAATCCTTGCAGATTGACGCTTGGAGGACGTTTGTGGGACCAAAGAGAATCTTCAGAACCATTCCAACTGAGAATACCTCTTGGACGAAGGTATGGACCATCTTCCTAAATTCGAGCTCTGTTTGATCATTTGTGAAGAAAAGTTTAATTTCATAAGCATGTTACCATGTAGAAGGTTTGCTTGGACTAGATGAAGGTGGGAATAAACCACATGTGATTTGGTTGAGTTTTGAGTGAGATCTTAGGGATTTAGTATGGACGGTTCTAAGTTCACACCAGTATTTGGGGACAAAGATAAAAAGCGTTGGATTGCGCGTGTATCGGTTGAACGCTCTCGAAATCGAAGCTAGACGGGGGTAGGCATAAAGTGTGGGGCAAATCTGTGTTGACGAGAGGCGACATTGAATGGGAGCGCACCATGTGGAGCTTCAGGGTCGTCGTAGGATTGCGTGGCGGCAGAAGCGTGGATAAGTAGAAAAATTTGGCATTTTTTATTTCAAATAATTCGAAAACTTTAAAAATCCTTAACTTGGTATAGAAAATTCGTAAAAATAAGAGGAAAATACTCCACATTGCTCGGTGAGCAAAGGAGAAAATTATGAACCAAAAATTGAAATTATTTTATCTTATATTTTATTTTCAATTAATTAAATACTCTAGAGCTTGTTTTTAATTTTATTTAATTAAATATTGTCGGCATGGCTTGAAATTTAAAGTGTTTGATCTTCATGTGACTAGGAGGAACCTCTGATTTTTACAAAGTCAGAGGACACATTTATGGTTGAAAGCCCTAATTTTTCATATTAGATGTCAATGTTTTAATTAAATAATTGTATAAATTAAAATATAAATCGAGAAAATATGGGGCTTACTTTGGTAGGTTCAACGTGGTAAAAGGATCCTATAAAAAATTTAAAATGAGTTTAGATAATTATGTTTATTATCTTATGTAATTAAGTCACTAAAACTCATAAAAAAATAAAGAAAATGAAATGCATCTCAAAAAATCACAAAAATTGGTTCACATTGAAGATAATTAATATATTAAACCTTTGTAAAATTTTGGAACCTATTTGGATTATGTTTGATTTTAAAATAAATTTTTTAGGTAAATGGGATCTTTATACTAAAATAATTATAATAAATAAAATATAATTAAGAAAATTATGAAAAGTGGTTTGGGGTGTTCATTGTTCATTTTTTTAGCTAATTTTCAATTTAAAAATAATTTTAAAATGTCAAAAATCATAATAATACAAAAATGCACCAAGAAGTCACAATTTGTTCCACAGTCACTTCGAACCACCTAAAATATTTTCCTAATTTTCTAAACATTGTTATATATTTTTAAAAGGCCTAAAAATGTATTTTTCCTTAATTTTGCATTAAAATAATTACAATAAATGAAATAAAAATCACAAAAATATAAAATTTATTTCAATAAGTTCTACGAACTTAGGGGAATAAAAAAAATATATAAAAGTTAATTTTCAAAATTAATTTATATTTTCTATTTAATTAATCACAAAATCAACGATAATTATAATAATTAAAATAAAACACAAAAATTCACTAAAAATTATTCCTAAAGGTACTCTGACATAGCTGAAGCTCTAAAATTTTCCTAAAGACAGAAGATTTGTTTTGATCTACTAAACTAATTAACATTAAAAATCCCTTTATTTTTGAGTTAAAATAATTAATAAAAAACTAAATAAAAATTAGAAAAATATAATTTCTCCTCTTATCTTTTATTGACCCATAGGTAAGGAAGTAATTAAAAAATTTTAAAAGTCATTTGAGATTTAAATTTAAAAATTTATGAAGTCGACGGCAAGACGAAATGGTAATTATGAGATTTTTTGAACTCTAATTAAAATTTTGAATTTAAATTAAAGGAGTAAATAGGTAATGTTTATTTAAATTAACTCTCTTGGATGATTGAATCCTGATGGATTAAAGGTAGAGGAAACCAATTCATAATTTTTCTATAACGGGCAAAATTACAATTTCTTGAATTAACGTGACTTGGAAGTTAATCCGATTGGATGATCTAGAGTAGCGGGCCTAACTTAGGGAAGACAATAACTCACTAATCTAAAGCCTCTAATCGGTGATCAAATGTTAAGTGAAATCATTTAATAGAAGTTAAATCCACCTAATTCAAGACACCTTTCAAAATTATTAATGGAATCTTAAGGGCTTAGTAGTGAGCTAGATTTAATTTAATTCGCTTAATAAGATTTAGAAAATGAAACGTAACTAATTCTAAATACTCTCGAAACACTACAAGACCAATTTTAATTGAAGAGCGAGAATTCTTGATAATTTAATTTGCCACATGGGGCGTTTGCTCGAATAATTCTTAAATAGAACATCAGTGAATACTTAGTTACCCATTTCAGGGATAATTAAAGCAATAATGTTCATTAAGAACAGGTTAAACAACACTAATAAGTGGTAACATAATCCGAGGTAAATGATTCAACAACATAACAGATTCAGAACTCGAAACAATTCGATGGATTTTGATTATTTAGGGTTACACGTTTAGAATTTTTATTTTGGGTGTTTTGAAGGATAGTTGAACTAATTATACTTTGATGAAGAAAATCATCCTTAAATATTAGGGACCCATAAGTTATTCCTTGGGACCCATTAATTCACCTAAATCCCAGTAAAAATGCCCTAAATTACTTATCTACGTTACAAACCAATGTTCGAGACTTAAGTCTTCTCTAAGGTATTTAAGTTCTTGTGAGAAAATGGGGACATCTATTTTTACTTACATATGGATCTAGGAATGGTATAAGTCTAAGGTCTGGGTGGCTAGAGTGATGATGATAATGCTAATGTGTACTAAACGGGTGATACGATGTGGGAATTTTAGATAGTATCTCCTCCCTCGAGGACCTTGATGAGAGAAGAGGAAAGGATAGAAGCGATACGTATTCATCGATTCTTGGTGGGATTGTTTCCCCAAGCACTCTTGGGTGTGATATTCTAGCTTGTTTAGATTTACTAGCCTGTGGACTATACTGCTTTACAAAATAAAAATAAAAGTTTATCTTCGTTGTTAAAATAAGCATGCATGAAAGTCTAAACAATAGCTTTTGCATGAAAATTATAGAATTTTTTGATGAAAACTTATAAAGGTTCATGGTCGATTGATCGGTTCGAGGAGGTTAAGGACTACGGTCAATAGATTATCCAACTTGGTAGCTCTTGTTCGAGTCGGGAAGCACCCCACCTTTACCAATGTTTTATACCTAGTAGGTCTTCCACATAGACTACGTAATTTTCTTTGCGTATATTTGTTTTTTTGTTACGACTGCGTTTTGCTACTTTTTACACTAAAGTTCTTGCTTTCTTTTTACGTAATTTATTTAAATTTCTTATAAATTATACTTTGTTTTATGAACTACCACATAGTGGTGGTAGAACGGTATGCATATTTTGTCTTGTATTTCTTTTCTTATTTCTTTTACTCTATAGTACTTCCATACTTGCACTTACTTACTTTGCATGCAAAACCAAAATAAAAACACATTTTCAAAATTATAACTACACTTTCAAACTAATGAACGAACATAATACACTTCTTTTGGATTTACGAGATCTCTCAAATGAGGTAACCTATAGTTGCTCACGAAAATTCTCCGATCTACTTTGCTTAGCAACTCATTCGGAATGAAAAGTAGTTTGAAAGAAAATAGTTGTGCTATAATGAGGGAACGAGTAGGATCTAACAAATTGTCGCTCTAATGAAATTAAAATTTCCCAGAACATTTAAACACTGTAAACCTTTTGAACCTTAGACCTTAGAAATTCTACTTCAACAGGATCTTAGAGCATGAATCGTAGAGCGGCCACGATGAGGACCTACGAGATATCTTCGAGATAGTTGACGGACCGCGATTACGCGATGGGAATTAACTTACAAAAGATGGCCAAAAACTTAACACGATTTATAAATAGCAGCTAGTGTGCAAAATCTTGGCTGATATAAAAATTAGAAAATATTTTACACACTAGGGGTACTACGCAAGTATACACCTCATTTCAAGTAATATAGAAGTTTTTCTTTAAAAACCACAGGTATCGATCGTAAAAGTGAAGTAAGAGGTCTTTAGTCAAATTCTAGTCTACTACTAATAGTCCTTAGTTTGGAATGTCGATTAGAATTGTGTTTTATCTAGAAACTACTCCTAAATGCGAGTGTTAAATGTAATAGTAACTATAACTAAATGCAAATATTAATTCTAAAGATAACCTGTTTGGATAGAGTTGGTTTGGAGAATTTTGAGATATTAAAAACTAATATTCTTGTAATGAAATAGATAATGTATAGGAATGAGATGCATTTAATATTTTACGTGCAAATAGGAGCAATCCTATTCTTTACAATTCGTCCGGGCATAAAGAACATTGACTAATCCTATGCTTGGTTACTAAACACACGGCTAAGTGAGAGGATACCGGCTCTCACTTCGGATCTCCGTTCTCGCAGCACATTGTGATCTACGCTTCAGCTTTTGGAAATGATAGGACCGAATTGAGGATTTTAACTGTCCACTCTAAAATCTCGATTACGTGCGATAATTATATTCCACTATTTATTTGCATTCGATTCCTATAAACTTCACCATCCATGGAATTTGAATGTGGTTCAGCTTCGTTGAGAATTACATATGCCCTTTCGGAACTTAACACAATTACAGCAATTTTTAACACTTCAATGGGCCCTTATTGCAATGTAAATGAAGTGCAAGTAAAAACCATCACATTTATAATTAAAATATATTTTAATCAAAACGTCGCAATATCCTGTCAATGAATCGTACCTAGATTTACGAAAAGAAAAGTAAAATGAAAAGAATGGCATAATTTTCTCATCTTGTTATTCCAGAAAGAAGAAGAAAGAGTAAGAGAGATACGTCACAAAGCACGAAAAAAACACAACGGAAACTTTATTAAACCGACAAATCCCTTCAGGTAATTGTTTACAAAATTATAAGATAATGAAGAATAATAGTTAGCTTTTTCCTTTAAAGAAAGGCAAAGGTCTCACAAAGTCTCCCGTCGATCCATGCAATGCTAGAACATCTCCTTACAAATTCTCATGGAAATCTCATCTTGATCTCTCGAAAGGGTAGAAATCTATATTTCTACTCTTAATCTAAGAATCTAAACATTCTCGAAAGTTTTTCTCCACTTTTTTCTCCTAAATTCCTCACTTTTCTAACCTATATTCACCATTTTAAAAGTATGGACGAAGTTTGAGAGAGTTTCCATAAGCACCCCTTTGAAATAGCGTCAAATATGTTGAATTTGGGCAAAAACCGCCAAAAAGTCGTCCGAGAACCTTCGGGGCGCCGTCGGCGGGATTCGAGCCGCTGTCGGCGGCCTTTTCGACACTTTTCCTTGTTTTTCTAGAAAATCTCGCCGTCGGTGAGATCGTGGCCGTCGTCGGCGAGCGAACTCTGCGCAACTCCCACCGTTTTGCTCCGCTTGGCTCGTTTTAGCTCCGATTATTACATTTTAGTTGCATTGTGTTTGTAACGAGATAGCCACAAAATAAACATAAAAACAACATTTCTTTAAAGTGTAATCTCATTCAAAAATATACAAGAAGTGTAAAAGAGATTAAGCATCAAAAGACTTATCGAAAGGTGTCGAGGCATAATTTCATTTCTTGCTCGTTTTTGCTCCAAATTGCACGTTTTGCTTCTTTTTGCTCCAATCACCATTTCTTGTACCTAAAATCAAAAAACATACAAAATACCTTCCTTTTTAAAGTGTAATATCATCGAAAATGAGTAAATGATATAACAAAAAGTGTATATATTTCGGGCGTGTCAATAGTAAACAAATCCTGATAGAAAATCGTTTTTTAGAATTAAACAAAGTCATGGACTTCGAGGTGGTCCGCTGGTGCGACATAAATCTTGACTCATCTTTAGGCCTGACACAATCATATTGTGCAATATAAGACCTCACTCGTCTTAGGATTCCAAGGTTACGTTCGGTGAGACGTAAATCCTCCTATCTTGATGTTATTTGTATGGCCAAATGTAATACGATTATAGCTACTACATAATAAGATTGGCACCATGAAACACTAAATAATATCTCTTCAAAATTGAAGCTAATGGATAGCTTGGTTAGTCACTAAGGATTCTCTCGGAGATCAAGTGACATCCTATCTACATTCACTGGGTCCCCATAATAAAGGTTCTTTGTTGATCCCTCCACATTTCCAATTTCTATGCCGACACCCTAAAATTTGAATTCACAAAGAAAATACCTGCGATATAAATCAAGAGTTTTCATGGGTGACTTTGGTCATTTATGATGTAATTAATGAGGTTGCCACTATAGAGCATACGCCTTATATAATCTTTTATATTATGTAGGAGAATACGTCGATGTTGACATATAGGTTTCGCGGTCAAAACGGATGTCATAACTTATTTAGTTTCTTTAATCGAGCCTCACTATTAAGCAATGTGTCTATTACTGGGATAGATGCGTATGCTACGGTGTAGTGCTCGTTTATTCAAAAGCTTATTGTATATAAGAGATCAGTTTAGTTTCTTATTTTCCAAAACTAAAGTGCAAATTTTCAAAATTATATATATATATATATATATATATTAAAATTAAAATATATTTTCAAAGCGTAGACACACTTCCCTTTGGATATTTCTTGAGAAGAAAGGTGTTGTTAATACCTTTTAACCAGTGTTGACCTCACTTTTGTTGAGGTAAAGTCTTTATTAGGGCACAAGGTCTAACCATAGAACTTTCTGATAAGCATCATAGAAGACTAGCAATGAGTCATACCCCCCTTAGAAATTCATAACACTTCCTTTCTTCATGAGTTCAAATGCTTAAAGTCTAACTTCTAAGTACATAGGAGGATGAGACGAAGCATAAGGAAGCTCGAAGGGAGTTCCATATAGGTTGGTGAGCCTTAGAACTCACCTTAGGTTGTACGGCGTGCGAATTCGAGTTCACACACACACACACGAGCCCCGCACTTGCCTCACCACCTCTACCATAAAGCAAATATGTCGAAACTAAACATGCACATGCAAATCCCCTACGCCTTTGGAAACTCGTGGTGGTTGCGCGAGCTCTTGGCACTGGCGGTAGGGATTGGTTAGAACCAACACATGGAGGATCCAAAATGAGAATTCCTCGGCCCATGGCTCGAGGAGGTTGGCATCCTCGATTAACCCCAAATTTGCCAAAATTCCAACTTTAACTTCTTACCCGCAAAACTCCACCAAATTACGAAATTGCCCTTAAACCTTAATTTTAACCAAAAAATCTCAAAATTGTTGAAATTACCCGATTATCTCCAAAAATCATTCGAAAAATGTTCTCCGCGACCCAAAATACACATAATACCTCAAATTTCCCAAAATACCCCAAATTGGACAAAATGACCAAAAATGCCCCTCTAATTTCAAAATTCTAAAAATTCCAAAATCATCCCAAATGTCCCAAAAATAGAATTAAAACCTTTTTATAGGACCTAATTTGACCAAATTGACTCATTTTGACCAAAAACCCCAAATTGCCTCTTAAGGCCCAGAAATGCCCAATCACCACCCGATGTTCACCCAATTGATCCCAATCCTCCCCAGTTTCAATCCTTAACTCAAATTCATCATTCCAATCTCATTCAAAGCCAACTACGAAGTCGATTTGACCCAATTTCGACCCAGAACCAAAAGGCCCAATTTTGACCATGACACGATTCACTAGAATTGAACCTCTTAGCCGAGTCCATCTCCCAAAATTGAATTTAAACTCTTCATGGCATTCCAAAAAACCAAATTGATCCACTAAATGACCATAATTTGAAGCAAAGACATACCCCAAATCCAACCCATGTTTAACTCCTCGATTTTGCCCCCAATGCTTGCCACATATCCGAATGTCGCCCCAGATTGAATGCCTTAACCCCAAAATTTCCACTTTCTATTAAAAACACTTCATGACATCTAGACAAATTTGAACCATCAATCGAACCCTATCCAAACTCTAGCCTAACATAAACTCAAACCACAATCCAAGTTAACCCAAATTGGCCAAATGTCAGATCCCTTGAATTCACACCTTCCAAACAAACTCAAAATCACTCCAATCCTTTTCTAAAGCCTTGTGACAATCATGCACACCATTTTGAACAATCAATTGTTCCAAACCAAAGCTTAAACCTAACCTAGGCCAACATGAACCTAAATGACCCAATATTGAACCTAAGAGACAAACTCACCCAAACCTAGTCAAATTGACGAGCCCAGTCCACCCTGACCAGCATTTGGACCTAGGGCCTGCTAGATCCATTTAGCCAAATCTACATGGGTCATGGACCAAGGAGTCCCTAAGTTAGGGATTCTACCGTAAATGGTTAAACTGAGGGGATTTCTTACCCAAGCCATCAGCAGCCCGAGCCATCACCATAATGGTCGACCTCTAACTCACACGACTACTTGCCCCTCACCCGCCCTGGCCGACCTAATCGCCGGTGAAGCTAAAACCGAGAGTCACCTCCGGGATGGACAAAACTCAGTTGCACTCTCTTAGGTTGTCCAACCACGGCCCAGTTAATTGCTCCTTGTTGCCCTCCCCAAGGCACTTGAGCACACCCGGTCCAGCGTAGCGACCAATCTAAGCTCCCTGTAGAAAACCCCACCTCTTCACGATAAAGTAAGGAGAACACACTGAACCCTGAGGAAAATGCGTCGATTGCTCCCGAGAAGCTTTGTACGGACCTCTAAGCTCGGTTCCCCTGCTCTCGGCCACCCACGGCCACCACAGCAGGGGCAATTCCCCAACGAATTTTCGGTGGAAACCGAGACGAGCTCGGCCACAGCCCCACACTACACCAAACTACAAATTGATTTCCCAGCACCATCATAAGACCAAATGAAGAAGATCCCCTACAGAAGCCGGGTCGAAGCCTCTCCGACCCGGACTTCTCTCGAGCAAGGTCACCTTCGATCGAACTGCGGTGCACCGTAGGAGTTGCGCGGGTCTGTGAACATGTAGAACCATTCGTTGAGGCCTCCCTCTCGAGCTACGGTAGTGAGCTCTCACCTTAACCAGGAGCCTATTTTGATCCTCCATATATCTTTACGTATAAGTCGTATACATAGTTTTGTCACAGCTCGAGTCCTTAAAGTTGAAAGGTGGATGACACTCGAAATGAACCGGTGAAGACGAAGAAGGAGAATCGTTGGATCGCGAGTATTGAATGAACGACCGTAATTGCTAAACGGAACCACGATACATAAAGTGCGGGACGCGTGGGCTGGCGAGTCGGATAGGGCATTAAATAGTGACTTATCTTTGCGTGGTCTTTTGGAGGGGACCGTAGGATGAGGTGGTGGTACGTGTTTTAATAGAAAAATAGGGTATTTAGGATTTATTTAAATCAGTATACCTTTGAAAATCCATAACTTTGTGTAGACATATCAAAAATAAAATAAAAATACTCTAATGCTTAGTGAATAGAGGAGAATAACGTGGAATAAATTTGGAGTCATTTGAGTTATATTTATTTTAAAATAATTAAAAATAGTAGGGCTTATTTAAGTCGCTAACTTAGCATAAACATTTCACCGATGCATTAGGTTTGGACGGCATAAAGGCTACGTGTTTAGGGTCTTCTCACGGTTTTCTAAGGTCATGGGCCACCTCAGCTTGAGAGATCCTTAAATTCTACAAGTTAATCCTACATTTTGATATAAGAATTATAATAATTAAAATATTGATAAAAAAATGCAAAACTTATTTGTTAGGTTCGTTGTAGTCAGAGCACCTAGGAAAAACATAAAATGAGTTTAAATAAATAAGAGCATCGATAATGATAATTAACTCATTAAAATAACTTAAACATAAAATAATTAAAATAACAATGTAAAAGACATAAAAATGACTCTCCACTATTAAAAAACAAATAGAGGAGCTCCCCATAAAAATTTGAAATTAATTGGAGTTAATTTACCCACTAAATGAATTTTCAAATTAAATGATAGTTTGGAGGTGAAATAATTATAATAATTAAAATAAAAGTAAAAAAATCATTAAAATTGGATTTGGGAGCTTCTAGTAACTAGAAACTTGAAAAAAATAAAAATTTGAATTAAAATGATGTTTTTATTTTTAAACTACATTTTTAATATTTAAATAATTAAAAATAATTAAAAATAATTAAAAAATAAAAAAATAAAAAAATATTAAAATACACTAAAATGTCACATTTGGTCTCCTAATCACTTAGGAGAAATTAAAATAATTTTTCTAATTTTATGTGATATTAAATTTTAAAGGACTAAAATAATTTTTAAAGGCTAAAAATGGATTTTTCTTAATTTTTCACTAAAATAATTACAATAATTAAAAATAAATCACAAAAAAATGAAAGTTATTCCTCTGTGTTCCTTGGACTCGAAGATTTAAGAAAATACAAAACTGAATTTTCAATTTAAATAATATTTTATATTTAAATAATACTCAAAGCAAACAAATAATTTTATTAATTAAAATAAACTCAAAAATTTTGAGAATTGGTCCAAGTGGTCCTCTGACCTATGTGACCCTCCAATAATTTTCATAAGGATGGATAATTTTTTTTTTATTGCGTTATTGAATTAACTTTGAAAATCCTTATGTTTGCATTTAAATAATTATTAAAATTAAATTAAAACCAGAAGAATCACATTTTCTCCTCTGCTGTTTTAATTGACCCATGAGTGGGATAACATAAAAATTGTAAAGTCATTTGAAATTTGAATTTAATAAATTATTAAGTGATGGACCTTATAGGGGCAAAATGGTAATTTTGATATTTAAGCCTTAATTAAATATTTAGGCTAATGAAGAGGGAAATGATAATGAATGATAATAATTGAAATATTTAGATGATTGTGATACAAGATATTTAATGGTAAAACTATTACGTTTTTTCACATTAAGAATAAAAATTGTAATTTTCTTAATTGTTATAATTGGAAGATAATTAAAAATCAAATGATTATGAAGTAAGGGGTTTGACTTTGGAAGATAATAATAAACTAATTTATAACCCTTAATTAATAGTTTCTTAACAATTCAATATATTGATAAGGATCAAATGCATCACATAACTTAATATTTCTAACATTGAAATTTACTTATTAAATCTTAAGGGCTTAGTAGTGAGCTAGTCTTAATCGAATTTGACTTGATAAGGTTTAGAAATAAAATACAATCAACTTCAAACACTTTGGAACACTACAAAGTAACAAAATTAAATTGGCTAAATTCTTAATAAATCAATTTGCCTGAGAGACTTAGCTTTTCTAAGGTACATAAATAAAATGCAGTGGTTACCCCACTAATTGGGATTATTGAAACATCGGGATTCATTAAGCATACACGTTATTATGGATGATTTATTTAGTAAATATAATAAGTTCAAATGAACTCGAGACAATTCAAAATGGTTGTGAAATATCTGAGGTGTTCCCGGATCTTTTCACGAGTCTTGGATATCTTGGAGGACGGCGGAACTGTTATACTTTATTAAAGAAATACTTCCTCATAAATGACGATTAGGAACTCACTAACTTATGGCATATGATTGGTAGTTACTTTAGAACCAGTTTTCCTGTTTTCTGTCATGTAATTTTAAATTCCTTGCAGTATATGTCTGTTAAAAGGCTAAACTTTAATTTAGAGTGCGATAAGAGAATTTGCTACGCTTTCGATTCGGTATTTTCCTTTCTTGTTGCCTACTTTGCATTTTCTCGTATAAAACTTGCCAAAATTGAAACCTTTAGGATAGCCACAAAATCAAAATAAAACAAAATCAATTTCAACACCACAACAAGCCAAAATATAAGACAACAAAATTTAATCACGAAACGAAACAAAATACAGTGCCCAACTAAATTAAAACATCTCTTTAGATGATCGGGAATCCTTAGGAGAGACAATATACGATTGCTAATGAGATTTCCCACGGTCGAATGAAATCTTAAATTCATTTAGTTGAATTTGGCAAATTCATGGATTAAGTGAATGCGAAGAAAATAATGGTGCCGAACGAGGGAACCATGTGATCTTAACAGTGTCGATATAATTAACTTAAATATTCCTCTAATAAGGCATTGAGAAACCTTAATTTAAACATATCCAAAATAAGACACATCTCTCATCTCCTGATATGACACTTCTAAAAGTAAACTGTTTGCAACGAGGAGCTTGGAGCATACGCGATGGACAACATGGCCATCTGGAACGGCAAATTTCATTTCATAGAAAAAAACAAGGAGAGTTTGTAGAACTTTGAGTAGTCTTCATAGTGCGACATAAATCCTCACTTTATCTCTTTAGGTCTTTGCGTCTCGTGTAATAGAAGCCCTAACTCGTCTTAGGATTCCGAGGATGTCATTTGATATGACATAAATCCTCTATCTTTCGAGGGCTATTCTGATCATTAACAAGTGAATGTAAACCCTAAATAATAAAATTGGTAGGATGAAAAATTAAATCACGAGATTCTTCTTGGAATTAAGTATTCTCCTAGCTTTCTCTTCCTTTGGATTCCTATAATAAATGTTCCAAACTTGAGCCACTCACATTGGATTTCATATTACCATTACCTTGAAGATCTGCCTTTTATAAGTCATGAAATAATATTTTTTGATCTAAATCGAAGAGATTTCTTAGGAGATTACGATTGTCTAATATGTAATTAAGCATAGGGCTTGTTAGCATAGGAAATTTAAAGACTGATTAATATAAACCACATCTAATTGCTTGAATTAGATATGAGAAGTTGTCAGTCAACATAAATGGTTTCGCCAGACGAACGGATGTCATAGATTCTTTAGTTTTTTTATCAAGCCTCACCACCAAGCAATGTAACCATTCTTTGGGATAGATACATGGCTTGTGGTGTAGTGCTCGATTATTTAAAATGTGTATGTGTGAGATCAGTTTGATTACATATTTTCAAAATTTAAAATAATATTTTCCAAATTATATATATATATATATATATATATATATATATATATATATATATATATATATATATATATATATATAACCCCAACTTTATCGATCGACATCAAGTCATTAAAGATATGTATACGAAATGTTGTGACTTGTGTTCGTATAAAAGGAGTATGATCAAATATTTTCCCATTTATGTTGGTTTACATGGGATGGTTTAATCCATGTTAGTTTGCTTTTGTTATGGATGGTCTTCTTTGGACACTTACAAGAGGTTGTACCTTGGTATATGCTTTTCGTTGATGATATCCTTCTCGTGGATAAGACGAAGAAAAGCTCAGGAGAAACTTGAATTATGGAGGTCTACCTTAGAGTCTAAAGGCCTTCGTTTGAGTAGAATTAAAATTGAATACATGGAATGTAATTTTAGTAGTAAAACTCTAGCGACGATGTAACATAACTTTAGGTGATCGGATTATTAAAATGTGTGAACGGTGCGAACGAGCTTTAGATATCTCGAATTTGTTGTTCGAAGTGATGGTGATATTGATAGGGATGATATTAGTAGAATTCAAGTTGGTTAGTTGAAGTAGAGGAATGTTTGACCCTATTATGTGATAGAAAAGTACTGCATAGACTGGAAGAAAAAAATTATAAGATGTGGTGAGAACTGCAATGCTTTGTGGCACTGAATGTTGGCCTTTAAAAAAGAACCATAAAACTAAGTGTTACCGAGATGAGAATGATTAGGTGGATGAAATTTGCTTTACACTTAGAGACAAAATGTGAAATGAATATATCCAAGATAGAGTTGGTGTAGCTCAAGTGATGAAAAAAATGAGAGACTCGCCTTAGATGGTTGTGTCACATTAAATGTCGACCATCTAATGATCCGATTAGAAGAGTTGATGTTTTAGAGTCGACTTATGTTAAGATTCGCAAAGGTCTTCCTTGGAAAACTTGGGCATATTATATAAAAGATAGTCTTAATTTATTAAATTAACTGAAACTATGGCACTAAATAGGACGCAATGGAAAAAAAGAATTCGTGTAGCCGACCCTTAGTGGGATAAAAAGTTTGTTGTTGTTGTTGTTGTAAACAAGATAATTTAGATAAGTTTTTTTCTCTTTGGTTTTCATCCAACCCTTTTGCATTGGCCAATTATGGCCTTCTATACAATTTTCAAATTAATTACTGATACTTAATTTACTTTTAAAAAACATAGAATTGCAAATCAAAGGAAATAGAAATTAAATTATTCAAAGAAAATTTACCTTTTGTTGTACAAAATAGTAGCAAAAAAATATTAAAATTTATATATATATAGAAGGAAAAATTTATGATCTACAAATAAAAAATTGAAAAATAGATCAATAACTATGAACGTCGAGAGAGAAAGGTGGACTTAAAGATGGCTAAAATATTGCACGATGGTGGGACAAAATAGATTGTATGATAAGGGAAGCCAGCCAAATGTCGTTTTAAAGAAGGTATTTCTTGATGGAATTACAATTAATTTTTTTGTTCTAAGATATGTTTTTCTAACAAAATATTTTATACGTCGAATTAAATGCATTACGGCATAAATCTCGAATGTAATACAATTTAATATTATGGTACAGCAAATTTATTCAAATCTTAATAAAAAGTCGTCGGGCTTGAAAACTTTCGGTATATTTATATCAAATTAATGTTGAATCTAGCGAGTTTATATTCGAATCGAGCGTCTCGACCGAAGAATCTAGCGAGCCCGAATATCGTTAGGAAACGTATGAAATGTCAATGAAATATCGTTTGATCGAATGAAGGCCTATACCCATTGTCCGTCAAAAGTGATTCATATTTATATATTATTTACTTTAGGAAACCTTTATAAATAGAATCTCAATATCTCGTGAGAGAGGAAATACAGTGAAGAAATAAACTTAAGAACACGGAAAGGCAAATCAGCGCAATACCTGCCTTGCAAATCGGAAGACTTTATAACGACTTCTTGTTTGTAAGAGCCAGGGGTCTACATAATCGTCGACGTTGTAGTTACGAATATTCTACCATGAATCATATCTTATATAAATTTTATTTTTGATGAATTTTAATTTGAAATGTTTTAAAATTCAACGGTCATTTTTAATAAAGTGTGCCACAATAATAAAAAAATAAGAAATATATCATTATAAAACATAATAAAATACCTCAAAAAAATATCTATATGCATCATGAAATTTTAGAGCGCGTTTGATGATTTTAATAACATTAAAAAAATAGCAAATTAAATTATTTGTTAATTCAAACTCGGTAACCCTTCATCACTTCATCAGTACATTTCAAGTAACGCCATTCAAAAAAAATAAAGATTAGTTGTTTGTCTTTACCATTTATTGTACATATTTCTAAACTAAAAATTGATGTTAATTTGGAAGTCAAAATAAACGAGACTGTTCTACAGCGGCACGTCCACGTAGAAGGAAAACGTTTCCGGCAGGTCCTTCCTCTTATATAATTAATTTCATTTTTTTATTACGATGGAATAAAATGATATAAAGAGAGCATGCTTTATAATTCACGTCACATTGTCTGTATTTTCCTTTGTGCTTATTTTCGAAATGGCTAAATTAGTAGGAAAAAAAATGATAAATTTCTCTCCCTTCTTCTATTACGTGAATCTATAAATACTTGATTGGTTGCTGCACCACAATCACAACCAATAACAAAGAAAGAAAAAGGAAAGAAACATTAACATACCGATATGATTCACTCTACATCACTATTTTGCAATCTCTCTACTCATTCTCTCAACCGTCACCCACCTTCCAATTTTGACATCGTGTAGTCGCGATGGCTTTTCTATAGAGCTCATCCATCGTGACTCCCCTAAGTCGCCTCTTTATGATCCCACTTTAACATATTCCTCCCGCATACGTGCGGCTGCCGAGCGCTCTCGTTCCCGTGCCATCTACTTTCGTGATGCCATCCAAAAGGCTCGTAGTTCTTCCTCTGCACTCCCCATGGACGATGCCAACAACTTCTACTCAAAGATCACCCCAAACACCTTCGAATACTTGATGAGCTTCTACCTTGGCACTCCAAAAAGAAGATCCTTGCCATTGCCGACACGGGCGGTGACCTCATATGGGTCCAATGTGCTCCCTGTAATAAATGCTACAAACAAACTGCCCTCTTTTTGACCCACAAGCTTCTTCTACATACAAAACAATCTCTTGTAATACCGAGCTCATGCTCGACACTACCACAAAGTAGTTGTGGCCCATCCTCTCAGTGCAATTATCAATATGGATATGGTGACAAGTCAATCGTTCAAGGCTACCTCTCCACGGAGACAGTAGGCTTTGACTCTACCGGCGGTCGTCCAGTAAAATTCCCTACAACTCTCTTCGGGTGCACCCATCAGAGCAATGGCACATTTGACAAGAATGACGCCGGCCTTGTTGGCCTAGGTGGAGGAAAGCTATCCCTCATCCGCCAACTCGGCTCCACCATTGACAACAAATTTTCCTACTTGCTTGCCCTCATCAACCCAAACATACGCAACGAGTCAGCTCAACTTTGGCTCCAAAGCTGTTGTTTCCGGATCCAACGCTGTTACCACACCCTTAATCTCTGGTTCTCCAGACACATTCTACTTCCTTAATCTTGAGCATATTAGTGTGGCCGGAAAGACCGTCACTATTGGGAAGCCAATGCAGACAAAGGCCGCCTCCCGAGGCAACATCATCATCGACTCGGCACGACTCGACACTCATCGATGATAACACACTCGCCAATCTGTGGAGAGAAACGTGAAGAGCGAGTGTTAGCCTTCCCCAAGTCACGAGATCCAAACGGTGTCTTCAACCTTTGCTTTGAAACCTCTGGAAATGGGGCTTCTGCTCAGTTTCCAGATATCACCTTCCAATTTTCTGGGGGAGCATCAGTGGTCTTGCAACAATCCAATGCATTTGTAGAGGCTTCTCAAAATGTTGTGTGCCTTGCAATAGTCTCCAGTGGAAGCATCGAAGATTCTATCAACATATTTGGCAATATTGCACAACAAAACTTCCATATTGGCTATGACCTCTCCAAAATGCAGCTCACCTTTGCACCGACCAATTGTGCTACACTCTAAATTTGATTATCTTGTAAAAATTATCAACTAGACGTATATCCTATCTTAAGTTTACATTGTACGATGATGGCTCATATATTATGATTTCTCTTTAAATTTGCATGAAATCTTACACTCAATTTACTTTTACACATGTTAAATGCATCCATAGTATATTTATTTCACTTGTTCTTACTGTGTACTTCTCAGCTAAATCCCTTTATAACATAGCATCTCATTTATTTGAGAAATCCTATAAGAAATTATCTTCATTATATTGCTTCTATTCTAATTTACTTTTATTAAGTGAGAAGAAAAAATCTTATATGTTTATTTAAGCTTATTAAAGTCAATTCTATTTTTGCGATAAGATGTTTTTAAATTTCTAAATTTTAAATTATTATTGACATAACTTTCAAGTAACTTTTATCAAAGTGTATGTAATACATAGCTAATATATGTATAAAACAAAATGTATAATTGTAGCAAACATTTTTTAATACCACACAAGGTAGTGAATGGAGACAATATCACTTTAGTAAATGTGTATTAATTAATAACAATTCATATGTTTTCTACAATCAGCATATGCTAAAGATGTGTACATTGAGTTAGTTTTCCACTCAAATTAATTGAATGTGTTTTTAACCAATTAAGTTGTCTAAAGTCAAACAGATCAACTTGAGTTTCAAGTAACTTTAAACTTTTGGTGTTCATTAAGAAATATTTTGATTTGTACCAAATCTCTTTCTATTTGTTGGGCACTATGGACCCTCTGCGATCAATTCAGGATGTACTTTGATCAATGTTTTTTTACACAATCTATAACTTGAAATTGATATAATTAGCGAAAGATATTATATTTTTAACCTTTTTTTTTGACAAAGTTTTCAGAAAATTTTTTAGAAGGACATCTCATTTTTGGCTTTTCAAGAGAATAACACAAACTATGTGTTAAGGATTTATTCATTTTCTTAGTTTCTTATGCTCAATTAGTGTGTTTTTTTTCTATACAATAACTTGAAAGTGATATAAATGCAGTGAAAGATATTATATTTACAAATTTTGTTTTTGACAAAGTTTTCAGAAAACTTTTTTAGAAGGACATTTCATTATTGGCTTTTCAAAAGAATAGCACAAACTATTTGTTAAGTATTTATTCATTTTCTTAGTTTCTTATGCTCAATTTGTGTGTTTTTTTTCTATACAATATCTTTTTTTATGTGTTTCCAAAAAAAATATTCTTCAAATTCATTTTCCTCTATATGTTTTATTTGAATTTGATTTTTAATTTATTTGATGTATTTTCATTAATTTTAACTGTGCTCTTTGGTTAAAAATTTAAAGTTTATTTAATTGAATATGTTAATCAAAATTTAAGTATGGCAAAAACATAAGATTGAGACACCCAAAAGTTTTTGACATAGGAGCTCAACCCTAGGAAATGATATTTATGATTTCATATTGTATACTAAAACATGATATTTGATTATTTGATTTCAATGAGACCACGAGTATTTTAGCTTTTACATAAATAAAATTAAAACTGAGTACTGTTATTTGACTTATGATTGGTTTAATTCTAAGAGTGTTAGATGAGGACTTTAACAATAAAACACAATCTCATTCATTTGCTCATTAACATGAGCAAATAATGTGCCTGAGATGGAGTTGAATATGATATTACAACATAAAGAATTAAATTTTTTCATTGAATATGAGTAACCAGAGATGGAGTTGTCATCAAATATTTATTATGCTATTAAAAGACAACTAGCATTTTTAATCCCAATAAAATTTATATTTTTTCTTAATCAATACAAGAAATACTTAATTAACACCAACAAGAAAAGTTAGAGATAAATTATCTTAGCTACACTAAGCTAACTAAAAAATTTCTTGAGATTAACTACTTATTTTGATTCACAATGTAGTTCATCAAAATAACACTACTTGATTATATATATAACTCATGGCCTACTAATAAGTTGCATCAACATTTTTAAGGCCAAAATATTTCACTTTATAGTAAAAAAATATCAATAGAGTTTTGGAAACAATGAATTTCTCATATTTAGGAGCCACAATAATCAAATTGTAGCATGATAATATGTCCATAATGAATAAAATTATATCTAAAGAGTTTATGTCTACCCTAAGCTCTTATACAAGTAGTTAGAACCCATTTTTATAACTTTGATTGTTCAACTTCTAAAACTTAATGTATAACTGAAATTGACTATTCTTTTTTTTAACCATTAAAGTGGTAACCAACCAAGAAATGTATTTCACTACTCAAATAAAGCTAGGTTTGATCAAATTATTAACCTTGAATATTACTCTTTGTTTAATATATGTGAATATGTGACAAAGTGTTTGTTTTTAAAGAAGCACATTTAATTAAATTTTGAGTTCGTAAAAAACTACTTTTGAAAAAAAATCCATAAAATTCATCATATATCCTAAAAAATAATATAATCATATTAGCAATATTTTCACTTAGTATAAGACTTATGAAAGTGTGACCATCATTTTCTTTTGTCACTAGAGCGGTTTCTTATAATTTATCAATTATGAATTTTACTTCTTCTACAATGTCAAAGGTGGATCTCTAACATGAACTTCATCTTAATTTCCCTTAAATTTTAACCATGTTTTATCAAATAATTTAATGTCTTCTTGAAAGAATATATTATACTACAAATTTTTAGTATTGACCAAAATATTCATCATCGTTCACCTGAGTCTAATAACACCGAGAATAACATCATTTTTTTATTTTTATTAATTATTTTTATTTCCCCATACATTTTTATATTTGTTGCAAAGGCCAATTTCATTAAAATTTTCAAACATGGGAAATACTAGTAAAAAGTAGTTCCAATATTTCATTAAAGGAATAACCTTGAACTTTTACATTCCATAAAAACTGAGAATGAGGAACAAAAAAAAGCACTTTTTTATTTTGATTTCATCATTTATTTTTGGAGCAACTTCAACTTCAACTTTCAACTTTCAATTTTTAGGAGTTTGAAGTTGATGCCAAATATCTCAAATATCTGGTTTATCTTTTCATCTACAAATAATTTAGACTCATTTGTAGCTTCCCTGTGGACCTTATACACTTTTTTATGTATTTTTATAGATATGTTAAACCTTTGGTTAAAATATATTTTTCCTTTAGTTAAGTTTATAATGTCACAATTTTCAAATGATTCAACATTTGAGCAAGATTCCAAAATAATACACACTATATGTGTTCAAGATTATTGGAGAATGCACATTACATATTCTTTTTTTTTTTTCTTTTTAATTTATTCATTTGCCTCAAACTTTAGCTGACCAGGCAGTATACCACCTCATTACTTATAAGGGTTAGGAGACCATTGAACAAAAACTTTCATACTAGAACTATTATATTATTTATCCTCTTTTATTTTATCTTTTCATTAATTATTTTATTTTTTTTTACTTGTATTTTCCTCTTCTATTACTCTTTTATAATGTTTTATATAACTTTAGAAAATGCCACTTAGTATTTTTGAAATTTAATAAGTTGCATCTTTAGAAATCTTGACTTTATGAGCCAATAATGATGGAAAGTCTCCCTTTATACAGTTCCTAATCCCTTCATGTGAGTACTTGATGCATTAAAGAAGGCATAAAAATACCATCCTCTGTAATGTAACTAAGGCCTTCCCAAACTAATGCTGAAGGAAATTTCCAATTGATTGCATGAAATTTTGATTTAGTCATTAATTCTTTAATTTGAAGAAATATAACTGTATCTAAGACTTGGTCACCTATCTCAATGAATCAATGCAACATCACTTTATCAAAGCTAATATGGCTTACACTATAATTAAAATAAACAAAAAATTTTTAGATTTGTGATCTTTACCAATGCTCCAAGATCAATAAATACTCTTTAAAATTTAAGACTATCCGTATTCATAGAAATATGAAGTGGAAATTTTTGATAAGTGATTCTAACAAGTAAATCCTCATAAAAAGACACCTATAGAATCTCTTTGAGCGAAATAGCCTCATCTAACGAAGTCTCCACGAACCGGGCAATGGAAACATCTAAATCTAATATGTATTGATTGGAGACTCTCCATCCACTTAGATAAGATAAGGGCATCATAAATACCAAATTCCAGTAAAAAAACTTGCATAAAAAAAGTGGCTATAATTAACTGTAGATTGATTATTATTATTAGTCGTATCCTAAAAAAGAAAAACTAGTGCATGTATTGAGAGTTCATTAGTTCCAATGATTAATTTTATTTTTATCTTGGATTTACATCTAATGTAAATGAAAATTGCCAATATAAAGGTACAATATCAACAAGTGGATGAATCAGAACAATATCTAATAGATCTTTAATAATAATCAAAGCCTCTCCTACCAATCTATCAAAATTTGACAAGCAAACCTCAATTGTAATAAGAATAGCTTACAAATAAAAACAAATGAAGCGATTATTTTTAGAAGTTGAATCCAATGTGATCTTTTAGTTCCTTGGAATCAATAAAATTATTTTAAAAATTATTTTTTTAATTATTATTATTATTTTAATTTATCTATGATAACTTAATCAAATGTATTTGAGAAATTTTCATGGGATACATAGAAACATGCACGCATGCATATATATATATATATATATATATATATATATATATATATATATATATATATATATATATATATATATATATATATATATATATATATAGGGGCCTCAACCAAGTCCATATTTGGTAATAGGTAGCTATTTAAGGTTTGCATTACAAAACATGTTATCGTGCAAGCATAGGATCTCATGTTTACCGGTCCATCTAGCTTCATAATTGCTTTAAATTAGCTTATCATCCTCACATGGTACTTCACTCTTATTTTCACACAAAACAAGGAATTTACTTATTGAATGCAACCATAAATAAGCTTTCATCAGAGAAATTAGATACCGGTGCAATTCCCCATTCAAAATTGCAATCTAAATAGGAAGGTACTAATTGAAGACAAATTAATGGCCATCCAGCATTTGGAGTGACTCCTTAAGCAACTTTTGTGCCTCTTCTCTCCTTTTAATGTTCTCCGCAACCAGTTTTCGATGTTGTATTTGTCATTCTAGAATATGAATTAGTGTTGCTCTGGCCTGCTGAGGACGCAATGAAGTCAGAAGATGTTGCAAGTTCTTAAAAAAAGAGATATTTCCTACACTCTTTGTGCATACTATGATGGTATATCCACAAGCACATCATCTAGCTCCAAGATATGTAGTTGAAGCTCCCTATTCAGTGACCTCAGCTCTTTTTATAATTGATATTAGGGCCCTTGGGATAAAGCTGTCGAACTCCCTGTTCCTCCAAGTTGGGAAGCACGACATCGGTAGTGTAGGTGGCTCCATAGAGGGAATAAGGACCTGTATCGGCGATGGCGGCTAGGGAGTAGACTTGGGGTCTTCGAGGAAGTCCTTGTAGAGGTGGCATTAAGGCGATGGCGGTAGATATGACGATGATGTTGCTGCCATATTTATCTCTCTCCTTACCTCACCATATCTCTCGCGTACTGCATGCAAGCACGCGCGCACACACACAAATATATATATATATATATATATATATATATATATATATATATATATATATATATATATATATATATATATATATATATATATGCGTGTGTGTTGTTTTTGGTGGTGTGTGTGTGTACATACATACATGTCTATGTTTGTATTTATACATGTATGTTTATATGTATGTGTGAGTGTTTATATATTTATATATTTATATGCACACACACAAGGACATATCTCAACCTTCCTGAGATTTAAAAAAATCAAATAAGGTAGAGAATCCTAAAACTTCTTTAGTGAGGATCGCACCATCTTGGATGACGTCTCTTCCATGGTAATGTCTTCTAGCATCATCAAGGTCAATTTCCCTAGTTTTTAGATAGTCTGAAGAAAGGTGGCATGGGCCACTGAAGTTCCCGTCTCTGTCAAAGTACCTGTCATGATTGACTCCTTCAACGACATAGGTATAATACACTTCTCATCCTTGATAAGTGAGTATGTATTTTTGCAACCATCATGAAGTGTGCCCCTGTTATATTACCACTTGAGATAATGCAGCATATGCGAGAATTCATATAGTACTCCATTGAAATTACAACCAATTCAGACTTGTAACTATTCTTTAGCCGGCCATTAAACATAAAGTATTCCCTTATTATGTGCCTTAACATTATATGGTAAAGAATCAATAGTTAAATTCATTACTCATTTCTATTTGCTTTGATTTTATAGTCTCTAATAGTTATTGTCTTTTTCACCAAATTTTTATGAATATTCTTAATTACCTATTTTAAATGAATAAATTAATTTATGCTTTCGAGAATTTTTTTACGAGTATTTTAACTATTTTTATTATTTTGGAAACTTTTTTGTTTGGATCTTGATTAGGCTTTTTCCCTTCTTCATTAAACATAAAGTATTCATAATTTTTTCCAAGACATTATGGTTTCTTCTTTATAAACTCTATTAGTTATTGCTTTAGAAATTAAAACTAACAAGTTTCTTCTTATAAACTATTGGATTAATTAAGGAATGCTAATCTTATGAATATTTTTCGAGAGAATATTAAATATGTACTTTTATAATTGAAACTCATATTTCATGCTTAAATTATTCTATTTATGTAGATAATCTAGCAATGACTCTTTTATCTTTTGTTATCATGTAACCTATTATTACACTTAGTTGAGCTACAACAAAGCTCATCATAAGTATATTTTCTACACTTATACATTTAATTACTTGGTATATGACCCGACCCGCAATAACGCAGTAATATTCGCTTCCAAAAGATGGTCAAAAACTTGACCCAATTTAGAAATAGCGCCTAGTGTATAAAATCAAAATGTTGTAAATTTTTAGAAAATATTTTACACACTAGAGTACTTACGCAAGTATACGTATCGTTTCGAAGTAATATAGGGTTTTCTTTTATAACTCCGAGTATTGATCCCACGGGAAAAAATTATAGTAATAAATTTTCTAAATATTATATTTCAAAAATATTTTTTTATCTTTTAATTTAACTATAAATTACTATTAATTTACTAGATGCAAATAAAGAAAACAATAATAAGAAAATTATTTATGAAAACTATATAAAATAAACAACTTTCTTTCCTTCGATTAATCTAAGATTTTTAAGATAATTTAATATTCGTTGGAGAATTTGATTTATGGTATTGTGCCAAATAGAAGCATTCATATTCTTTACCCTTTGATCCGGACGCAAAGAACATTGGTTAATTTACGGATCGAGTCCGGATGTATTGTTAGTAGAATGGGTTAATGCTAGACTCACACTACTTAGATGTCGAGGGTGGCTATGGTCGGCCCTACTTAGTGACCATTTCCTAATCTATAAATCAAATTATAAGAATTTAGTCTGTCACTCTAAAAACTTATCGATTCTACGCGCTTTAAATCTTATCTTCCTATTTATTTGCACTTCACCTTGAATAGCCCGTACGAGGCCTTCGACTACCCGAGGATTCATGTGACATTTACAAGTTAAGAGTTCTTCTCCTTCGAGGTCTCAAAACTCTTCAAGAGGTTTTAACGATTTAAATGGCCGATTTAAAAACTAAAGTAATATTAGGTATTAATCTCATCACGATGTTTTGAAAATATTTTGAATTTCGATTCACCATCGAATCTTTATATTATCTTATCCATCTCTTCATAATTGAAGGAAGAAAGTAAACTAACTACTCGGAATACATTGAATATAAACGACAAAACATAATAAATAAATTTTGAATCGAATATAAAATACTTATCTCGAATATTCCTTCTACGGATCTTCGATTCCTACTGACTCCACGGTGTAATGAACTCCGGATGCAACAACTTGAAAATAAACTCAGCTAAACTAAACAAAAGTGGCCCTAAATTTCTCTCTCTATTTCTCTCTCTAAGGATGAGAGATCCTAAAGTGGATAAGAGAAAGGGTTACAATGGGAGGGTACGTTTTACGAAGAAATGGACCCCTATTTATAGTCTTTAAGGGTAGCCTCGAGGCACCTCTTCAAAACATGTCCACATTCGATGAATCTTCTAGAAGGTACGTACAGGCGCTGGCGCCGGAATCGCGCCTGGCGCGGACACCGCGTCCGATACTTCGCACCTCTTCACTTTGGCTCGCACCTCTTCGCGATTAAAGCCGTTTTGGAGCGTCCGAATGCAATGTATCACATGTCCTATTATCGAGAACAGCTGTCGGTCTCTAGAATGTCCGATAACCGCTCGCTCTGTCAAAATAGCCGTTCGAACGTTGTCGAAAACTTGACGGTTTACGTATCGAGTACGGCGCTTAGGCGCCAACCTACGCGCCTAGGCGCCAGGCCATATTTTTTATATTTTTTGTATTTTGCTTTATTTTTTATCCTTTTTGCTCCTTTTTGCTCCTTTTTGCTCCTTTTTTCCTTTTTAGACCTTTTTACATCACCTACATCCAAAAACACAAAAAATACCTTTCATTAAAGCATAATATCCTTAGAAATTAATAAGAATTAAGACATAAAGAAATAGGTATTTTTTTATAGATCAAAATCACCCAAACTTAAATGTTACTTGTCCTCAAGTAACTCTTTCTACTATTTAAAATATATAACCTTTTGGAATAAAAGATAAATATTTAAGATTCCTAATAATTTTTTATTTTATAAAGTTTTTAGTAAATTATTAACCCAATTTCACTAACTAGGTTTAATTTTAAGAATTTAAAGAATATTTAACTACCAAATCATAAGATTTCAAACTTTTCATTCATTTTGAAAATAATAGAAGTCTATTATATTAAGATCTCATAGATTATTTACAAGAAAAAGATCTTCTTGAAAAATCGTTTCTAAATAAATATTCATGTATAAAAATTAAGTAAAATATGTAACTAGTTTTCTTCCTATAAGATAATTCAAGTGAAGCCGATTTTGATTAGGCATTTCCTCGAGCTTCTCTCTCTCTTCTTTTTTTCTTTTTTCTTTTTTTCTCTTTTTTTCTCTTTATATATATATATATATATATATATATAGAGGATTACTTATATACTGGATAGCCTTGTTAATGGTTTTGAACTTCACTTATCCTTAACTTATATTTTCAAAACTTATACATTTCCACTTAATTATTATAACATAAATAAGAATTCAAAAAGATTTCCAATCTTTTCTTTTTCAAGTGATAATTTTTTATTACTTAATATTTCTAAAATTCTATTATTTCTATCATGAATAGAAAAATTCTTTAATCTTATTCTTCTTTAAGTTAAATAATTCTATTCTTAAAATCAATCAAATTTAGTAAAATTTTGGTTAATTTCACTAAATTGTTTATAATTTCAAAAATAAAAGTGATCTCAGAATAAATTCTTCATTCCTTAAGTTATGTTAAAAAGTTTTTATTTTTAAGAAAATATTAGCTCTTTAAGGACAAATAAAATTTAAATTTGAATGTATTTTCCCTTCCCCAGAACTTAAGTTTTGATATACTTATGATAATTTGAAAGTGTGAGAGAAAGAAAATCATAAGAATTTTTATAAGTATGTGAAAACAATATTAAAAAGAAAAATTACTTCTACTCATGCTTTTATGAATAATTAAGATAAAATTGAAGCATGTATAAAAAGTAAACGAGCTAATTTTATGATGATACTAAATTTGAAACAAAATTAAAGCACGAGCAAAATTACTAAGTACTTAAACGAGTAGATTAAAACAAACATATAAATTAACTCTAACTCGGTCTCGACATAATATACTAAGAATATTTTGACAACGAGAATCTTAACCTTAATCGATCCACACGAGATATTTAAACAAATTAACATACATCACTCACAAAACTAAACAAATAATCCAAACAAAACAAACTAACAGAGTAGCTCATCATAAAGATCTATAACTAGTAGTCACTGGTTGTAGCCTCATCATCATCATCATCACCAAAGGAAAATTCTACGTCCTTAGGATCAACAAATGGTGTGAAACTAGAAAAAGTAGGGAAACTAACATCATGTTCACCCTTCGAAATATCGACTAGGGCTTCATCATACTCGGCATCATAACTACTCTTCCTTCGGGTATAATCGGATAAATGATCGAGTTTCCTATCAATAGTATCAATCCTGCAGGTGAGTTTGAAATAACTCCTGCTGCTGCTCTATAAGCCGATCATGCATTGATTCCCGAAACTCGATGGTGGCTCGGCGAAGTAGAGGTTCTACGGAGTATGTGCGAAGTAGAAGGAGCGGTCGATCTCTTCCCTCGAAGACGATCATAGATACTAACACTCTCTCGCCCGATTGGCTTGGTAGACTTTAACTTCTCCTCGAAATATCAGCGGTGACTCCATTACTAACACATAGTGAATAAATCGAGAGATGGGAATCCCGATCCAACGGAAGTCTTGAATCTCGCGGTAGAATCCGCGAATCATAAATAATATTGCCGACATCGATAGGCTTCCTCTCACGAATGCGGTAGTTTAAGATCGCTCGATCTCTAGTCACTTCACTGCGGTGGTTGGAAGATAACAATCTTGCGGAAATAAAGTAGTGCCATACTTTAGAAATGCCATTTAATTTGGAGGATTTGAAGTTTACCCTTTTTCAGTTCTCGATCTTCCGAGATCCGATACCATCGATCGAATAAGCGATGATCATATCCAAATCTCCCTCGGATGGTGATAATCCGAGAATAATAGCACTCAATAGTTGGTGGCAGGCCATAGAATATGTTGACTCTTTCTGGACTAAATCCTACTCCGATTCCTCTAACAAAGACTTCATAATCTTCGGCATCTAGAAAATTTGCATAAAATTCTCGAACAATAGGGATAACGACACGACGGTGAAATAACGAGAATCGTTGTCGATTGTGCGCAACGATAGTGTTTTCGATCATTTCCCAGGGATGATAGAAACTTCATTTTGAAATGAACTTTACGGACGTCGCAAATTCGTGGAAGCGAAAATGAGCGAGCCATGATAGAAAATTTCTTTGCTATCAAAGTTATCTCGTGCCTTCCGCGTTTAGATTTTGGAGTCATCAAAACGTGAAAGAAAACAAGAACAAATTTAGGAATCAAAGATTTAAACTCTTTTTAAGTTTATAAAAATTAAAATAAGTTTAAAAATCCAAATAAATCACTAAAAATTAAAAAAAAATTTTCAAAATTTCGGTTCTTAGCAAAACTAGGGAAATCTATGGTGAAAATCGAAAATAAATGGTTTAAAGTGTAGATCTGACCTTGAGACGAAGAAATCGAGTGGTTTCGCCCTCAAATCCTTTATGTTTTGACCTCAAAATGGATCTAAAAGGTGTATTTTCGCGAAAATGGGGAAGAAGATGAAGCTTAGGCGTCAAAAATGGCTTTTGGGGGTTATTTAAGTAATTTTTCGGGTACGGAGCCGAGCTGGCGCTTAGGCGCGAGTGCAGCGCCTAAGCGCCGGACTCACCTTTCACAAAAAATTATTTTTAAATTTTAATTTTCCACCAAAATTCATAAATTCAACTTCTAATTACTCATATCATAATAGGGCTTCAATTTCTAACATCCAAAATATTTTTCAAAAATTTATAAAAATTAAATATTTAATCCACCAATAAAACAAAAAGTTTAAATCAAACTCACTAATTTCCATTTATAATCTTCAATATTGACTCAATACATAAGTATTATATTTGATTCAAGTTCCTAATACATACTCAAACACAATAATTTATAAGCAAAAACAACACACATTGAACATGAAAGCAAATACACAAACAAACACAATCGATTTTCTAAATCGATACAACGACTCAACAAACCATATAATAACTATCTCATTACCAGAATATTCTAATCTTCACAAGGGAAATTGTGTATTCCACTTGGAAAGAACACTAACGCTCTCGGAAAATCAATAGATGTCTTTTCGTCAATCCACTTGTTCTTCGCATACATTTCAACTTGAGCATCTTGATAAGCCGCAAAATGATCAAATTGAAGTTTCATTTGCCATTCTAGATGTTCGATTTGATGAAACATCTCATGAAGGCGATCTCCGATGCTTTTAAACTCCGCTTCGAACTTATCCAAATGACTAGAAATTTTCTCTAAACTTACAGTGATGAAACCATTGAAGTAGGGTTGAGGATCCTTTGAGACCTTGTCCCTAGCTTCTTCTCCATGATTTCTTCCTTCCATTTCTTCAAAATTTCTCAAATCTCTCAAGAATGAAGTGCAAGGGACGTAATTTTGATTTCTTGATGGTTAGGGAAGAAGATAGGTTGATTTAAAAGGGAAAATCGTGTGAAAAACTGAAAATTGCACGACCCAGTAATCGTGGCGCTTAGGCGCCGAATCTGGTACCTAGGCGCCGGACCTAACGATACATAGTTGATTCTGGCGCTTAGGCGCCGAATTCTGGCACCTAGGCGCCGAATTCTGGCGCCTAGGCGCCGGAACTATGTTCAACTCCGTTTCGCCTAATCGTCAAATTTCAAAATTTCTTTCTCCAAGATAGGTATATTATACTGGTAAGAGTAATTTAGACTCGATAAATCACATTGTAAACAATTATAATGAAGGTTAACTTGATCTTCTTTTTACTCATATTCAAAATAGAGTGATCCAATTTTTAAATCTTACATATTTTAAAATAATTTTCAGCCTAAGTCAACAAAGACTTATAAGCATCAAACTTTTCTAAAGTAATATAAAATTAATCGAGATTGAGGCATAACCTTACATTAAAACACAAAAACACTCATAACACAAGATAATTATGGGTTGCCTCCACAAAGCGCTTGGTTTAATGTCGTCGGCCCGACTTAAGTAAATCTTTAATCGAGTCGACTCGATTAATAAGCCTCTTTATCAATCTTTTTAATATCTCCCGAATAAGGCTTCGATCTTAATCCATTTACTTTAAATTTTTTTCTGTTTTGGGATCTTTAATATCCACGAGCTCCATAATGGTATACTTTCTCGACTATATAGGGTCCAATCCATTTAGATCTTAATTTTCCAGGAAAAAGTTTTAAACGAGAGTTAAACAGTAATACTTCTTGTCCAGGCTCAAAAATTTTTCCTAAAATTTTCTTATCATGCAACATCTTCATTTTCTCTTTATAAATCCTCGCATTTTCATATGCTTCATTTCTTATTTCTTCCATCTCATTTAATTACGATAATCGCTTTTCTCCTACTTTATTCAAATTAAAATTAAACTTCTTTATTGCCGATAAGCTTTATGTTCGAGTTACTACGGGTAAGTGACAATGTTTACCATAAATTAACCGATAAGGTGACATTCGATTGGTGTCTTATAAGGCATTCTATGAGCCCATAAAGCGAGATCAAGTCTATCGACCCAATCGGTTCTCTTAGGATTAACGAGTCTTCTCTAAAATTCTTTTAATTTCTCTGTTTGATACTTGACCATTCCACTTATTTGTGGATGATAAGCGATTGCAATTCTATGTTTGATTCCACATTTTTGTAGTAATGATTGAATTCTTATATTCCTGAAATGACTTTCACCATCAGTGATAATTACCTTAGGCATTCCAAATCTTGAAAATATCATTTTCTTTAAAAATTTAGAAATACTTTTGGATTCACAGTTTGGTAAATCTACAGCTTTAATCCACTTTGAAACATAATCAACTGCTAATAAAATATAAATTTTTCCAAATGATAGAACAAATGGTCCCATAAAGTCTAAACCCCATATATCAAAAATTTCAACTTCCAATATATAGTTTAAAGGTATTTCATTCTTCTTAGATATATTTCCCATCCTTTGACATCGATCACATGTTTTCACATAATGTCTCACATCTTTAAATAAGGTAGGCCGATAAAATCCAGAATTTAAAATTTTAAATGCGGTTTTATCTATGCCAAAGTGTCCACAAAATCGGAATCATAACATTTTTTAATAATAGCAAAAGTTTCCTCATAAGGTACACATCTTCGAATCATAGAATCTTTACCAATTTTAAATAAATGAGGTTCTTCCTAAATATAAGATTTAGCATCATATTTAAATCTCTTAATAAATTTGTTATCCAAGTCATAAGGCAAAATATTGCTAACTAAATAATTAACAATATCAGCATACCAAGGTGTTTTGTATTCTTGAATAACATATAAAGATTCATCAGGAAATTTCTCATTTATATTTTCTTCCGAAATAATATCATTTTTAATTCTAGACGAATGATCGACGATTTGGTTTTCAGTTCCTTTTATATCTACTTATTTGAAAATCAAATTCTTGTAGAAGTAAAACCCATCTTATAAATCTAGGTTTAGAATCCTTCTTAGATAATAGATACTTAATAACAAAATGATCGAGTATGAACTATGCATTTAGTACGAAGAAGATAAGGTCTAAATTTATCAAAGGCATATACTTATAGCTAGAAGCTCTTTCTCGGTGGTAGTGTAATTTCTTTGTGTTTCGAGTGAGCGTTTTACTTAGCATAATATACAACTTTCAAAATTTTCTCATATTTTTGTCCTAATACGGCTCAATTGTAAAATCACTTGCATCACACATTAATTCAAAAGATTTATTCCAATTAGGTGCAACAATGATAGAGTGCGATTATTAATTTTTCTTTTAGAATATTAAAAGCATTAATACATTCTTTATTAAATTCAAATTTTGCATCTTTTTCCAATAAATGACAAAGAGGTTTAGCAATTTTAGAAAAATCCTTTATGTATCTTCTATAAAATCCGGCATGACCTAGAAAACTTCTCGCATCGATAACGGTAGTAGGTGGTTTCAATTCAGCGAATAATTTTCACTTTTGCTTGATCTACTTCCATCCCTTTTTGTGATACTTTGTGACCGAAGTACAATGCCTTCTGTGACCATGAATTGACATTTTTCCCGATTAAGAACTAAATTTGTTTCTTCACATCTTTTCGGAACTTTAGCTATGTTTTCTAAACAAGATTCGAAAGAAGTTCCAAAAGCGAAAAATCATCCATGAATATTTCGATTCCTTTATCAATCGAATCACAAAATATTGACATCATACATCTTTGAAAAGTTGCGGGTGCATTACATAAAGCAAAAGGCATTCTTCTAAAAGCAAATGTTCCATAAGGACTTGTAAATGTTGTCTTTTCTTGGTCCTCGGGAGCAATAAGTAATTGATGATAACCGGAATATCCATCCAGAAAACAGAAATATGAGTGTCCAGCTAATTTATCGAGCATTTGATCCAAGAAAGGTAAAGGAAAATGATCCTTTCTAGTGGCTTTATTTAATTTCCTATAGTCAATACAAATTCGCCATCCGGTAACTTGTCTTGTAGGAATTAGTTCATTTTTATCATTAACAATGACAGTTACACCTCCTTACTTCGGAACACAATGAATAGGACTTACCCATTGACTATTCGAAATAGGATAAATAATACCGGCATCTAACCACTTAATAATTTCTTTTTAACAACCTCTTTCATGATAGGATTTAATCTTCTTTGCGATTCTATAGTAGGTTTAAAATTTTCTTCCATTAAGATTCTATGCATGCGAATGGAAGGCCTTATTCCTCTTATATCGGCAATAGTCCAACCAAAAGCTTTCTTATAATTCTTTAACACACCTAGTAGTTTTTCTTCTTGATCTCTAATCGACTCAGAAGAAATAATAACAGGTAAAGTTAACGAATTTCCAAGAAACGCATATTTTAAATGGGAAGGTAACATTTTTAATTCCATTTCAGGGGCATTTTTAATTTATGGTAAAAGTATATCATTTTGAGTTATGTCTAAAGTTTCTCAATTATCTTTTATAAAATGAGTCTCTTCTTCTTCTACTACTTCATCCTCATCGATTAAAAATTCAAATTTTTCTTCGAAAATGACTTTACATTTTCTTGATAATGTTTTTCAATTAAATAATCAATTATATCCATTCGATAACATTTCTTTTTATCGGGGTACTTCATTGATTTAAGAACATTGAATTTAATTTCTTGATCATTAACTCTCATGGTTAGTTCTCCCTTTTGCACATCGATCATAGCTCGTCCGGTAGCTAGAAAAGGTCTCCCTAAAATAATATGTATCTCTTTATCTTCTTCCATATCAAGTCTTATGAAATCTACAGGGAAGATAAATTTATCCACTTTTACAAGGACATCCTCTATAACTCATTTAGGATAAGTGATAGATCTATCAGCTAACTGAAGGGTTACAGTGGTGGGAGTAATATCTCCTAAATCCAATCTTCGAAAGATAGAAAATGGCATGAGATTAATACTTGCTCCTAAATCGCATAAAGCTTTTTCACAAAATTTTTCTCCAATAGCACAGGGTATAGTGAAACTTCCAGGATTCTTAAGCTTTTCGGGTAATTTCTTTTGATTTATTGCCTTGCATTCTTCACTTAATGCAACGATTTCAAAAGCATCAAATTTTTGTTTCTTGCTTAAAATATCCTTCATAAATTTTGTGTAAGTTGGCATTTGTTCCAAAGCTTCAGCAAAAGGTATGTTAATAGTAAGTTTCTTAAAAATTTAAAAGAACTTAGAAAATTGATGATCTAATTTCGCTTCGTTTAAGTCTTTGAGGAAAAGGTGGTGGTGGTTTTTCAACTTCCACATTAACGGGTATAACGATCTGATCTTGATAGGAGAGAGAGTTTCTTTAGATTTTTCAATCTCTTCGACCTCGATCTCTTTTTCAATTTCATTACGCATTCTTTCTTTTAATTCATTTCCACTTCTAAGTTGCACTGGCTTTAACTTGTTCATGTTCTTTTCCGGTTTCCTTTGGATTAATTTCAACATTACTAGGAAGTGTTCCTACATGTACTGTTATTAATTAAAGTAGCAATTTGCTCCATTTGATTTTCGATATTACGAATAACGGTATTTTGATTTTGTAATTGATTATTCATTTGTAAAATTAATTCTTCATTGATAACTTTTACGTTGATTATTAAATCCGGGAGGTTTATAATTTGGATTAACTTGATTATTCCGATTTCCAGGTGGGATGAGATTGATTATTACCCCATTGTTGTTGTGAATTATTCCGGCTAAAATTAGGATGATTTTTCCACCTGGGATTATAATAATTTGAATAAGGATTATTTTTACTTGCAATAGCTTGTAAAGTTTCAATAGTTTGAGAATCTTGATATTAGCGAGTTATTATGTGAAATATTAATTGCAAAATTATCTAATTTCTTAGACATTCTTCGCTACTTGTGAAGCTAAGATAGAAAAGGTTTCATTATCGTGAATACTTGCCATCTTTTTTAGGATTAATCCTTTTGGAAGGCCATTGAAAATTGTTATTAGCCATTTCTTCAATTAAAGTGTAAGCTTTTTCAAATGATTTAGACATTAAAGAACCTCAAGTGGCAGCATCGATAATTGATTTTAAAGATCCAATTAATCCATTATAAAATGTTTGAATAATTAACCAATCGAGTAAAGCATGATGAGGACATTTTCTTAATAGTTCTTTAAATCTTTCCCAAGTTTCATATATTGTCTCCCCATCAAATTGACTAAACTAAGTAATATCATTTCTTAATTTAGCAGTTTTAGAAGGAGGAAAATATTTAGCAAGGAATTTTTGTGCCATTTCAGCCCATGTTTTAATAGAACAAGTTGCTAATGAGTTTAACCACATCTTTGCTTTATCTCTTAAAGAAAAAGGAAAGAGTCTAAGTCTAATAGCATCATCAGAAACATTGTTATATTTAAAGGTAGCACAAAGTTCTAAAAAACTAGCAAGATGTAAATTTGGATCCTCATTTGGTGTTCCACCAAATTGATTGTTTTGCACCATTTGAATAATAGACGATTTAAGTTCAAAAGAATTAGCATCTACGGTGGGTATTTGAATACTACTATGAAGTTCATCAACTGTAGGGTTAGCATAATCCCTTAATAGTTTATAAACATTTTGATCATTACGTTCAATTGAATTTTGTAAAGTAGTCATTTCTTGAAATTTTTGAATTTGTTTTCCCTTTTTAATTTTTCTAATTGTTCTTTCTAATTCAGAATCTAAAGGTATTAATCCTTCAGAACCAAATCTTCGCATAAAACAAGGAAAAATATATATATCCTTTTTTTATATAATATTTTTATATTTTTAGAAATATAGTATTTTTTACAAAAATTTATTCTATTTTATTTCTTTCCTCGGCAACGGCGCCAAAAACTTGACCCGACCCGCAATAACGCAGTAATATTCGCTTCCAAAAGATGGTCAAAAACTTGACCCAATTTATAAATAGCGGCTAGTGTATAAAATCAAAATGTTGTAAATTTTTAGAAAATATTCTACACACTTAGGGGTACTACGCAAGTATACGTATCGTTTCAAGTAATATAGGGTTTTCTTTTATAACCCCAGTATCGATCCCACGGGGAAAAATTATAGTAATAAATTTTCTAAATATTATATTTCAAAAATATTTTTTTATCTTTTAATTTAACTATAAATTACTATTAATTTACTAGATGCAAATAAAGAAAACAATAATAAGAAAATGATTTATGAAAACTATATAAAATAAACAACTTTATTTCCTTCAATTAATCTAAGATTTTTAAGATAATTTAATATTCGTTGGAGAATTTGATTTATTGTATTGTGCCAAATAGAAGCATTCCTATTCTTTACCCTTTGATCCGAGCGCAAAGAACATTGGTTAATTTACGGATCGAGTCCGGATGTATTGTTAGTAGAATGGGTTAATCTAGACTCACACTACTTAGATGTCGAGGGTGACTATGGTCGGCCCTACTAGTGACCATTTCCTAATCTATAAATCAAATTATAATAATTTAGTATGTCACTCTAAAAACTTATCAATTCTACGCCCTTTAAATCTTATCTTCCTATTTATTTGCGCTTCACCTTGAATAGCCCGCACATGGCCTTCGACTACCCAAGGATTCATGTGACATTTACAAGTTAAGAGTTCTTCTCCTTGAGTCTCAAAACTCTTCGACGAGTTTTAACAATTTAAATGGCCAATTTAAAAAGTAAAGTAAGATCAGGTATTAATGTCATCACAATGTTTTGAAAATATTTTGAATTTCAATTCTCCATCGAATCTTTATATTATCTTATCTGTCTCTTCATAATTGAAGGAAGAAAGTAAACTAACTACTCAGAATACATTGAATATAAACAGCAAAACATAATAAATAAACTTTGAATCAAATATAAAATACTTATCTCAAATATTCCTTCTACGGATCTTCGATTCCTACTGACTCCACGAGTGTAATGAACTCCGAGATGCAACAACTTGAAAATAAACTCACTAAACTAAACAAAAGTGGCCACTAAATTTCTCTCTCTATTTCTCTCTCTAAGGATGAGAGATCCTAAAGTGGATAAGAGAAAGGGTTACAATAGGAGGGGCGCGTTTTACGAAGAAATGGACACCTATTTATAGGCTTCGAGGGTTTCCTTGAGGCACCTCTTCAAAACATGTCCACATTCGATGAATCTTCTAGAAGGTACGTCAGCGCTGGCGCGGGACACCGCGTCCGGTTCTTCGCACCTCTTCACTTTGGCTCGCACCTCTTCGCGATTAAAACCGTTTAGGAGCATCCGAATGCAATGTATCACATGTCCTATTATCAGGAACAAGCTGCCGGTCTTCTAGAATGTCCAATAACCGCTCACTCTTTCAAAATAACCGTTCGAAACGTTGTCGAAAACTTGACGGTTTACGTATCGAGTACGGCGCTTAGGCGCCGACTCCGGCACTCAGGCGCCGGGCCATATTTTTATACTTTTTGTATTTTGCTCCATTTTTTATCCTTTTTGCTCCTTTTTGCTCTTTTTTCCTTTTTAGACCTTTTTACATCACCTACATCCAAAAACACAAAAAATACCTTTCATTAAAGCTTAATATCCTTAGAAATTAATAAGAATTAAGACTTAAAGAAATAGGTATTTTTTATAGATCAGTATACCAATTAAATTTAACTCTTCATATACAATTGATAAATAATCTAAACAAAAACATTATTGCTCCCAATATTGTAGCGACTCACCCAAAATATACCAAATCCTATTTAAAGATCATTTTCCATCAAACAACTTAATGGATGGTAGCAAAAATTCCTTAGAATATGGAAGTACATTAAATTCTTTTGATGAGGGCATACCTTTTGGATTATAAAAGGTCCCTTCAAACTACACCAATTCATTGTTGTTCCATAATTTATTTAAATTCTTTTTTTAAGATTATATTTGTTTTGGAACTCTCTGTTGACTTCACGTTTGTCGAGTCTAGTTTTTTCTTCTTTAGAAGCACTAGAATCTAGACATAAGACTTTCTTGTTGACTATCACTAGAAGATGAGTGAAGGAACCACTGCTCTTTAGAAATTCTACACACTTCTTTACTTTTCTTGAAGTGCTTGTATGATTGGTTCTAACTTATATCATTTAGTAGGATCGGGGATAAACATGAGGGAACTCGAGGAGGGTGTCCATAGGATTGCACGACCTTAGGGTTAGCATTCGGGTGGTGTGGCCTTGGCTAGTCTTGCACATACATACAACCCCGCACTTTCACTTACATCTAAAAAACCACTAAACCGATCACCCTTAACTCAGGTTCCCCGCTCTTTGGGAAACTCATGTGGGTGGTCCCCGACCCCTTAGCCACTAAGGCTAGGGTTTGGCTAGGACCAACACATGGAGGATCCAAAATGAGATTTCCACTAGGTCTCGTGGCTCGATATGGGTAATTATATGGTTAACATTCTTAATTGATCCAAATTCTACCTAAATTCCCATTTTCTACCCTTCTGGCCCCAACATTCACCAAATTACCAAAATACCCCTAAAACACTATTTTTTCCCAAAATTACCCAAATTCCCTTCAAAAATCATTTCAAACCAATCCAAACCACTAAAATTGCCCAAAATACCCCCAAATTTGCCAAAATTACCAAATTGCCCGTCATAGCCTAAAAATTCCAAAAAATCTCCAAAATCATTTCAAATGTCCCTAAAATCAATTTGAACCACTCCTTGACCCTAATTGCACCCAAATTGACCATTTTTGACCAAATTCCCCAAATTGCCCCTAAAGTCCAAAACTCCCTAAATCACCTTCAATGTCCACCAAATTGATTTCAAACTTCCCCAATTTCAATTCCAAATTAAAATTCATCATGTCTAATCACAATTGAAACTAAATTGAAGCCGATTGAACCAATTACCAAACCCAATTTCAATTTTGAGCCAAAATCCCTAACTTTACCATATCCACTAAATTCCATAAATACAAACCCTCTAACCGATCTAATTTCCCCAAATTTGAATTCTAAACTCTTCACAAAACTCCACTAGATCATTTTGAACCCTCCATTGGTCTAGAACTAAGCTAAAATCCAACCCAAATCAGAACCCCCAATTTTAATCCAATGTCCAAAATCTCCGAATTGAACTTCGAATCCCATTTAATTTCTACCCAATTAACTTCTCGATACTTCATGATAATATCCTAAACCAAATTGAACAATTAATTAAGCTAAATCCAAAATTTATCAAGTCTAAACCCAAGTCGAAGCCAAATCCAAGAATTTGAACCCAAACCCTTAGCGACTTGGAGCCACGCAGTCTAGCCCAACTTCGACCACAACAGTCGTCATTTGGACTCTAAGACCCGACCTAAATCCTCCTAGCCCACTCTGCATGAGCCATGGACCAAGGGTCCCTTGACTTGAGGATCTCTTCCCATATTTGGCAAAATGACCCAATCTTTGCCTTGAGCCATTAACCTCCCGACTAATCGCATTTAAACCTTCCTATTGCTCCACGACCCGGTGGCCACCATCCACTGCCATGGTCGGTCGGCCTAGTCGTCGAAGAACCGAAAGCGAGGGAGCCATCCATATAACTCGAACCTAATTCCACCCATTCAGTGGCCTGACCTGATTGGCCGATTGATCCATTCGACCCTCCACCTAAGCAATCTTCTCCACCCTTTGGTGCAGACGATTAAGTCCTAATTCCATGGCTATTTAAACACAGCCCCTTCATGGCCAAAGTGGGAGAGTGCATAAAAGCTTAGGGAAATTCTGCCAATTTGTCTTCAAAGATTCTCCAAACCTTCATAAGCTCAAGCCCACCATCCTCCAGCCATCTTCCTCACTGTCTGATGTCAATTTCTCCACTTAAAATATGACAGAAAAAAGACACATTTTGTCACTCCACCAAACTCCACAAACCTTCCAATTGAACTATCCCTAAGCTTCCCTAGACCAAACGAAGAACATCCCTACGAAACCTCATCTCCCGAGCTCTACGCATCGACTTTGATCAAGGTCGCACCACCAGTTGGAGGAACTCTGACTCAGATCTATTCTCAGATCAAGGTGACACTCGGAGGAGGTTCGCCAGGTCCCAACCAAGATTTTAGAAGCACCCAATGAAGACCTCATCCATTGGTCTCAGTTATAAGCCATTTTCCCCCAAATCGAGCTCGGTTCAGGCTTTTGTGAAAAAAAGTTTAAATTCATGTGCATGTGACTATATTGATATGTTTGTCTGGACTAGATGAAGGTATAGGAACAAACCCCATGTCATTTAGTTGAGTATCAAGTGAGATATTAAGGTTTGAGTGTGGACGGTTTACGGGCTGCACCCAGCGGGACGATTATTAACGATAGTTGGATTGTGCGTGTATCGAACGGACGCTCCGAGATACGGTCGAACGAGGGAATGGATCATAAAGCGCAGGCTAATTCAACGGCTACGTGGATGGGGACTTTGAATCAGAGCGTGACACGCACAGCTTCGAGACGTCATAGGTTGAGTTAGTGTCACGTGGATAAATAAAAAATAGGGTATTCTTTATTTAATTAAATACTAAAATTTTAAAAATTTATAACTTAGTGCAGAAAAATTATAAAAATAAAATTAAAATACCATGTTGCTCGGTGAATAAAGGAGCCAAAAATAAAAATTATTTGTTATATATTTTAGTTTTAATGAATTACATACTCCAGAAAGTATTTTAATTATATTTAATTAAATATTAATCATCTTGACTTGAAATTTAGAGGGCTTATTTTGCATGTGGTTAGAGATGTTATATAATTTTTCCAAACTCAGAGAACACCACTAGTCCTAAAAGCCCTAATTTGCAAGTCTAATTGTCTATTTTTGCTTAAAATAATTATACAAAGAAAATAAAAATAAAAAAAATATATGGGATATATTTTGGTAGGTTCTTTGTGGTCAGAGAACTTTAGGAAAAATTTCAAATGAATTTGAATGATTATGTACATTACTTCAGCTAATTTAGTCATTAAATTCATAAAAATTTAAATAAATATTATATAACCCAAAAACTGTAAAAAAAATGGTTCCACACTATAAATAATAATTATTTTAACTTACTGTAAACATTTAAAACCCATTTTAATTGATTTAACCACTGAAGTCTATTTTTCAAGAAAAATGGGATTTTTGTATTAAAATAATTATAATAAAAAAATATAATTACAAAAAATTATGAAAAGTTGTTTTAAGTGTTCGTTGTGATGAGGGAAACCTAAGAAAATTAAAATTGATATTAAAATAAATAGTTCATTTTTGAGCTACTATTTAAATTAAAAATAATTAAAATAATTAAAATTTGCAAAAATATAAAAATGTACCAAAATGTTCCTAATTTCTCCCTGATCATTTGAGACCCATTAGATTATTTTTTTCTAATTTTTATAATTTGGTTATGTATTTTTTAAATGCTAAAAATTTATTTTTCTTATTTTTCATTAAAATAATTATAATAAATAAAATAAAAATCATAAAAATGAAAAGTTTGTTGCGCTCAGTTTTTGGACATAAGAGAGATTTAATAAAAATATGAAAAGAAATTTTTCAAATTAATTTGTATTTTTTATTTAATTAATTATAAAATTAATAAATAATTGTAATAATTAAAATATTATTGAAAAAATCATGAAATTTGGTCGAGTGAGTACTACGATCTAGATGAACCTCCAATAATTTTACCATAAACGGAGACTTTACTTTGAGTAATTAAATGAATTAATGTTAAAAATCCTTATTTTTGAATAAAATAATTATTAAAAATCGAAATAAAAATAAAAAAATATATAATTTCTCCTCTGATATTTTAATTAACATATGAGTAGGAGTAACTATGAAATTTCAAAATCATTTAAGTTGTTTTTTATGAATTAATTTTTACTTTTTAGAAAAGTTCTTTCTCAAACTAAATATAATATTCTTAAGAAATAAAATTTGATTTTTTGTTAATTTTTATAATTTGAAATGAAAGTAAGCAACTACTTTTTCTAAACTTTTGTATGATGAAAACTTATGCAAATGAAATATTTTTTTTCTTTTTATGAATCAGTAACAAGTTATGAAAATTATTGTAATGGATGAATCTAAAATGTGTTGTGCTAAATAGGAGCAATTTTATTTTTTACCCTTACTAGAGATGTTATAAAGAATATATGTTAATCTACTATTTTAAAAATCTTGAAGACGTGTTAAGCAGGAAAGATACTAGCTCTCACTCTAGATTTTTCTCGATTCCCTCCACCTGGGGGCTAACATCTCGTATCAAAACATAAAACAATAAACCAAATTGGGAGCTTATGCCTGTCACTCTAAAATCCTCTAATTTTACACCCATCAAAGTATATCTCCCTATTTATTTGCACTCAACCATATGGATTACATTCTCACCCATACAATCTCATGTGATTTTTCCTACTGTTGATTGAGACAATATCATACCAGTTCTTACATGTTCTCACAATAAATTTTAACATCTTAATTAACCAAATCAAGAAGTAAATGAAGTGCAAGGTTCTAAATCATCACAACTTCTTCCAACATTGAAATCCTATACTTCACACAAAACTTTCATAATTTTATTACTTCATCATTTTAAGGAAAAAGATAAAAAAAAAACTACTCAGAATACATGGAGAAAACACAATCACAACTTAGTTTAAAAGTAGAAATCATAGTGAAAACACAAGAAGTCGTAATTAAAAACCAAATGTAATAACAAAGATAAAGACTTATCTAAAAATCCTCTCCACCAAACTCTTGAATTTCCTTTGAAAACTTTGATTCCCTTACAATACTCCTTAGAGGTTGGCGCCCGACTCTAAGGGTTCTAAATCTTACTTCTAATCCTAATACAAACTATAATAAAGTAAAGTAAAGATGGTGAAGTGGAGATGTGTGTTTTAAAATAACTCTCAAACATAAACCATACTCTTAAATATAAACCACACCATCCAACATTAACCTTTTTTCTGATCTTCAAGTCCTCTTTTTATACTTTTCCAAAAGGTGTATTCGTATCTCTTCAAATTGTGTCCAGATTCAACGTATCTTCCAAGAGATGCATTCATGCAAGATAGATTTAATTTAAAATTGGCGCCATTAGGAAGTTACCCACGTTCTTACCAAGAGGTGTCTCAAAAACCTCTTCAAAATGGCACATAAAATTAAATAACTCCTTTTTTATAATTATCGTGTGTAAACGCGGGGTACCGGCGCTTAGCCGCGAGATTGCTGGCACGTAAGCTCCAGATCTGGGAACATAAGCCCCAGGGCCTTGTCGCGTAAGCACGGATTCTGGCGCTTAGCAGCCACGAATCACTTTTTCAATTTTCTTCATTTTTGCTCCAAAGTGGATCCTTTTTCACTTCATTCATTACAACCATCCATTTAATGATATTGTAAGAAAAACGCATAAAATACCTTCCATTAAAGTGCAAGATCATCAAAAATAGTATAAAAAATGTGTATAAAAATATTATATTTTAGGTGTATCAAAATCTCCCAATCTTGAAATGTTATTAGTCCTCAAGTGACACTTTAATCATATAAAAAATCATACAAGTAAATTATATGATGAGTTTCTTAAAGAGTTTTTAAAATTTTGTTCTAGAAATGTAGTTGTCCAATTTTGAAAAAATTTTAGTAAATGAGACCAATTTAAAGTTTAGAAATCCCTTAAGTAAAGGTTAATGAAAAATACTAGTTCCTATCTTATTTAGAAAAACTTGTAGTTTCTTCAAAATATAGAGCTTAGGCATTTTATTTTCTTTACTTAAAAATTTTTATTAAAAATAATTGTATTAACTATATTATATTTATAAGTTTCAAGATTTTCTCAAATCTTATACTCTAATAAGATCAGGTATGGAACCATTTTTTGATTAGGCACTTAAATCATCAAGCTTCTCCTCCCTTTTCACATATACTTTTTTTCACTTTTCTTTTCTTTTCTTTTTCTTTTCTTTTTCTTCTTTTTTTATAAGGCAAAGATTATTGTATCTAGATAGGCTTTTAATGATTTTGAATTCCATAATTCCTTTCCTAAAGCATAAGGTATATATATATATATATATATATATATATATCTTTAAATTAGAAAAATAATAAATAATCTGCAACAAGTTTTGAAAATTATTTTCAATAAAAGAAATTTAAGTATTAAAAATAAAAGTATAATCCTTCTATTTTTTTTTCTAAAAATACAACTTTTCTTACTAAAGATAGTTATAGAATATTCATCATTTCTTCACTAAGAAATTTTTATCTTTAAATTATTCATCCTTAATATAGATTTTAACTAAATTCTTTCACTCATTTCTATATTCAAAATTTTATTTCCCTAATATAACTTCATATACATAATTATTTTTCAATCAAAATTAAATTTTTAGCATATTTAAGAACAAATAAAATTTTAAGTTTTTGAAAATTGTTCTTCCTTCCCCTCCAAACTTTAAAATTTTCATTATGATAAAACATTTAAGCATAGTAACAAAATACATGGGTAGGAATAAAAAACTATAAGTAATAAACTTGCAGGAATTTTTATATCCTAAATATGCAGGTTTTAAAAACATGAATGAAAATGACTTGATCCAAAATTTTTAAAAAATTTTCATTTTATAAAAAAAATTCAAAAGACTTCTAAAGTAGCGGAGGACATAAAAACATATTCATACACTTAAACATAAATCCATAACTAAGACATATATATGATAGTAAATTGAAAAGTTATGTATGAAATTTAATTAGTGGATTTTAATAGCATTTTAAAACCTTCCAAGGTAGTTTCTGGAATTAGTTCTAAACTAACAAACAAAATACACAAACAAATTACTAACACATTTACTACTACAAGCATTCACATCACATATCACAAACATATAACATTCACAACTAAAATAAACACAAACTAAAGTGCTCAACAGCAATTTCAACAAAATGAAAGATATAAAGTAGTTCTCTTTAACATCCACAAAAAAAAAAAATAAACCACACAAAAAATAAATAGTCCATATAAACATCACATAACATAACATCATTCGTATGAAATATTAATCCTAATCATCTTCTTCCTCCTCTGCATCATCCCCTTCTTTCTAAGTACGGGTAGGCACATATGGGCTATATTGTGGATGAGTGGGTAGCACAGCACTAAATCACTGCTGATCAATCTATCCATGTAACTGTGATAATTTCCTTCATACTCACTATGTCTCCGAAGATATTCCCCAATACGGTATACTTTCCCCTCTATATCATGCATTCGATCCGCAGTATAATTAATATTATCTTTCATCTTATTCAAAAGTTCAATCTGTGAATTAGAAAATTGACATGAAGATGCCTGAGATGTGGAAGCACGAGATGTAGATGCAGCAGAAGCAGATGCACTGGAACCTCTAGAAAATCATCCTCTCCAGCCAAAAAGTGAATGCTCATCATAAGTCTTCAAATTTGAACTGGTAATAGACTTAAGAAGCTGAAGAACCTCTTCCCAAGTTTCAGATCTAACACCAGCCTGCTCACACAATGAATGTAAGAGGGAAGCAAATCCCATACCTGCAGTGGTGGCAGATCTTGCAGAATTCCAAATACAATCATAAATAATTTTCCAATACTTATCGCCTTCCTCTGTTGAATACAATAGTTCAAAGTAGTTCTTTCTCTAGTCACCTCACACAGATGATTTGTAGGAAGCAGCTTGGATGATATAAAATAATGTCAGGCTTGGAGTTAGCATTCAACTTTTATACAGGAAAGTTAACTCTTCTTTCATTAGTAATCTTCCATAACCCCCTCCCATCAGTCAAAGTAGAAATAATCTCATCCAATTCTTCCTCAATGGGATTGTAGTTTGAATAAAAACAAAGCATACTAGGTAGAAGTAGGTAAAATCTGTTAATTACCTCAGGAGTAAAATGAACCAGCTTTCCTCGCATGAAAACAAAGTTATCCTCTGACTCCGAGAGGTTTGCATAGAACTCCTTAAGCACAGAAGTAACAGCTACTGCAGTAAAACAATAGAATTTATCCCAAAGACTTACAATCATGTCTTCTATTTTTCCGCAAGGTTTATCAAATCATCGCTCCTGGATCAATTTACGTGATTGTAAAGCTTGCACATAACGATCTTGAGCTTTATAACTGATGAACTTGTCAGAATCGAAAGTGGCTCTCGCTTTGCTCCTCTTTGGTGTCATTTCTAAAATTTGCATAAAAATCACTGTAAATTCAACATTTAACTCAAAATTACTAAACTCAACTCCTAAAGGCTTAAACTACTAAATCCATGTAATTTCTCAAACGTTTTCTTAAATTTTCACCATGAATAGTGATTTTCGAATTTCTCCAAAATACACTCAAAATATATGGCAAAAATAAAAAATTGTTACTTAGGAGAAGTACCCATACCTCAAGAAGATCGAATTTAAAAATTTTCACTTAAAATGCTTCAAGATTTGCAAATGTAATGATGCCCTAGCCTCCAAAATCGTGAAATGCTAAAGGAAGAAGATAAAGGTGAGGAAAAATTTGCAATTTTTGGGTTTTTAAACTTGAAAACCAATTTTCGTGAACCAGCGCCTAAGCGCGAAAGTATGGCGCTTAGCCGCGGAGCTGTGGCGCGTTTGCGCGGGGTCTCGGCCCATAGACGCTAACTCACTAATTTTGATTTTTTCTTTAAATACTCATTCTCGCTCCTTTAGTCAACCCTAAATTGTTTTAAAAAGTATATTATCCCCTTATAATCTTCTTACTCCATATATACACTTCTTTTGGTAAAAAACTATTTAACGAAGTTTTACACAAACACGAACTTTTACTTAATTAAACAAATACAAATTACATGTATAAATTATAAGTCTTTAATCCAAGATACTTGGATAAAATCTCATATTTTCTACTCACAATAAATCACTTAAACCAAATATTAGACATAAACATAAAACATAAACACTTATATCATACAACATACATAAACTTTAAATGCTAATACTTAACACAATTAATAAAATACAAAGCATAAATAACTAACACTTAACACACTATAGAGCTTAATTTCAATCTCCATTAGGTGGAACATATCCAGTACCTCCATTAGTTCCATCTGAACCATTAGGTATATAGATTTGATAGAATGGAAAATGATGAAAACATCTGACAAAATCCTCTTCAATCCACTTATTTTCCAGATGCATCGGCTTGTCTGCTTCTTCAATATAACTTGTATAACTAAATTGCCATCCAATATGTGCTAAATGTGCATCAATTTCATTACGTATTCTTCAATTGATGCAACATCAGTCTCGATCTTTGCAATCTTCTCTGCTATTCCTTGAATACTAACAACCAGAAATCCACTATATAACTCTTGCGCACTCTCACTAATGAACTTCATCTTCTTTGCATTCTTCTTTTTCTTCATTTCACTCTACCAAGAAGATATTTTCGACACTTAAACTCTTTTGTAAGGCTCTTAGGATAGAAATTTTGGAATGGGATAGATTTCCATTAATCTGGTCCCTATTTATAGACTTTAGATGGCCTAAAACCATCCTCCCATGTTCACAAACCTTCCATAAACGTGCCATGCAACTTCTCCATGATAATGGCTTATAGAGCCTCATTTTTCACATTTTTCGTAACTCCGGCACCTAAGCGCCAATGCTTATTTTAGCACAGGTCTGCTAGAAGTCTGAATTCTTGTTTTAACTCATCCAAATTATCAATTAAGGTCTCATTAATCTCCACTAATACAATATAAGAAAAATACCACCATATAATTCTTACTCTAAACCAAATAAAACACACAAAACACACTTAAAATGAAGCACACTGATAACTATGGGTTGTCACTCACAAAATGCTTGGTTTAACGTCGTCTACTTGGACTTAAGTTTTCCAGCAAATAATATTAATCTGTCATTATATAGCGAAACTTGTTGTCCTGGCTCAATACTTTTATTCAGAATCTTACGATCATGTCATATCTTCATCTTTTCTTTATATATCTTAGCACTTTCATATGATTCATTCCATAAGCCATTTAATTGCAATAATATTTTCTCTTCGACATCCTTTAAATTATAATTGAACTCTTGAATAGCCCAATATGCTTTATCTTAAGTTTAAATGGTAAATGACAAGCTTTCCTAAAAATTAGTCTATATGAGGACATTCTTATATGAGTCATGTATGTAGTCGTATAAGCCCACAAAGCAAAATCTAGTTTAATTGACCACTCCTTTCTATTTGGATTAACGGTTTTTCCAAAATTCTTTTAATTTCACAATTAGAAAATTCAATTAAATCACTTGTACGAGGATGATAAGGAGTAACAATTTTATGGATGATATGATATTTATTTACTAGTTTCTCTACACTTGCATTTCAAAAATGACTTTTCTCATCAGTTACGATTACTCTCAGCATTTCAAATCTACTAAATATGTTATTTCCCAAAAACTTTGCAACACTTTGAGCATCACATCAAGTTAAAGCAACAGCTTCTATCCATTTAGATACATAGTCCACTGCTAACAATATATATAATTTTTTTAAAGATGGTATAAATGGTCCCATAAAATCTAATCCCCAATCCTCAAATATTTCTACTTCCAACATATAATTGAGGGGTATCTCTTTCTTCTAGAAATATTACTTACACGCTGACATCTATCACAATTTTTAATATAAGCATTAACATCCTTAAAAAATTGTAGGCCAATAAAATCCATATTGTATAATTTTATATGCAGTTTTATTAACACCAAAATGTCCCCCAAAATCAAAATCAAGATATTTTTGAATATATTCATAAGCTTCTTCTAATGGTACACATCTTCTAATAATAAGATCCTTTCCTTGTTTATATAAAAATGGGTCATCCAAAAAATAAATCTTAGCTTCATATAAAAATTTTTCCTCTGTTGGTATATAAAACCATAGGGTAATATGTCACTAACAATAAAGTTTACAATGTCAGCATACCATGGAACACACCACTCATTAATAATGAATAATTTTTTATCAGGAAAATGTTCATTAATTTCATCATCAAAAGAGAGAGATTATTCATTTCCAAGCCTAAACAGATGATCAGCAATTTGATTATCAGCACCCTGTCGGCATATTTTTAGGTTGAGTGTTGTATTTTTTAAAAGGGGTCGCCTACAGAAGTTGTCGGCGAATTTTAAATTTAATTTAAATATAGATTTAATTTAGAAAGTAGTATTTGATTTTGAAAATAATTTTAAATTTGAAAATTTTAAGATATGAAATCAAACCGATCTCGCATCCCAAATAGTTTATATAAACGAGCATCGCATCATAAACCGTGTATCTATCCCGAAGAATAGACACACTCGCTCGATGATGGGGCTCGATTAAATAAACTAGAAGATTTGTGACGTCCGTTTGGTCACGCGAACCAATTTTATAAGCCGACAAGTTCCCTCGCTTAATATAAATGAATTAAGCGAGGGTTTATATTACTGGGTTCTTAAAGTTCCCTATAAGGGCAAGCCCTATAGTTAATTACATCTTAAGTGACGGGAATCACCTAAGAAAACTCTCGATAATAATCGGTAGTTACGCTCTCAAGAATTTCGAAGTTTGAGTTTTCGAGGGATTGAATTTTGGGATTTCAATAGGGAATGGATCAAATTTTGAACATTATATTTTGAGAATCCGAAGGAAGAAAGGTAGGAGAAATCACGGATTCGAAGCGAACTTCGGTAATTTCCCGACTATCCTATTATTTGGCTTGAATTTAGGAAAGTCTAAATGTTTATTTAATGTTTTGATTTTGCCAATTTTAATTAATTTGGACTTATATTTGTATGATAAAATCATACAAATAGCCTGGAAGATGTGAGGGTTTATGTCGTACCAAACGACTACCTCGGAGTCCTAATCCCGGTTAGGGCTTAATTTACATGATATGATCATGCAAATGCCTAACGAAGAGTTGAGGATTTATGTTGCACTAGGCGAACTACCTCGAAGTCCTACGGCTTGGTTATTTAATTCTAAGGAAAGTTTTCGTTGAAGTAGACTCGGGTTTTTCTGATGACGATGGCCGTCTTGCCCACCATGCTCAGAGCTCCTTGTTGTTGCGAGAGGTTTAGTTTTAGAAATCATAAATCGGGAGATGAGAGAAGTGTTCGGTTTAGAGAAAGTCTTAATTTCCAAGTGTTTTTTATGTTTTAATTAAAACAAATCTTAAAGTTGATTAAACGAACCGATTAAGATCCGCGGTTCCGTCATCCCGGCACCGTCATTTTCATCGAATTCACTTAGTCCAGATGAATTTGCTAAACTCAACTAAATGAGTTCCGCACTTTCATTCGGACCGTGGGAAATCCCGTTAGCAACGCGTGGGTTACATCATCCGAGGTATTCCCGATCATTCAATGAGACGCTTTAATTTAGTTGTAGTTATAGTTTTGTTGTTCTGTTTGTGATTAAATTTTGAGTTGTCTTATATTTTGAAATGTTGTGGCGGTGAATTTTATCTTGTAGTGTCTTTTAATTTAGTTATTGGGTTTCGGTTTTGGTTTACGTCCTAAAGGTGTAGGTTTTCATGCAACTGGTTGTTTATCATGCAAGAAAAGTAAGTGCGATGCGATTAAATAAATTGCGGTAAAGTAAATTGTAATAAAATAAAAGCGTACACGGAGGGTCTTCCCGTCATCCCAAGCTGCACTTAAGACACAGTTAGAATATTTAAGCATTTAAAGTAAGTTCCTAGGTAAAGGTAAGGGAAGGGTTATGGTTTTCTACCGAGTTCCTAATCCTATAGCTAGTCATTCCCTATGACGTCAGGTTCTTGTGTTTTGGTTTGAGGACGATTTTCTTCATCGAAGAACAACTAAGCTCAATTGTTCTTATAGATATCCTATCATATTGAGGAAGTGCTTAAGACGAATCTTAAACATCTTTTCAATATTTCTAGGATTGTTTTAAGTCCGAAATGAATTTAATTATACAAATGAATTAATCGTCCAAGAGTTTAAGTTTTGTTGTCTTGCTCGGTGAACTAGGACATTTGAATATCCTATAAGTGAAGTGTCATTTCACTTTATACTCCATTTAGGAGTCATAATAGTAAGAGCTCCTAAGAGCGAAAATGATATTTAATGATTTGTGATTCGAATTTAAGTTCAAATTAATGATTTAAGTTTGGAATAGTGTTCAAGTTATTTTAGATTTATTTTGAATTCTTCATGTCTTAAGTAATGTTATATTTAATTCAATTTAATTTAATTTAACTTAATTTAATTTAATGTGGTTTAATTTAATTTTAATTTAATTTAAGTTAATTTAATATAACATGCTTTAGCTTAATTTAATTCAATTTGATTTAATTTAATTTGATTTAGTTTTAATTTAATTTAATTTTATTTTAATTTGATTTAATTTAATTTAATTTAATTTAATTTAATTTAATTTAATATGTTATTTTAAAAAGGTTTGCTTTAAATAATTTAACTTTAATTTAATTTAGTGATTAAGTCTCTTAGCATTTTAAATCTTAAACTTGGATTATCATTTTAATTAGGAATTAAATATTATTGAGATGATTAATTTAGGGATCTTTAGATTAAAGAACAAATCTCTTCCTAATAATATCCATATTTTAATAATTCCAATTTTATTATTCTTCGAAACTTAATTAATTATTTTAATTAAAATTCATTTCAATGATTGTTGAATTGTTTTAATAGGTTTCTACCCTTTAATTATTTAAATTTCAATCATCCAAATCAAGTTAAGATCAAATATTTTACTCTTTCATTTTATTAAGCCTAAAGTTTTAATTAAGGGTTAAAATTTTAATTACCATTTTGCCCTTGAAGCTTAATAATTTCATAACTCACTAAATTGAGCTCAAATGAATTTGAAATTTTTATGTGGCTTCACTCATATGTCAATAAAGACATTAGAGGAGAAAATGTGATTTTTCTGTATTTAATTTATTTATGTAATTATTTTTGGTGGAAAATAAGGATTTCCAAGGAAAATTTAATAATATGACCAAGGGAAAGTTTCTATCCTTAAGAAAATTATGGGACATTCCTAATGACCAGAGAACCACTTGGACCAATTTTTGTGATTTTTTGAATTATATTTTATTTATTAAAATTATTTTAAGTTCTGGAGTATTAATTAATTTAAAAATAGAATATAAGTTGGAAAATGAATTTTATAATTTTTAAAATTCTCTCTGATATCAAGGATTCGAGAGAACCAAATTTTATAATTTTCTGATTTTTCTTTGATTTATTATAATTATTTTAGTGAAAATGCTAGAAAATACATTTTTTTTAAATTTTAAAATTACCCTAGGGCTTTAAAATTTAATATCTCATTAAATAGACCTGAGAAAAATATGGGGTTTGTTCCTAAGTGATTAAATTTCAAAATATGACATTTTGGTGAATTTTATTATTTTTGTGATTTTTATTATTTTTTAATTATTAAAATATTAAAATAATACTTAAAAAATTAACTTTTTTAGAAAATTGAAATTTTAATTTTCTTAAATTCCCCTGATATCAGAGAGGCTCCAAAACCAATTTGGTGAATTTTTGAAAGGTATTTTGAAAGTTATGAATTTTTAAAGCTTAAAATGACTAAATGACTTAATCAACCCATTTAGTAGGGTTAACCCGACCCAATTGACTTCAAACTTTTATGGTGGGTTCCTCTGATCCTAAAGGTCAGTGGAGAATTGATTTCAAGTCAATTTGATCTATGGTTAACTCTAATTAATTAGGGGTCTATTTTGGGTATTTAAGCCAATTAGGGTTATTTTGAGTGAACTAACTCAAGTCCTATTTTTCCTAGGGTTCTCTATTCATAAGGAACATCACCAAATTTTCCTAGAATTTATTTCACAACATGCTAATTATTGGAATTAAAATACTCAAAACAGCCACATGCATTTGAAAAATCAATAACTTTTCATGAGAGATGGCCTCGACCTTGGAAAATTCAGGGAATGTTCCCAAGTTCGGAGGCTTCAAAGCCCCATGGTCTCATGCCATGGTGAATTGTATGAATGCATGGAGAATTAAAACAATGCAGGGAGTAAATAATTAATTAAAAATAAAGTACTTGGACAAAATTAATTAATTTCTTTTCCACATTATTCTCCTCCGTTCACCGAGCGAGAGGGTATTTTTATTTTATTTTTGTGATTTTTCTACACAAAGATATGGATTTTCCAAGTTTAGGGAATTAAATAAATCGAGAAAACCCCTAATTTTCTATTTATCAGAGTCGGCGCCGCGTCGACCTTAGCATCTCCGAAGTGCCGCGTGGCGCGCTCCCATTCGACGCCGCCGCTTGAGTCGGCGGCCCGGGTCCCGCCTTCCGCGTATCATCTGCCGATCCGACCTAATCCGAGCCGTCCGTCCGCGCGTGTATTAAATGGACGGCATCCATTCATCGTCCCGAGCGTCCTCGCCAGTGAGCCGTCCACACTAAATCCCTAATATCTCACTCGATACTCAATGGATTTTTGTGTTCTTATGCTCTATGGATTCGTCTTGAAGAGACGAATACATCTATACGGTGATCATGCATTGAAATTAAGGCATTTGAAATGGAGAATCTTCAGAAACTCGGGATAAAGAGTTAGCTCATACCTTTGCTCAGAGAAGTGTGGCTTCAATACGAGGGTTGTGTCACCTTCGATTGGATCCCGTGAAGCTCCGGATGAAGTCTCCGGCACAGTGAATTGCTCAGGTAGGATTTCGACCACGGCCGACCACAAAGCTTGGAGGCTGGAGCAAGCTGGGTGGCTCGGAGATGGGGCTTTCGCTGGTGGACACCTTCTCTTGGTGCAGTGAAGGTGTAGGACCAATCAATTTGAGGATTGATCCACTGTGGAGAAGTGTCCCGGTTTTGGGTGGAATTTCGGTTGAGAAATTGGATTTTGTCGGGTGGGGATTAGGGCGAATTGACACCTGAGGATCAACTCGCTCTAAGGGTGGAGAAGGGTTTGGAACAATTTTGGCGAGTTTCGGCAAGGTTTGTGCAACTCTCCTCTCATGGCCGTGAGGGGTGGTGTTTAAATAGGAGAGGGTGGAGGGCCTCCCGGGGAGAGTTAGGGCTTTGGATCACTCGCTCCGGGCATGGGAAGAACAGCCATGGTGGCCATTGGGCATGGGGCGGCTCGACGAGGGAGAATTCCAAAGTTGGCTCACATGTGAGCTCTCGGCCATGGTGTTTTCCGGTGACTCGGTGGTGGCCGGCCGGGCATTGGTCACCATCTTGTTCGAGTGGGTCGAGTGCGGGGTTTAGTGTAGAGCGATTGGCAAATGCCAGTGTGTAAAAGGCTTGGATTAGAATGGAATGGGAGAGGGCTCATTTTGGCTCAAATTGGTCAACCCCTCCATTTGGGCTAGGTGCACCACCCGAGGCTTTGTTTAGGCTGAATAGAAAGTGATTTAGGTCGGCTTAATCGGTGGGGAATGGTCACCATCCAAGTACGATTAAGCTTAAGCAAGATTTAGTGGAATCATGGGAGTGGTTAATCACCTTTAGGAATTAAGGAAAGAGTCTCCTCCTTTTGCCCAAAATGGCATGGTGACATGTAAAGAGGCTCTCATGGCTTCCATGTGGCTCATGCATGGCTTCATGGCTCACCTTTGGCTTGGGAAAAGTCGAGTCGATTTCATGGAAATGGATTTAAGAAAAATTTTGATATTTAGGGGTGATTTGGCATGAGGCTTGATTTGGAATTATTTGATGATGGGATTATAACTTAGGGAATGGCTTTGATTAAATGGATGGCAAATGGAAATGTCATGTGGGCTTTAGGGCCAATTTTGGGCTTTTGTATTTGGTGGAAATGGGCTTTTAGGAAGGTTTAGGGAAGTGGGCTTTTGGATTTTAAAATGGATTTTAGGATGGAATTTTAGTAAAGGCTTGGGCCAAATAATTGTTGGGTTTAGCTCATGGATGTGTCATGAGTGACTTGGAGCAAATTGGGAGTGATTTGGGTTTGAATTGGGTTGAATTTGGGCTTCTTTGGTGAATGAGCCAATATAGGTCAAATTGGGCTAACTTGGGCCAATGTTGGGCTAGGGTTGAAATTGATGTAAAATTAATGTTGGGAAATGTTTATGGGAGTGTTTCAAAGAGGTTTTGACTTTGGTTGGGCTTTGATTTTGGGGTTTGGGCTTATTTGGGTTAGGTTTGGGTTTAGGTCAAAATTGGGCTTTTTGGTTTTGGGTTGAATTTAAGTGGGGTTTGGAGTCTAAATTTTGGGCAAATCATGTTAGTGTTTTGTTTATGGGGATGTTAAGGAAGGTTTAGAAAAGATTTGGGGTTAATTGGAGTTGAATTGGGTGAGTTTGGGCTAAGTTTGGGTCATGGGTCCAAATTGGGCTTTAAGGCCAAAAGTGAAATTGGATCCCAATGCCAATCAAATTGGGCTTGGATTTGGTCTAGATTGGTGTTGGGGATGTTGAATTGAAGTTTAGAATTGAATTGGACCAGAATTTGGGTCAATTGGGTAGGTTTGGTTTGACATTGGGTTCACTTTGGGTTAAAATGGGTCAAATTGGGGGTTTTGATAAAAGTGGGGTAAATTGACAAAATTGGCCCATGGTGTAGTTGATGAAATTGGGAATATTTGGGATTTTCTGGAATTTTTTGGGAATTTCCTGAATTTTGGATTTTTTGGCTAAGAGGGGCATTTTGGATATTTGGAGGGTATTGGGAGGTATTTTTGGAATTTTTGGTATTTTTGGCTATGGATGATCAATTTGAGTAATGTGGGAATGTTTAGGATTAATTTTGAGGAATTTTGGGTAATTTAGGTGGTTTTGCAAATTTTGGGTGGTTTCAAGGGTTTTGGGTAGGCTAAGCGGGTGTAGGGTTCCGGGGGTCAAAAATTGAAAATTTGGAAAATTGAAGATTGGGTGAATGTAAGTGGAATGAAATCATTTTTGTTGAGCCATGAAGCCACATTAAGCCCACATGAGCCATGAAGGGACTCATTTGAGGCATACACTGTATGTTGTTCCTAACCATCTTACGTCGAGGGCTTAGGGGTTAAGGACCATCCATGTGAATCACCTTCATGAGTCGGGAGGTCGAGTTGGGTAGGGGTGTGGTTTTAAGAGGTGTGTGAAAGTGTAGTGCACGGGTGTAGTGTGTGTGCAAGTCGACCCTTCACCGGACCGGGCCACCGAGGCGGTCCTAAGGCCAAAGAGTCCCATAGGAACTCATCCTTTAAACTTCCACATTTGATCTCGACCCCCAGGTGATTAGGGGTCTACAATCAAGTTTGTGGAGTTTGCGGGGAGTTAAGAAGTGGTTTGAATTTCTAAGTGGTGGGTCCCAATTCTAATCCTCTAAGATAGTCAAAGGAAAAGCCTAAGGCTAGATCCTAAGTACTAAAGAGAAAAGAGAAGACCTCATCAAAAATGAGGTCAACACACCCTTCTTATCTATTATCTCAAAGTTAAATTCTTGTAAAAGAAGAATCCATCTTATGAGTTTTGGTTTTGTATCCTTTTTTTTCATTAAATATTTAATAGCAGAATGATCAGTATGCACCACACATGTAGTTTCAATTAAATATGATCTGAATTTATCAAAAGCAAAAACTATAGTTAATCACTATTTTTCGGTTGTGGTAGAATTAAATTGAGTATAATTAAGTGTTCTACTAGCATAGTACATTACTTTTATCATATTTTTTTCTTAAAATAACTCCAATAGCATAATCACTTGCATCACACATTAACTCAAAAGTTTTTTACCAATCTGGTGAAACAATAACTGGAGCAGTGATTAATTTTTATTTTAATAATTCAAAAGCTTTTAGGCAATCTTCATTAAAATTAAAAATTGCTTCTTTTTCCAGTAATTGGCATAGATGCTTAGCAATTTTTTAAAATTCTTTAATATAACGACTGTAGAATCCAACATGTCCCAAAAAACTCCTAATTTCCTTCACATTTGTTGGGTAAGGTAAATTAGCGATCACTTGAATTTTTGTAGGGTCTACTTCCATACCTTTTTCTGAAATTTTATGTCCCAAAATAATTCCTTCTGCTACCATAAATTGACATTTTTCCAAATTAAGAACTAAATTTGTTTTATCACAGCATTTAAGAACTTTATATAGGTGTTCTAAACATGATTCAAATGAAGTTCCAAACATTGTAAAATCATCCATAAACACTTCAATTCCTTTTTCAATTAGATCACAAAATATTTTCATCATACATCTTTGAAATGTAGTAATGACATTACATAAACCAAATGACATTCTTCTAAAAGCAAAAGTACTATAAGGACTGGTAAATGTTGTTTTCTCTTGATCCTTAGGAGTAATTTGTATTTTGTGATACCCAGTATATCCATCTAGAAAACAAAAATATTTATGCCCAGTAAGTCTATCCAACATCTAATCCAGAAAGGGCAGTGGAAAATGATATTTCCTGGTGGCAAAATTTAATTTTTATAATCAATGCATATTCACCACCCTGTAACTTGTCTTGTTGGTTTCTTTTCATTAACTGTTATAGTTTCTCCTCCTTTCTTAGGAAACAGTGAATAAGACTGACCCAAGCACTATCTGAAATAGGGTAGATAATTCTAGTATCTAACCATTATAAAATTTCTTTCTTAACAACTTCTTTCATAATAGAATTTAATCTCCTTTGAGGATCATCCCTTGGTTTGCAGTTTTCTTTCATAATAATTATGTGCATAGAAATTGAAGAACTGATTCCTTTAATATCAGCTATGGTCCATCCAAAGGCTTTCTTATAGTTCTTTAAAGTTTCAAACAAATTCTCTTCTTCTTCTTCTGTAGTTAATTTCGAGGGAATTATAACAGACAAACTTGAGGAATCACCTAAGATGACATATTTTAAATGTTCATGAAGTAACTTCAATTCAAGTTCAGGAGGTTTTTCAATTGATGGACTGAAAGATTCATCTTTATTTTTCGTGTCCAAAACTTCAACTGATCATGCCATAATTTCAATATTGATGGAATTCCAATTTATTCTAAGATATGTTTTTCTAACAAAATATCTTATACGCTATTAACAAATTCTCATCATCTCGCATAAATATCGAGATATGACACGAATCTCGAGATAATTTTTTAGCAAAATTTATTCAAAGCTTAATAAAAGGTCACCTAGAGCTCCACTTTCAGTAAACTTATAGTCAAACTAACTGACTGGATGAGACGGACCCAGTGATAACAAAATTATTTCAATCATAGCAAATTAAGCTCAGATCAAGTCGTTAAACCACTCTTTAAAGTGTTCCGGACATATTTAAAGGATAAAACGAATTTCGAATCTAGCAAGCATATATTCAAATCGAGCATCTCGACAAGACGAACCTAGCGAGCCCAAGATTGCTCAATTCTAATATTATTAGGGCACTCAAATTCCATCAAATATCATTTGATCGAATGAAGCTCTCCTGACCGTTCGATCAAAATGATTCATATTTATGTATTAATTGCACCTAGAACACTAAAAAAAGAGTCTCACCCTCTCATGAGGGAAAGGAGAGCTTGAGGCTAGAGAAATAACTTAAAGCTTTGAGAATGAACTGAAGTCCAGCCACCGTCGGAAGACATTATAACACTTTCTTGTTTATAAGACAAGGAGTCTCTATAATCATCGTCGATGTTGTAATTCGTGAATATTCTACCATGAATCATATCCTACATAAATTTTATTTTTGATGAATTTTAGTTTTAAATGTTTAAAATTCAACGATCATTTTTAATCAAAACATAAGAAATATATCATTATAAAACATAATAAAATACCTAAAAAAAAAAACTATATGCTATAAGTAAAAAAATAATAATAAATAAATGAAGAGAGTTTAAACGTATTTGAATTTAGGACAAAAAATTAAAAAAATGTCTATATGCATCATGAAATTTTAGAGCGCGTTTGATGATTTTAATAACATTAAAAAAATAGCAAATTAAATTATTTGTTAATTCAAACTCGGTAACCCTTCATCACTTCATCAGTACATTTCAAGTAACGCCATTCAAAAAAAATAAAGATTAGTTGTTTGTCTTTTACCATTTATTGTACATATTTTTCTAAACTAAAAATTGATGTTAATTTGGAAGTCAAAATAAACGAGACTGTTCTACAGCGGCACGTCCACGTAGAAGGAAAACGTTTCCGGCAGGTCCTTCCTCTTATATAATTAATTTCATTTTTTTATTACGATGGAATAAAATGATATAAAGAGAGCATGCTTTATAATTCACGTCACATTGTCTGTATTTTCCTTTGTGCTTATTTTTGAAATGGCTAAATTAGTAGGAAAAAAAATGATAAATTTCTCTCCCTTCTTCTATTATGTGAATCTATAAATACTTGATTGGTTGCTGCACCACAATCACAACCAATAACAAAGAAAGAAAAAGGAAAGAAACATTAACATACCGATATGATTCACTCTACATCCTATTTTGCAATCTCTCTACTCATTCTCTCAACCGTCACCCACCTTCCAATTTTGACATCGTGTAGTCGCGATGGCTTTTCTATAGAGCTCATCCATCGTGACTCCCCTAAGTCGCCTCTTTATGATCCCACTTTAACATATTCCTCCCGCATACGTGCGGCTGCCGAGCGCTCTCGTTCCCGTGCCATCTACTTTCGTGATGCCATCCAAAAGGCTCGTAGTTCTTCCTCTGCACTCCCCATGGATGATGCCAACAACTTCTACTCAAAGATCACCCCAAACACCTTCGAATACTTGATGAGCTTCTACCTTGGCACTCCAAAAAAGAAGATCCTTGCCATTGCCGACACAGGCAGTGACCTCATATGGGTCCAATGTGCTCCCTGTAATAAATGCTACAAACAAACTGCCCCTCTTTTTGACCCACAAGCTTCTTCTACATACAAAACAATCTCTTGTAATACCGACTCATGCTCGACACTACCACAAAGTAGTTGTGGCCCATCCTCTCAGTGCAATTATCAATATGGATATGGTGACAAGTCAATCGTTCAAGGCTACCTCTCCACGGAGACAAGTAGGCTTTGACTCTACCGGCGGTCGTCCAGTAAAATTCCCTACAACTCTCTTCGGGTGCACCCATCAGAGCAATGGCACATTTGACAAGAATGACGCCGGCCTTGTTGGCCTAGGTGGAGGAAAGCTATCCCTCATCCGCCAACTCGGCTCCACCATTGACAACAAATTTTCCTACTGCTTGCCCTCATCAACCCAAACATCTGCAACGAGTCAGCTCAACTTTGGCTCCAATGCTGTCGTTTCCGGATCCAACGCTGTTACCACACCCTTAATCTCCGGTTCTCCAGACACATTCTACTTCCTTAATCTTGAGCATATTAGTGTGGCCGGAAAGACCGTCACTATTGGGAAGCCAATGCAGACAAAGGCCGCCTCCCAAGGCAACATCATCATCGACTCTGGCACGACTCTGACACTCATCGATGATAACACACTGCAATCTGTGGAGAGAAACGTGAAGAGCAGTGTTAGCCTTCCCCAAGTCACAGATCCAAACGGTGTCTTCAACCTTTGCTTTGAAACCTCTGGAAATGGGGCTTCTGCTCAGTTTCCAGATATCACCTTCCAATTTTCTGGGGGAGCATCAGTGGTCTTGCAACAATCCAATGCATTTGTAGAGGCTTCTCAAAATGTTGTGTGCCTTGCAATAGTCTCCAGTGGAAGCATCGAAGATTCTATCAACATATTTGGCAATATTGCACAACAAAACTTCCATATTGGCTATGACCTCTCCAAAATGCAGCTCACCTTTGCACCGACCAACTGTGCTACACTCTAAATTCGATTATCTTGTAAAAATCATCAACTAGACGTATATCCTATCTTAATTTTACATTGTACGATGATGGCTCATATATTATGATTTCTCTTTAATTTGCATGAAATCTTACACTCAATTTACTTTTACACTTGTCAAATGCATCCATAGTATATTTATTTCACTTGTTCTTACTGTACTTCTCAGCTAAATCCCTTTATAACATAGCATCTCATTTATTTGAGAAATCCTATAAGAAATTATCTTCATTATATTGCTTCTATTCTAATTTACTTTTATTAAGTGAGACATAAATTCTTCTACGTATTTGAGCTTATTAAAGTCAATCCTATTTGTGTGATAAGATGTATTTAAAGTTCTAAATTTTAAATTATTATTGACATAAGTTTTTAGAAACTTTTATCAATGTATATGCAATACATAGCTAATATATGTATAAAATAAAATGTATAATTGGAGCAAACATTTTTTAAGAAGACACAAGGTAGAGAATGGAGACAATATTACATTAGTAAATGTGTATTAATTAATAACAATTCATATGTGTATAAAAGCATTATATGCATAATGATGTGCACGCACGTTCATTTTTTATATACTGAGTTAATTTTCCACTCAAATTAATTGAATGTAATTTTAACCAATCAAGTGTCTAAAGTCGACTAGATCAACTTAAATGTTCATTAAGAAAAATTATAATTTGTATCAAATCTCTTTCTATTTGTTTACATAATCTATAACTTGAAAGTGATATAAATTCAACGAAAGATATTATATTTACAACTTTTTTTTAACAAAGTTTTAGGAAAATTTTTCAGAAGGACATCTCATTTTTTGTTTTTCAAGAGAATAACACAAACTAATTTGTCAAGGATTCATTTATTTTTTTAGTTTCTTATGCTTAATTGGTATGTTTTTTCCATACAATATCTTTTTTTATATCTTATGCTTAATTGGTATGTTTTACTTGAATTTGATTTTGATTTATTTGATGTATTTTCATTAATTTTAACTGTGCTTTTTGGTTTAAAATTTGAACCTTATTTAATTGAAAATGTTAATCAAAATATAAGTATGGATAAAACATAAGATTATATGTAGAAATAATATTGGGACACCCAAAAGTTTTTGACATAGGAGCACAACCCTAGGAAATAATATTTGTGATTTCATGTTGTATACTAAAAAATTGTATTATTCTTTCAGTTGCCCATTAAAAAATAATAGGAGCCTTCTCGGTAAGCCCTTCAAAATTTATTAATAATTTTATCAATGATTAATCAAATATTGTGATTAGATACTGAGAATAAATAATAATTAAGTATTAACAAGTTGTATGATAAATTTTTAAAAATTGAGCTCATTATCACTTACCTTCCTCTTAAAATATTTAATTTTACCAATTAATAGTTTGAATAGTAGCCAAGAGATTAGTTAATTAAGGGATAATTGTATGATTATTAATGAATTAGATAAATTCAGTAAAAATTATTTAAGATTTTAATAATAAAAATTTGGATAGTAAAATTATAATTTTCTGAAAAATTATCTTTAACAAAAAAACCATTTTTAGTAATTATTTTCACATTTCTTCAATATATAAAATCGTATTGTTCTATTGAAGTTCAATCACCTGTTGACCTCATTTTTGTTGAGGTCTAGTCTTTCTTTCTTAGAAGTCTAGGATCTAGCCATAAGACTTTCTTGTTGACTATCCTAGAGAACTAGTGATGGAACCATACCCCATTAAAAATTCTAAACACCTCTTTACTCTACTTGGAGTTTCACATGTGTGGTTTTGACCTCTAGCACTTAGTAGGATGAAGCCAAACATGAGGGAGCTCACGGGGAGTCCCTATAGGCTTGTCTAACACTAGGGTTAGCTCTAGGTGGAGTGGTCTTGGTCAGGCTTACACACACTTGAACCCCTCACTTTCACTCACAACCTAAAATCCTAAACCAAGCATGCTTCCTCTTCCTTCCCACACTTTTAAGAACTCATGTGGGTGGTCCCCCAAATCCTTGGCTTATGGCTATGGTGGCTATGAGCAACAATGGAGGACCCAAATGGGGATTTCCTTGGTCTCATGGCTCAAAAATGTTAACTTTGTGATTAGCCTCCTCAATTGACCCTAATTTTGCCAAAATCCATAATTTTGACCTGTTACTCCTAAACTATTCTAAAATTATCAAAATGTCTTTGAAACCCTAATTTTCCCAAAATTGCTCAAATTCTCAAATTCACTTCAAAAATCATATCAAACTATTCTAAACTACTAAAATTGCCTAAAATACTCTATTTCCTCAAAATTCCCAAAATACCCTCAAATTTGCCAACATTACCAAAATACCCCTTATAACCCAAAAATCCCCAAAATCTCCAAATTCACTCCAAATGTTCCCAAAATCAATGTGTCACCCAATATCCCCAATTGTGCCCAAATCCACCAAAATTGGCCAAAATTTACATATTTCCCCTAAGTGCCTAAAGTCTCCAAATCACCCCCAATTTCCACCAAATTGATCTCAAACTCTCCCAATTCCAAATACAAATCAAATTACATCATGTTTAAATCCAATTTGAATCAAATTAAAGTCCAATTGAACCATCCTCCAAGCCCTAATTTCAATTTTGAGCCAAAATTCTCAATTTGACCATGCCCTTAAATTCCATCAAATTGAACCCCATAACCAATTTCCCCAATTTTGAATCCTAAAATCTTAATAACACCCCCTTAGAACAATGTGAACCTCAATTGGTCTAGACACAAACTCAAACTAGCCTAAATACAACCCAAACCAAAACCCCAACTTTTGCCCCAAAATCCAAAATAAATCAAATTGAACTTCATGACACTCATATTTCCACCCAATTTGTATTCAAACTACTAATGAAATTTCTCTAAATTAATTTAGACTTCCAATTGATCTAAATCCAAACCTAGCCATGCCTAAAACAAGCCCAAATTTAAACCTAAGCTTAAACCCCCATTTTGAACTTAATCTCAAATCTTTCACATTGATCCAAGCCCTAACCTTTTCTGCCATGCTTAAGCACCCTTGGATGCTAATCACAACACCTAATGATAAACTTTTGAGCCATGGACCAAGGGTCCTCAAAATGGTGGAACCTCTTCCTAAATTTGTCTAAGTGACCCAAGTTTTGCATCACTTGATTAAACCTCCATCTTGATCGCAATTAAACACTCCACTGACCTCCTTAAACCAGCTAGCTACCACCCCAGCCCTAGTCAATCGGCCTAGTCACCAAAAACTCAAAACCAAGAAGGCACTCCACGTGGCTTGAACCCAATTACACCCATCCAGTGTGGCTCACCCCCATTGGTCACTTGCACCGCTCAAATCTCCAAGTGGCATTTTCCACCCCCTGGCCTGCCCTGTTGGCCACAATGCACATGGCTATTCAACACCACCACCCCACGATCAGCATCCAATTCCTTGAGGAGACTTTGCCCAAATATTTTCAGAGCCTCTCCAAACCTACCTCAGTTCAACCCCACAATTTTCAGCAATCAATCCCAACTTCCCAAGCCCAATTTCATCTTTGAAATCTAGGGCATTTTTTTTTTCATACCACAAACCTCCACCAATATCCAAATTGAACTGCTCCTAAGCTTTTCCATACCTCAAGAGGAAGTTCTCCATCAAAATCCCTATCCCTAGAGCCCTCTACACCAGACTTCCACATAGGCCGCACCACCCTCAGTTGTAGCTCTTACATGGATCCAATCCTTGCTCAAATTGATGCTTAAAGGACATTCGTGGGACCAAGGAAAATCTTCAGAACCATTCCAACTGAGGCTACACCTCTTGGACGAAGGTATGGACCAACTTCCCCAAATTCGAGCTCAGTTTGAGCCTTTGTGAAGAAAAGTTTAATTTCATAAGCATGTGACCATATAGACAGGTTAGTTTGGACTAAATGAAGGTGAAGGAACAAACCCCATGTGATTTGGTTGATTTTTGCTATATAATTTGTACTCGTTTTTTGTGATATTGCACTTTAAAGGAAGGTATTCTTCTTGTTTTGCTGCACGTATGATAATTTTAGGTGATTGGAGCAAAAGGAAGCGAAAAGAAACCAATTTAGAGTAAAGATAGGCAAAATGGAGAAAACAGCTTTCTGGCGCCACCGGAGCCCAATTCCAGAGAGTTCAGAAATTAAATAGTGGTTCAGTACACCCGGAGCCCTATCCAGTACGGCCGGCGCTTAATGTCGGTGGAAGTCAAATTCAATATATTTTGACACTTTTTGAAGGGTTTCTTGAGGAAACTTTTGGGGACTTCGTTTCTAAACTCTTATAGACAATTATGGATGCCCTTTTAGAGAAGAGAGGAGAGGGAGAGAAGTGAAAGGGAGTGAAGAGAGTGTGTTAGGGTTTGTAGAGAGTGTGTGGGAAGTGTGTTTAAGTGTTTTTTGTGAGGGATTCTTCTCTAAAGAGTGTAGGAGAAGGAGGAAAGTGAGAGTTTGCTTCTTCCTTACTATTCTAAAGAGAGAATTGAGTGTTGTAGAAAAGAGAGAAAAAGATTCAAAGGAACTTCAAGGGATTGCTTGGGGAAGAAATTGAGATAAGTTGTATATATGTTTGTGGTTTGTATGATTATATATATATATATATATATATATATATATATATATATATATATATATATATATATATATACATATATATAACCCGTGTTTTGTTGTATCTTCCTCATGAATTCTGAGTAGATTTTTTTGTCTTTCTTCTTGCAATGTGATGTGGTGAAGTGTTGATGCAGATTTGATGTGCCATAAAAATGTTAATAAATTGTGATGGTTTTTCACTTTAAACTTCATTTACTTTTCGATCTGGCCAATTGAATTGTTAAAACTTGTTGTGAAACATTCAATCCGAAAGGACTAAGTGTTCTACAACAATAGTGGAGAATCCATTCAATGTCCATGAATGAGTTGCGTAGTTCATGGGATTTGAGTGCAAATAAATAGGGAAATGTGGTTTGATGGGCGTCGAATTGGAGATTTTAGAGTGATAGGCTGAAATTTCCAATTTGGTCCTAAAGTTTGGTAACTAAAGTTAGGGTTATCCTTCAGGTGAAGGGAAGTGGGAGCTCTGAAGTGAGAGCCAGTATTCTCCCAGCCTAACCATAGATTTAGTGACTAAGCCTAGGATTTGTCAATGTTCTTTTCATACTTGGAAGAGGGGGTACTCTGACGAGGGTAAAGAATATAAATGCTCCTTTTTGGCACAATATAAATTTATTATCAATCTATATCAATCACTTATCACATAATCATTGTAAGAGGAAAAATACTTTTCCATATTAGAACCTTTCAATACAAAACTTAGTGTGTGTTAGTTAATCTTATTTAGCAATTTAGAAAGTAATTTTAGTTAATTTACTCGTAGTTATCTTTGCACTAGCAACTTAAATAGTACTTGAACTTGCATTGTGAATTAAGTATTAGATTTCAAATCCTAACTATATTTTGATAAGTTCCTACCTTCCTTGTGGGATCGATAGTCAGAACTCTACTAGAGCTCTGTATTACTTGAACGATACATATACTTGCGTATATGAGTGGCTGCCTAATTATTAAATTGATCATATTGTGAAACTAAACTGAAACTATCCTTTAAATATTTACGTTAGAGGCAATGCACCGACCGTCAATATCAGGTAGCACAATGAGGTTATACAGAAGAACATCTTTGAGAGAGTAAATGAATCTACAACAGCAAATGTTTTCTTAGAATTAAACAAAAAGCCATAGGACTTTGAGATTGTCTGTTGATCCGACCTGCAATTACGCAGATAATTAGACTTATAAAAGATATGTAAACTTGACCCTAAAATAAGCGGCTAGTGTGCAAGATCGAAATGTTATAATTTTTAGAAAATAATAAACACACTAGGGGTACTACGCAAGTATACATATCATTTCAAGTATTATAGAATTTTCTTTTTAAAACCCCAAGTATCAATCCCACAGGGAAAATAAGTGTGAATTAAAAGAATTTTTAATTATACTGAAAATAAAAAGAAGTGCTAATTCATAATTTTTCTTTATAACTAAAAAAGAGTAAAATTTAAACTTACTGAAATTTTCTTGAATTATGCAGAAAAATGTTTAAGCAAACGAATAAAATACTTAAAGATACTTTCTCCTTAAAAATATTTATGTAATAAGTAGAGAAATTCAAATTGTTTAGAACTTTAAGTTTTGTATTGTGACAAATAAGAGCATAAATATTATTTACACATAGGTCTAGGCATAAAGAACATTGGCCAGTCTAAAGGTTGGTGCAGTATGTATTATTAGTGGTGCTGAGTAGATTCTAGGCTCTCACTTCTAGATTACCCACTGTGCCCTCTCTATAGGACCTACCAGTGACCCTTATTCCTCACTTTAAATCAAATGGATATAATTTAGCCTGTCACTCTAAAAACATTCAATTCTACGCCCATCAAATCTTATCTTTCTATCTATTTGCACTCCCCTTCAAATGAAAACTTCTGATCTTCCAAAGTGAAATGTGATACTTACAAGTTAAGAAATCTTAGCCCACGATCAGGTCTATAAGATTTCTCCACAGGTTTTAACAATACAATTGGCCAAGTTGTAAAGTAAAAGAAGTTTAGGTAAAATATCATCACAATTTTTAGGTAAGAAAAAGAAAAGGTTCTTAAAAAAAAATCCAAACCTCTTAACATAATTTACATTATATTTGTAAAGAGAAAGAGAAGAAAACTACTCATAAAGAATTGGAATAACGCAACAAAACATATTCATAATCATTAAAACCAAAGCACACAACATAAGAGTTAAGTTACAAATACTTTATCTGGAATGTTCTCCAAAGCAATCCTTTGAAGTTCTCTGACTTTTCTAACTCTTTCGCACTCTTGCAGAATTTTAAACTTCAGGGAATCACAAACACTCACTAAACACTTACAAACTTGAACTTAAAGTGAAAGAAACTAAGTATTGCTTGAGAATGACTCTAAAACGACTCTCTTCTACTATAAAATTATTTCCTATTTATAGAGCTTCAAAAATGAAAAAGGGTTGCTTCAGACATCTCTTAAAAATTCATCCAAATTCGTTGAATCTTCTAGAATATAATTCATTTGAGCGCTTATTGCTTCAAGGGACACATCTCTTCATTATAATGTGTCAAGATTCATTGTATACTTTATTTGAAATGTGCATGATCATTTGGGGCCTTCTAGAACCCCTTGGAACCGCCAAAATTCAAAAACCAACTACTCCGACCATCTCTGGCGCCTTGGCGCCAAACTTAATTTGTTAATTTTTCTTCCTTAAGCTCCAATTTTGCGCCTTTCTGCTTCTTTTCATCCTTAAACGTATCTTCTTATTCCTCCAACCAAAAACATAAAAATAAGTTTCATTAAAGCATAATATCCTTAAAAATATAAAAGTAATTTATCGACAAAAATTGTTAATTTTAAAGTGGATCATCTCCTAGTGCGACATAAATCCTCAACTGATCTTTAGGCCTTAACACAACCCTGTTATGCAATATAAGTCTTAACTTGTCTTTGGATTCCGAGGTCATCGTTTGGTACGATGTAATTCCTCCTATCTTCCAGGCTATTTGTATGATCGATATCATGCAAATGTAAACCCTATGTAATAAAATTGGTAGGATGAAACATTAATAATTTCTCTTCAAACTTGAAGCCAAATCATAAGATACTTTGGGAAGTTACTGAGGTTCTCCTCAGGATCTGTAACATCCTCAAGTTTTCTTCTTTTGGATTCCTGAATAATAATTGTTCCCTTCGCACCTTTCCCATTTGATATTTCTTATGTTCGACCTTGAAAACCTAACATTTGAAACTCCTGAAGACAATACCTCTGATCTAAATAGAGAGTTTTCTTAGCTAAATTCGGTTGTCTAAGATGTAATTAACTATAGGGGCTTGCCCTTAAAGGAATCTTTAAGAATCTAACTTAATATAAACCCTAGCTAATCTTTTATATTAGGTAGAGGAACTTGTCACTCAATCTAAAGGTTTAACAGACTAAAACGGATGTCATAACCTTTGTAGTTTATTTAATTGAGCCTCATTATCAAACAATATGTATATTATTTGGGGTAGTTGCATGGCTAGTGATCACCAAATGGAGATATATGACTCCTTAATCAATAAAATGCATTTGGCAATCACCCACTACGTTGTAAGCAAGCTGAGTCTCAGTTCATAAATTCTTTAAGAAATTTTCTCATTGTCTATGCTTTCACTGATTTAGATTAAGCCAGATTAAACATCTTGTAAAGGATGTCATGAAAACATTGAAGTTTGACCCAAAAAATTGCATGTTTCCATGGTCAGAGGCATTCCTACACAAAACAATAGTGTTGACTGCGGTGTTTTTTGTATGTATATATATGGAAACAATTGTATAGATTGACAGAGTCAATTGGAAGGATACATTAAATTTACAGGATGATATGCATCGATTTAGGGAAGATCTCACATATGAGATTTGTGGATTTATATTATTTGGATGATAAATTTATGTATATGACTGTATATTTATGTAAAACTGATTGAGTTTGTGATTTTTGAAACTCAAATTTTTTTCTCTGCAATGACTTAGAAGTATTATTGATGTTTTACTATAATAGAGTATTCCTAATGTATATGATTTAATGTCGAACGATCTTATTGTGATTCAATTATATGATCTCCTAATAAACCAGTAATAAAATCCAAAAAAGCCACCTATCGAAGCAATATTTCAATAGACCCAGCTAACCGCCTGAATGAGAAGAGCAGAGCAATGAAAAATAACATAGAGATAGCCAAACAATAACTTGCCCATAATAACCTACGCAGAACATCAAAACAACCTAGAGATAACCCGAAAATAACTCACAAATAACCCCTGTGGTTCTGATGAATAACTTTCACAGAATAATGGAAATAACGTAGGGATAACTTGGAAATAACTTCCAACTAACCCCCGTGATTGTTCAACTGAACAACTCCAATAGAAGGATGAAAATAACCTAGTGATAACCCGGACATAGCCTGGATATAACCCACTTGCGGTTCTACTGGATAACTTGCGCAGAACATTAAAATGACCTAGATATAACCCAAAAATAACTCACAAATAACCTCCACGGTTCTACTAAAAAACTTGCACATAACAATGAAAATAACCTTGACATAACCTGGAGATAACTCACAAATAATCCCCATAGTTCTGTCAGGATTTTTGGGGGATATTGAGGGGTTATTTGGGGATTATTGCAGGATTTATTGCGGGGGTACTGTGGGGGTTATTGGGGGGTTATTGAGGGGTTTAGTGAGGTTATTTATGGGGTTATTGAGGTAGTTCTGCGAGGGGTTATTTTAGGGTTGTTAAGAGATTATTGTGGTTATTCTGCAAGGGTTATTAAGATATTATTTGGGGGTTATTAGGGGGTTATTGCAGGTGATATTACGGTGGAGGGTAGAAGTTATTGTTGGTTTAATGGGGGCGAGGTTATTGCAGTGGTTCTGCGTGGATTATCGGGGTGGTTATTGAGGGGATATGATGGGGTTATATGGGGGTTATTGTAGTTTTTATTGTGGGGTTATTGGTGGTTCTACATGGGTTATTTGGGGTTATTGGGGGATTATTGTGGGACTATGGTTTCACCTGACCTGTTGTAAAATGTGAAAGGCACTATTTCGATTGTCAGCGTGAAACCCTTGAGCTAGGGTTTTCCTTTTCTTCCTTCAGTTTCTGTTAGGGCTTCATATTGCATCCTCTAAAGCGAATGAGGACGAAGCTGGAAGAGCAAAAGAAAATGGTGAAGAAAGATTGTAAGAAAGAGAATGAATCAGATAAGAGCCATCAACACGTATCAAGGTAACTTTATTTGTTGTTTTTTATCCATCAATTAAATCCTTGTATTATCCTACAATGGCTAAAATAATGTTCCAAAATAACCCCAAAATAACTTCATAATAGCCCGCACATTTTTGCGTTATTGAGGGGGTATTAGGATATTTTGGCATTATTATGGAGTTATTATGATTCTGGTGATAATATGGTGTCATCATGTCTCTATTATGTTAATATGATGTCATTATGCTTCTATTATGTTTTCATTCATGTAGGTTCTTGAACCGAAACGCCATGAATTATAGATGTCGTCCATCATTAGTTAAAGACGTTCTTGATACGGTTTGGCCTACCATTTCTAAGGAGACATGGAATAATCTGAGAGAAATGAATATGGTTCAATTTTTTAAACTCCCTCCAAATTGTCAAGATCATATCATAATCATGCACATATTGAAATTTTGGGATATTGATTGAATGTATTTCAATATGGGTGCGAAAGAGCTGAGATTTCATCCAGATCAAGTTGTCTTGCTCTTAAGTATGACCAACAGAGGATCACCAGCAAAATGGAATAAGGTTCCCTCCTGTGGCATGGACGCCGACAAATAAAAAGTGATCTATTAAAGGTTGCACTAAGGGAGTCTTCTATGCCCTTCGACGATCTATTTCTTATGTTTTTCCTGTCAAATTTATTTTTTCCTTCAAGCAATTTTAGTGTAGTCAAAGGTCTTTACTCAATCAATCAGAATTTACATGAATTTTCTTCATTTAATTAACCTGCTACGATATGTGAATTTCTCATTGAGCAAGTCAGTGCCTGTGCCATTAAAATAAAGAGGGAACAACCATAGGGATACATGAATGGTTTTGTTTTCCTTCTAACGGTTAGTGTTATGTACTTTTATATAAGTTTTCGTATGTATTTTGGTCATATCATATAGTGATTTATCTTTGTTTTATACAACTATGGTTTTATGAGCGGACATCTTTGATCGTCCCCATTACTCCTGAGGCCAGACCTAGCATGCTGAAGTGGCCTACAAGTCTGAGCTGGAACCCATCACATATTCATACAGCCTTTAAGATGATAAACTCTACATAGGTGAGTCATTTATCTTATAATCCCTCAAAGTTGTTATTTTGGCTTATGATAATGTTTTTGTAGGTGTTATTTTTGTTTATGTTGAGATTTTTGTCTAAAATGCTTTGTAGTTTTTTTATTGTTTCAAAGATTTAAAAGAGGATGAGCGCCATTTACTGACCCTTCCAGTTGAAGGACCATCTAGTGATATGATCAGAATCCCACAACTAGAAGCTCACTCCACATCACAAGCACCCGATGTTTTTGATGTTAATCTTTTTGTTCCATATCACATCAGCCCGCAATGAACACACACACATACGAGTAGTAATATTGGATTAGATGAAATATACCATTTACTAATTTAGATAACCCTAAACCCTAAACCATTTAGTTATAGATCAATAGAAGTTTCTTTTTGACTTTCAAGCATCTGTGAATAGCCGTTTTACCAATTTAGATAACAAAATGTTAGAGTTATAGTCTCAAGTGAATAAACAAGAGAAAGAAAAAATAAAATTTGAAGGTAAATTTGCAATAAAAAGGGCACATGAATCCTTAATTAGCAGTTTGATCCAAAATGTTAAGGCTAGAGAAAATAGAGAAAAGAGGAAATTAAGTACCCGATGTACAGCAGTACCAAAGAAGAAAAGAAAACCAATAAAGGAGGTGGAAGAGCATTCCAAATATACATTAGATGTTTTTATTGCACATATTGGAAAATCAATATAAATAATGGATGAGTCTGTTTCACAAGAACCAAGAATAAGAAACTCATTACAGCTAATTATAGAATAGCTCATAACATATGCGGTAGATGTAAATAAAGAAGATGAGGAGAAAGAACAGTACATTATACAAGCTCAAGATGTAAATAGAGAGGAAGAGGAGCAAGAACAATGATCACAGAAAAATACATTAAGAAATTCATACCTATTTTTGATGAAATTGCACTTTAAAGAAAGGTATTTTCTTTATTTTATTGCAGAAATGAAGATTTATAAGTGATGGAAGCAAAAAGCATGAAATGGAGCAAATTTGGATCAAAAAGGAGGAAATTCATGCAAATATAACTACTTCGCCGACGGCGAGATCGTGAGGAGAATTTCTGAAGGAATTATAACTACCTCGCCGACAGCGAGACCGAGCCCGCCGACAGCGAGATAGCGCGGTTTGAAGACCTTCTAGAAGCTCGCCGATGACGAGCCTGTTCAAAATGCTAGATACATTGAACCTGGACGCTTTTTGAAGAGATGTTTAAGCACCCCTTGGACCTTTGCTTACCTCTATATATAGAGGCCGAATTCTAGTCATTTGTGTCTTCTTTTTAGTGTCTCTTGTGTGTCTTTTTCTAGTGTGTGTGTCTAATTAGAGAGTCTAGAGTGTTCTAAGTGAGTTTTTGAGTGTATTTAGTGAGTACATTAGTTTAATTAAGTGTTATTTAGTGGCTGTACTAGAAGGAAAAGTCAAAGGAACTTCAAGAAGTCTGCTTGGGGAGGAAATTAAGATAAGTATCTTTGTTTATTGCTTTTAAACTTTAAATGAAATCCATGCTTTGTTTTATTCCCATGCATTCTGAGTAGTTTTCTTAGTCTTTCTCCTTGTTTATGAAGATTATGCGGATTGATGAAATTAAATAGAAGCACCTAATATATTATAAATAAATTGTGATAATTTTTACTTAAAACTTAATTTACTTTCAATCTGGCCAATTGAGTAGTTAAAATATGTTGAATTATCAACTATAGTAAAAATTACATCCAATATTTAGGGAAATCAAAAGCCTTAGAAGGAGGGTGCAAATAAATAGGGAAATATAATTATCGGACGTAGAATTGGATATTTTAGTGTGAAAGACTAAAATACTCAATTCGATCCTACTGTTTGAGAGCTGAAGTGTAGATGATAGCCCTCAGGTGAGGGGAACGTGGGAGCTCTGAAGTGGCAGCCGGTATCCTCCCAGCCTAGCCGCAGATTCGCGTAATCAAACATAGGATTAGTCAATGTTCTTTGCACTTGACCAAAGGGTAAAGAATATGAATGCTCCTATTTGTCACAATAAAAATTAAAATCTTATTTAAATTCATCATTCACATAATTTTCTTAAAAACAAGGAGAAGGATACTTTTTCTAGATTATTTAAATCAACTTATTTCAAGCATTAGTCTACTTTAGTTTATTATAGTCACTTTAAATTTCCGTTCACTTCATTAGTGTTGACCTCATTTTTGATGGGGTCTTCTTTTCTCTCTTTAGTACTTAGGATCTAGCCTTAGGCTTTTCCTTTGACTATCTTAGAGGACTAGAAGTGGAACCCACCCTTTAGAAGTCCAAACACCTCTTGACTCCTCGCAAACCCCACAAGCTTCGATTGTAGATCCCTAATCACCTAGAGGGTTGAAATCAAATGTGGAAGTTTAAAGGATGAGCTCCTATAGGACTCTTTAGCCTTAGGACTGCCCTGGGTGGTCTGGTCCGATGAAGGGCTGACTTACACACACACTACACTTATACACTACACTTTCACACACCTCCTAAAACCACACCCATACCCAACTTGACCTCCCGACTCATGCAGTGATTCACATGGATGGTCCTTAACCCCTAAGCCCTTGGCTAGCAGGGTTAGGAACAGACATAGTGAATGCCTCAAATGAGTCCCTTCATGGCTCATGTGGGCTTGATATGGCTTCATGGCTCAACCAAAATGATTTCATTCCACTTACATTTACCCAATCTTCAATTTTCTAAATTTTCAATTTTGACCCCCGGACCCCAGACCCGCCTAGCCTACCCAAAACCCTTGAAATTACCCAAATTTTTCAAAATTCTCCAAAAATCACCCAAATTCCTCAAAATCAATCTCAAACATTCTCCCACCACTCAAATTGATCATTTTTACCCAAAATACTCAAAATTCCAAAAAAATACCCCCAATACCCTCCAAATTACCAAAACTCCTAAATTCTACTTCCATGAAACTGACCAAGCTTTATCCCAAGCCATAGGTAAGCCATGAAGCCACTCTTAAGCCACATGCAAGCCATGTGAGTTGTTCACATGTGACCTTACCACATTGGGCAAAAGGAGGAGATCCTTTCCACATTCCCTTAAGGTGATTAACCATTTCCATGTCTCCCCTAAACCATGTTTAATCCTAATCGTACTTGGATCGTGACTTGACCCCACTAATCAAGCCGATCCAAATCACTTTATCTTCAGCCTAAACCAAGCCTTGGGTGGTGCACCTAGCCCAAAAGGATGGGTTGACCCATTTAGAGCCAAAATAGCCATGCCCCCATGCCATTTTGATCCAACTCCTTTACACATGTCCAAACCCAATTGACTTCACCATTGCCAAGCCCTGACCTCCCTGGTCAAGATGGTGACTCATGCCTGGCCGGCCAGCCACCAGGCCGCCGGAAAACACCATGGCCGAAAGCTCACATGTGAGCCAACATTGAAATTCCCCTCGTCGAAGTGTCCCACCTAATCGAGCAGCATGGCCGTTCTTCTCTTGCATGGAGCAGCTAATCCCAAGCCTTAAACCCCCCTGGGAGGCCCTCCAGCCTCTCCTATTTAAAGCTCACCCCTCTTGGCCATGAAGAGGTGCTGAACCAACCTTAAGGAAACTCTGCCAAAATCACTCCAGACTCTCCCCCACACTTAGAGCATTTGATCCCCACCGCTCTATCGCTCTAATCCCCACTAATCGAGCTCAATTTTGGAGCTCAATTCTCGAGTCGAACGAGACATTCCCAAATCCTCCACTAAAGTCAAATTAAACTCACCCACACCCGCACAAGACCAAGAGAAGGAGTTCCCCGATGAAAGCCCCCTCTCCGGGCCACCCACCCGTTCCGGACTCCAAAGGTTGAAATCGGTCGTGGTCGAAATCATACCTAGACAATTCACTGTGCCAAGGACTTCATCCGGAGCTTGCTTGGACCCAATCGAATGTGACACAACTCTCAGATCGAAGCTTCACTTCTCTGAGCAAAGGTATGGACTCACTCTTCTTCCCGAGCTTACAAAGATTCTCCATTTAATTTGAATCAATTTCAATGCATGTTTACCGTATGGATGTGTTCGTCTCTTCAAGACGAATCCATAGAGCATAAGAACACAAAAATCCGTTGAGAATCGAGTGAGAAATTAGGGTTAGAAGGTTGACGGTCATGGGTGCACACCCGGTCATGGACGATGACTCGGGAGCCGTCGGATCGAGCGTGTATCGAGCGGACCGGCCCGGATCGAGCCGGACGGCCGCGATGGTACATGAACCGCGGGCCCCGGAGCGCCGAGTCGGATGGCGGCGTCGAATCGGAGCGCGCCGCGCGGCCCTTCGGAGCTGCCGAGGATGGCGTGGCGCCGCGTGGATAAGTAGAAAAATAGGGATTTTTCTTATTTATTTAATTACCGGAACTTAGAAAATTCATAACTTTGTGTAGGAAAATCCTAAAAATAAAATAAAAATACCCTCTTGCTCGGTGAACGTAGGAGAATAATGTGGAAAAGAAATCATTTAATTTCATTGAAGATTTGATTTTTAATGATTTATTTACTCTCTGCACATTTTCAATTCTCCAAGCATGTATACAATTTACCATGGCATGAGACCATAGGGCTTTTGAAGCCTCTGAATTTGGGGATATTCCCTGAATTTTCCAAAGTCAGAGGCCATCCCTATGAAGAGTTATTGATTTTTCAATTCTAGATCACTATTCTGAGTATTTTAATTCCAATAATTAGCATCTTGTGAAATAAATCCTAGGAAAATTTGGTGATGTTTCTTATGACCGGAGGACCCTAGGGAAAATAGGTTTTGAGTTAACTCACTTGAATAATCCTAATCGGCTTAAACACCCAAAATAGAGCTTTAATTAATTAGAGCTAATCATATATCAAATTGACTAGAAATCAATTCTCCACTGACCTTTAGGATCAGAGGAACCCACCATAAAAGTTTGAAGTCAATTGGACTTTGTTAGCCCTATCAAATGGGTTGATTAAGCCATTTAGCCAAACCTAAACTTCAAAAATTCATAACTTTCAAAATACTTCTCAAAAATTCACCAAATTGGTTTTGGAGCCTCTCTGATATCAGGGGAATTTAAGAAAATTAAAATTGCAATTTTCCAAAAAAGTTAATTTTTTGCATTATTTTAATATTTTTAATAATTAAAAAATAATAAAAATCACAAAAATAATAAAATTCATCAAAATGTCACATTTTGAATTTTAATCACTTAGGAACAAACCCCATATTTTTCTTAAGTCTCTATGATGAGATATCAAATTTTAAAGCCCTAAGGTAATTTTAAAATTAAAAAAAAAATGTATTTTCTTGCATTTCCACTAAAATAATTCTAATAAATCAAAGAAAAATCAGAAAATTATAAAAATTAGTTCTCTGGTTTCCTTGATATCAGAGAGATTTTTGAAAAATATAAAATTCATTTTTCAACCTTTATCGTATTTTTAAATTAATTAATACTCCAAAACTTAAAATAATTATAATAAAAATAATATAATTCAAAAAATCACCAAAATTGGTCCAAGTGGTCCTCTAGTCATTAGGAATGTTCCATAATTTTCTTAAGGACAGAAACTTCCCCTTGGTCATCTTGTTGAATTTTCCTTGAAAACCCTTATTTTCCACCAAAAATAATTACATAAATAAATTAAATACAGAAAAATCACATTTTCTCCTCTAATGTCTTGATTGATATATGAGTGAAGTCACATAAAAATTTCAAATTCATTTAAGCTCAATTTAGTGAGTTATGGAATTAGTAAGTTTAAAGGGCAAAATAGTAATTAAAATTTTAACCTATAATTAAAAATTTTAGGTTTAATTAAAAGGGTGGGTAAAATATTTGATACTAAGTTGATTTTGGATGTTTGAAACTTAGGTAGTTAAAGGGTAGAAACCTACCAAATAATTTGAAAATAATTAAAATAAACCTTAATTAAATAATTAATTAAACTTGGAAGAATAATAAAAATTGGAATTATTAAAATAGGGATACTATTAGGAGGAGATTTATTCTTTAATTTAAGAATCCCCAAATTAATCACCTCAATAATATTTAATTCCTAATTAAAATGATAATCCAAATTCAAGATTTAAAATGCTAAAAGACTTAATCATTAAATTAAATTAAAGTTAAAACATTTAAATTAAATCCTTCTAAGATTTCAATTAAATTAATATTTTAACAATTAAAATTAAATCATCCTTAAAGCATAAAAAATAAAATATTAAATTAAAATTTAAATTAAATTAAATTAAATTGAATTAGATTAAATTTAAATTTAAATTAAATTAAATTAAATTAAATTAAATTAAACTAAATTCAATTAAATTAAATTAAAACATATTAAATTAAAGTAAATTAAATAAAAAAAATAAAATCAAGTTAAAATAAAATTAAAATTAAATTAAAAAATAAAATTAAATTAAAATTAAAACTAAACCAAATTAAATTAAATTAAAATTAATTTAAATTAAATTGAATTAAATATAACATCACCTAAGACATAAAGAATTCAAAATAAATCTAAAACAACTTGAACATTATTCCAAACTTAAACCCATTAATTAAAATTAAATTAAATCACAAATCACTTGAACATCAATTTGCCCTCAAAAGCTCTTGTTGTCATAACTCCTAAACGGAGTATTAAGTGAAGTGTTACTTCATTTATAGGATATTCAAATGTCCTAGTTCACTAAGCAAGAGAATAAAACTTGAACTCCTGGACGATTAATTCACTTGTTTAATTAAATTCTCTTGGACTTAAAACAATCCTAGAGGTATTGAAAAGATGTTTTAAGACTCGTCTTAAGCACTTCCTCAATATGATAGGATATTTATAAGAACAATTGAACTTAATTGTTCTTTGATGAAGAAAATCGTCCTTAAACCAAAACACAATAACCTAGACGTCATAGGTGGTGACTAGTTATAGGATTAGGAACTTGGTAGAAAACCAAAACCTTTCCCTTAGCTTTACCTAGGTACTTGTTGGAATACTTAAATGCTCTGATATGTGTTTTAAGTGCAGCTTGGGATGACGGGAAGACCCTCCAGGTACGCTTTTATTTTATTGCACTTTACTTTATTGCAATTTACTTAATTGCATCGCACTTTCTTTTCTTGCATGATAAACAACTGTTGCATGAAAACCCACACCTTTAGGATAGTCCCTAAAACTGAAACCAAAACTAAATTAAAATCATTACAAGATAAAATTCACCGCCACAACATTTCAAAATATAAAACAACTCAAAATTTAATCACAAACAGAACAACAAAACTACAACTACAACTAAATTAAAACGTCTTGTTGGATGATCGGGAATACCTCGGATGATGTAACCTACATGTTGCTAACGGGATTTCCCACGGTCTAAATGAAAGTGTGGAACTCATTTAGTTGAGTTTAGCAAATTCATCTGGACTAAGTGAATCCAATAAAAATAACGATGCCGGAAGGATGGAACCGTGGGATCTTAACCGGTGTTGTTATAATCAACTTTAAGATTTGTTTTAATTAAAACATAGAAAACACTATGGAAATTAAGACCTTCTTTAAACCAAAACACTTCTCTCATCTCTTGATTTATGATTTCTAAACCTCCGCAACAACAAGGAGCTCGGAGCATGGTGGGCAGCACGGCCATCTACGTCAGCAAAACAACTCTACATCAGCTAAACATTTCTTAGAATTAAATAACTAAACCATAGGACTTCGAGGTAGTTTGCCTAGTGCAACATAAATCCTCAACCTTTTGTTAGGCATTTGCATTGCAAATTAAGCCCTAACCGGTCTTAGGATTCCGAGGTAGTCGTCCGATACGACATAAACCCTCACATCTTCGAGGCTATTTGTGTGATCATACCATACGAATATAAGTCCTAATTAATTAAAATTGGCAAGATCAAAACATTAAATAAACATTAGGACTTTCCTAAATTCAAGCCAAACAATAGGATAGTCGGGAAATTACCGAAGTTCGCTTCGAATCTGTAATTTCTCCTACCTTTCTTCCTTTGAATTCCCAAAGCAAAATGTTCCAAATTTGATCCATTCCCTATTGAAATTCCAAAATTCAATCCCTTGAAAACTTAAACTTTGAAATTCTTGAGAGCAGAATTACTGATTATTATCGAGAGGTTTCTTAATTGATTCCCATCATTTAAGATGTAATTAACTATAGGGGCTTGCCCTTATAGGGAACTTTAAGAACCCAGGTAATATAAACCCTGCTTAATTTCTTTGTGTTAAGCAGGGGAACTTGTCGGCTTATAAAATTGGTTCGCAGACCAAACGGATGTCACAAATCTTCTAGTTTATTTAATCGAGCCCCATCATCAAGTAGTGTGTCTATTCTTCGGGATAGATACACGACTCATGATGTGGCGCTCATTTATATAAACTATTTGGGATGTGAGATCGGCTTGATTTCATATCTTAAAATTTTCAAATTTAAAATTATTTTCAAAATCAAATGCTACTTTCTAAATTATATATATTTAAATTAAATTTAAAATCTAAAAATTCGCCGACAATTTCTGTAGGCGACCTCTTTTCAAAAATACAACACTCAACCTAAAAATATGCCGACAATTAGTAAGTAATTCCTTTAATTTAGCTGATAACAAATTTGTTAAAAACTTCCCTGTGGGATCGATAACCAGGACTCCACTAGTAGCCTCGTATTACTTGATACGATACGTATACTTGCGTAGAATCCACATTATAAATTTTTCATTATTAAATCATAAATCTATATTTAAAAGCGGGATCAAGTTTTTGGTGCCATTACTATAAACATAAATTGCAAACATATTAAAAAGTGGGTCAAATTTTTGGCGCGGTTGCCGGGGAAGTAAAGAAACTATTTACTAAAGTAACGGACTATTTTTAAATTGTATGCGAAAATTTGGAAACGGAAACTTAATACCTTACGATTCAGAATTAGAGCGTATAATTAAAAGAATTAGAAAACAAAAAAGAGAAATTATAAATTTAACGCAAATGGCAAATATTCCTGAAAATGAAAATATCAATCAACCAAGACCATTAAGAGATTATGCCAATCCTACATTAGATGAAATTCATTTAACTATTCAAAACCCTGATGTAGCTGCTAATTAATTCGAACTTAAACCTGCAATTATCCAAATGGTACAAAATAATCAATTTAGTGGTTCACCTACTGAAGATCCTAATTTACATCTTGCTAGTTTTTTAGAACTATGTGCTACTTTCAAATATGAAGGAGTATCTAACGATGCTTATTAGACTTAGACTTTTTCCTTTTTCTTTAAGGGATAAGGCTAAAATGTGGTTAAATTCGTTAAGCACTCGGATCTATTAAAACTTGGGGAGAATTATCACAAAAATTTCTATCCAAATATTTTCCACCATCTAAAACCGCTAAGCTTAGAAACGATATAACTTCTTTTAGTCGAGTTTGATGGAGAGTCAATATATGAATCTTGGGAGAGATTTAAAGAACTTCTTAGGAAATGCCCACATCATGCTTTACCGTATCGGTTAATTATTCAAACTTTCTATAATAGATTAGTAGGATCTTTAAGATCAATCATCGATGTCACTGTCTTGGAGGATCATTAATGTAAAAACCATTTGATGAAGCCTATGCACTAATTGAAGAAATGGCAACTAATAATTTTCAATGGCTCGCTGATAGATTAAATCCGAAAAAAATAGCTAGTATTCATGAAAATGATGCACTATCTATGTTAGCTTCACAAATTGTCGCTATATCTAAAAAATTAGATCAATTTGGAATGAATTACTCTCCAACTATATTAGAAGAAAATTCATCCGGACAACTTATAGAATCTCAATCTCAATATGAAACAATTAATGCAATTAACAACATGACCCAATAATCCTTATGCAAATTATTATAATCCTGGATGGAAAAATCATCCTAATTTTAATTGGAATAATAATACAACTAATCAACCATGGATGAATAATATGACACAACAATCGGAAATCCATCTAATCAAGGAAATCCTAATTATAAAACCAATTATCCACCTGGATTTAATAATAATAACCCTCAATTTAAAGATAAGAAATTATTTATAGAAGAATTAATATTAAATATGGGTCAACATCTACAAAATCAAGGAAATCAATTACAAATACAAGGAAATCAATTACAAAATCAAGGAACAACTATCAAAAATATTGAAACTCAACTTGGACATATCGCTACTACACTTAATAATAGAATACCTGGAACATTTCCTAGTAATGTGGAAATAAATCCTAAAGACAAGGGAAACGAACAAATTAAAGCGATACAATTACGAAGTGGAAAAGAATTAGAACCTCAAATTCGAAAGAACTTGAAAGTCAAAAAGAGGAAGTGGAAATTGAAAAGGAAAAGAATCAACGAGATCCAAATTTAGAAAATCCTTTAATACCTATGAAAATTTTTGTTGAAAAACCTCCACCACCATTTCCTCAACGACTAATTCAACATAAAAAAGACAAACAATTTGCTAAATTCCTTGAAATTCTAAAGAAATTAACGATAAATATTCCTTTCGTAGAAGCTTTAGAACAGATGCCAAACTATGTAAAATTTATGAATGATATTCTAAATAAAAAAAGAAAATTTACCGATAATGAAATGGTTGCACTTAGTGAAGAGTGTAATGCTATTATTCAGAAAAAACTTCCTGAAAAATTAAAAGATCCTGGTAGTTTCACTATACCCTGCGCTATTGGAGAAAAATTTTATGGAAAAGCTTTGTGTGACTTAGGAGCAAGCATCAATCTAATGCCTCTATCAATTTTCAAGAGATTAGGATTGGGAGAAATTTCACCTACTTCAGTAACTCTTCACTTAGCCGATCATTCGTTACATATCCTGAAGGAGTTATTGAAGATGTATTAGTAAAAGTGGATAAATTTATCTTCCCTGTAGATTTTATTGTTCTAGATATGGAAGAAGATAAAGAAATTCCTATTATTTTAGGAAGACCATTTTTAGCCACTGGAAAAGCTATGATCGATGTTCAGAAAGGAGAATTAACTATGAGAGTAAATGATCAAAAAGTAACTTTTAATATTGCTAAATCAATGAAATATCCTCGCGCTAGAAAAAGATGATGAGTGTTTTCGAATGGAAGTACTCGATCATTTACAAAAAGAACATTTTAAGGAATATTATGAAGAAAAAGTAGAAAAGGAAAATATCGAATTAATTGAAAAATCCGATATAAATGAAAAATTAGATTATATTCAAGAGAAATATGAATTTTTGGATAACACGTAAAATACTCGAAAAAAATATAGTTCCATCAATTATTAAACCTCCCGAACTTCGAGTTAAAAATATTACCTAATCATTTAAAGTATGCTTACTTAGGTAATTCTTCAACTCTACCAGCTATTATTTCATCCGAATTAAATGAATCTCAAGAACAAAAACTTTTAGATACATTAAAAAAATATAAGAAAATTTTTGGTTGGACCTTAGCAGATATCAAAGGAATTAGTCCTTCAATCCGTATGCACGTAATTATTTTAGATAATGAACATAAACCTAAAGCAGATCCACAAAGGAGATTAAATCCGATAATGAAAGAAGTAGTGAAGAAAGAAATTTTAAAATGGTTAGATAATGGTATTATATATCCTATTTCGACGAGTGCTTAGGTAAGCCCAATTCACCGTGTACCTAAAAAAGGAGGAGTGACTGTCAAAGCTAATGAAAATAATGATCTTATCCCTATAAGACAAGTCACTTGGATGGCGAATATGTATTGATTATAGAAAATTAAACACGACCACCGGAAAAGATCACTTCCCTTTACCATTTCTAGACCAAATGTTAGATAGATTAGCCGGACACAAATATTTTTGTTTCTTAGATGATATACTGGTTATCATCAAATACAAATTGCTCCCGAGGATCAAGATAAAACTACATTTACTAGTCCTTATGGAACTTTCGCTTTTCGAAGAATGCCTTTTGGATTATGTAATGCACCTGCAACATTCCAGAGATGTATGATGTCTATATTTAGTAAATTAATTGATAATGGAATAGAAGTATTTATGGATGATTTCTCTGTATTCGGAACAACATTTGACACATGCTTAAATCATCTTGAAAAAGTATTTGAAGTATGTGAGAAAACTAATTTAGTTCTTAATTGGGAGAAATGTCAATTTATGGTTACAAGCGGCATTGTATTAGGGCATAAAATTTCGGAAAAGGCATGGAAGTAGACCTCGCAAAAATTCAAGTAATAGCTAAATTACCACCTCTAACTACGGTAAAAGGGGTAAGAAGTTTTCTTGGACATGCTTGGATTCTACGAGCGCTATATTAAAGATTTTTCAAAAATTACTAAACCTCTATGCCAACTTCTTGAAAAGGACAAGAAATTTGAATTTACAATCGAATGCTCGAATGCTTTTGAATTATTAAAAGATAAATTAATTACAAGCACCTATAATAGTTTCACCTAACTCGGGAGAAACCATTTGAACTTATGTGTGATGCTAGTGATTATGCTATAGGAGCAGCTTCTTGTGCAAAGATATGATAAAATTTTCAAAGTTATATATTATGCTAAGTAAAACTCTAAATGATGCCTGAAATAAATTATACAGTTACTAAAAGAGAATTATTAGCAGTTGTATATGCTTTTAATAAATTTAGGCATTATCTAATAGGAACTAAATGTATTGTATATACTGATCACTCTACTATAACATATTTAATACAAAAGAAAGAGACTAAACCAAGATTAATCAGATGGATATTATTAACGCAAGAATTTGATTTTGAGATCATTAACAAAAAGGGAACTGATAATCAAATTGCTGATCGTTTATCAAGATTAGAAAATCATGAATTATCTGATACTGATAATGAAATTTTAGACAGTTTTCCTGATGAACAATTATATAATATAAATGAGTGGAAAATACCTTGGTATGCAGACATAGTAAATTATATTGTAAGTAATATTTTACCACTTATGTTAACTTTGCAACAACAGAAAAAATTCATTCACGATACTAAATCATACTTTTGGGATGAACCATACTTATATAAGCAATGTAAGGATCTAATTATTAGAAGATGTGTACCTTATGAAGAAATTGAACCAATTATTCAAAAATGTCATGATTCTGATTTTGGAGGACATTTTGGGACGGATAAAACCGCATATAAAATTCTACAATCTGGATTTTACTCGGCATACTCTATTTAGAGATGTATATAGATATATAAAAACCTGCGATAAATGCCAAAGAGTAGGAAACATATCGAGAAAAATGAAATGCCTCTGAATTTTATATTAGAAGTTGAAATTTTTGATGTTTGGGGATTAGATTTTATGGGACCTTTTATTCCTTCATTTGGAAACTCATATATATTAGTAGTTGTTGATTATGTTTCCAAATGGATTGAAGCACAAGCTTTACCTAGGTGTGATGCTAAAAGTGTTTCAAAATTTTTAATGAAAAATATTTTTACTAGATTTGGAATGCCGAGAGTGATTATCACCGACAGGAGGAACTCATTTTAGAAACAAATATATTCACAAACTAGTAGAAAAATATAATATTATACATAAAATATCAATCGCTTATCATCCACAAACCAAGTGGATTAGTGAAGTTTCTAATCGAGAGATTAAACGTATATTAGAAAAGTCCGTAAACTCTAACGAGTCGATCGGTCTATAAGACTAGACTAATCGCATTATGGGCATACAGGATCGCTTATAAAACTCTGATTGGAATGACTCCTTACAGACTTATATATGGAAAAACTTGCCATTTACCAGTCGAATTAGAACATAAAGCATATTGGGCGATTAAAGAATTTAATTATAATATGAAAGAAGCTGGTGAGAAGAGATTGTTGCAATTAAATGAATTAGAAGAACTAAGAAATGAATCATATGATAATGATAGGATTTATAAAGAAATGATGAAATTATGGCATGATCGGAAGATTAATCATAGAAATTTTGAACCAGGACAAGAAGTTTTGCTTTATAATAATAGATTGAAATTATTTCCGGGAAATTGAAATCTCGATGGTTAGGACCTTTCACCATAACTCGATATTTTCATATGGAACTATAGAAATCGAAGATCCAAAAACAGGAAATAGATTTAAAGTAAACGGACATAGATTAAAACCATATTTCGAAGGTAGAAGACCAAATTTTAAAGAGGTTTTAATGCTTAGTCAACCTGAACACTAACTAAATTAGGTCGGGCTGACGACGTTAAACCAAGCGCTTTATGGGAGTCAACCCATAGTAGTCTTTTATTTTAAATATTTTACAAATTAGTGAGTCTATATTATTAAAAAAAATCTTACTACCCAAATTTTTTTATTAGAATCATTACAAAATTGAACCTATTTGATGAGATCAGAAAATATTCGGACCAGAGCAAAAATGGGCAATTTTTACGAAAGACCGGTCAACCGACACTATTCATCATCCCCTTCCTAAAATTTTCGAAAAAACCGACCTAGGGCTTGAGAGATCTTGGATTTGAAGCGATTTCAACACTTTTTTGACGCCGGATTTTATCTTCCCTTGGTAAGAGCTTCACTCCTATGCAAAAAATTTTTATTTTCACCATTGATTTCTTCTACATTGGAGAATTTTGAAAAATTTCGAAATGTGGAGAAAATATTTGGTAGAATTTCATAAAAATAGATTTAAATGGATTATAGTTTGATCACTCAAAAATTTATTAAGAAATTCATACCTATTTTTGATGAAATAGCACTTTAAAGAAAGGTATTTTCTTTATTTTGTTGCAGGAATGTAGAATTTAGGTGATAAAAGCAAAAATCATAAAAAGGAGCGGATTTGGAGTAAAAAGGAAGAAAATAATGCAATTTGTGCTGAGTCGCCGACGGCGAGATCGAGCCCGCCGACGGCGAGGGTACGAGGAAGAAATTCTGAAAGATTTATAACTGTCTCGCTGACGACGAGACCGAGCCCGCCGACGGCCGAGATAGCGCGGTTCGAAGACCTTCTAGAAGCCTCGCCGACAGCCGAGGTAGTTCGTCGCCGACGGCGAGGTAGTTCAAATGGCGCGGATACATCGAACCCGACACTTTTTGAAGGGATGCTTACACACCTCTTGGTCCTTTGCTCACCTCTATATATAGAGGCCGAAATTCAGCTTATAAGTGTGTGTTATAAGGGTGTGTTCTAAGTGTGTGTTATAAGTGTGTGTTATTTTGTGTTATGTGTGCAGTTTCGAGTCTTTAAGTGTCAATTTTAGTCTTTAGAGTCTTAATTAGTGAGTTAGTGAGTTTTTAGCGAGTCTTCATTGTATCTGGAAGGAAGAGTCAAAGGAACTCGAGAGAGTCCGCTGGGATAAATCAAGATAAGTATTTGTATTTATTCTTTTTAACTTTAAATGAAATCCATGCTTAGTTTAGTTCCCATGCATTCCGAGTAGTTTATTAGTCTTTTCTCCTCGTTATGAAATTAAGTGACTTGATGAACTTAAAACAGAAGTACTTTTATATATATTAATAAATTGTGATAATTTTTACTTAAAACTTAATTTACTTTTAAACTGGTCATTTGATTTGTTAAAATGTGTTGATTATTAACTATAGTAAAAATTACATCTGATATTCGGGGAATTCAAAAGCCTTGGAAGGAAGGTGCAAATAAATAGGGAAATAATATCATCGGGCGTAGAATTGAGCATTTTAGTGTGACGGACTAAAATATTCAATTCGGTCCTATTGTTTGAAGCCGAAGTGAAGATGTTAGCCCTCGAGCTGGGGAACGTGGGAGCTCGAAGTGGCGATCGATATCCTCCCGACTAGCCGCAGATTCGATAATCAAACATAGGATTAGTCGATATTCTTTACACTGGACTAAAGGGTAAAGAATAGGAATGCTCCTATTTGTCACAATACCTTAAAATCATCTATTTAAATTCATCAATCACTTAAATTTCTAAACAAGGGGAAAGATACTTTTTCCGAATAGTTAAGACTTATTTAGCAATTAGTTTAATTTCCCGCACTTTTAATACGTATTAATTTTCTACTTAGTTAAGTTACCTAATTAAAATACTTAGTTTACTTTATTGCGCTTAAATTTAGAATTCCAAATTTTCGTATACTATTTTAAAATTATTATTATTATTATTTTAAAATTAGTTGTTATTTAACTTTCTATTTCCCGTGGGATCGATAACCAGGACTCCACTAGAGCCCTGTATTACTCGATAAAATACATATACTTGCGTAGCATCCACAACATAAACAATTACAATTCTATACATATAATATAGCGGGGTCAAGTTTTTGGCGTCGTTGTAATTAAATTAAAAATATCATAATATAAAATTGTGGGTCAAGTTTTTGGCGTCGTTGTCGGGAAAGTAAGAAAAATTTACTAGAGTAACGTACTATTTTAAAATAATCATAATAAATAAATTAATATCTATTCTAAAATTGTATGCGTAAATTTGGAAACGAAAATTTAATACCTTACGATTCTGAATTAGAGCGTACAATTAAAAGAATTTGAAAACAAAAGAAACAAATTATAAATTTAACACAAATGGCGAATATTCCTGAAATTCAAAATATGAACCAACAAAGACCATTAAGAGATTATGTCAACCCTACATCGGATGAAATTCATTTAACTATTTAAAACCCCGATGTAGCTCGCTAATTCATTTGAACTTAAACTCCGCAATTATCCAAATGGTACAAAACAATCAATTTAGTGGTTCACCTACTGAAGATCCTAACTTACATCTTGCTAGTTTTCTAGAACTTTGTGCTACTTTTAAAAATCAAGGAGTATCTGACGATGCTATAAGACTTAGACTTTTTTCCTTTTTCATTAAGGGATAAGGCTAAAATGTGGTTGAATTCGTTAAGACTCTGGATCTATTAAAACTTGGGGAGAATTATCACAAAAATTTCTATCCAAATATTTTCCACCATCTAAAACTGCTATGTTTAGAAATGATACAACTTCTTTTTGTCAGTTAGATGGAGAATCAATATATGAAGCTTGGGAGAGATTTAAGGAACTTCTTAGGAAATTCCCACATCATGCGCTACCGTATCAGTCGATTATTCAAACCTTTTATAATGGATTAGTAGGATCTTTAAGATCAATCATCGATGCTTCTTCTTGGAGGTTCATTATTGTCTAAACCATTTGATGAAGCTTATGCACTAATCGAAGAAATGGCAACAAATAATTTCCAATGGCTCTCGATAGAGTAAATCCGAAAAGATAGCCAGCATTCATGAAAACGATGCAATATCTATGTTAGCTTCTCAAATTGCTGCTATATCTAAGAAATTAGATCATTTTGGAATGAACTACTCTCCTACTTTAGAAGAAAACTCATCCGGACAAATCATAGAATCTCAATCTAATTATGAAACTTTAAATGCTATTAATAATAGAACTAATAACCCTTATTCAAACTATTATAATCCCGGTTGGAAAACTCATCCAAATTTTAATTGGAATAACACATCTAATCAACAATGGATGAATCAACCTAATCGAAGCAAATCCAAACTATAAACCTAATTACCCACCTGGATTTAATAACAATAACCCTCAATTCAAAGATAAGAAATTATCTATGGATGAATTAATTTTGAATATGGGTCATCAACTACAAAATCAAGGAAATCAACTACAAATTCAAGGAAATCAATTACAAATTCAAGGAACATCTATTAAAAATATCGAAACTCAACTTGGACATATTGCTACTGCGCTAAATAATAGAATACCTGGAACTTTTCCTAGTAATGTGGAAATAAATCCTAAAGATCAAGGAAAAGAACAAATTAAGGCAATACAACTAAGGAGTGGCAAAGAATTAGAACCTCAAATTCAAAAAGAACTTGAAAGCCAAAAAGAGGAAGTGGAAATTGAAAAGGAAACACTTCAACAAGATTCAAACTTAGAACATCCTTTAATACCTATGAAAATTTCGTTGAAAAACCTCCACCACCATTTCCTCAACGACTAGCTCAACATAAAAAAGATAAACAATTTACTAAATTCCTTGAAATATTAAAGAAATTAACAATCAATATACCTTTTGTCGAAGCTTTAGATCAGATGCCAAATTATGTAAAATTTATGAAAGATATTCTAAATAAGAAAAGAAAATTCATCGATAATGAAACGAGTCGCACTTAGTGAAGAGTGTAGTGCTATTATTCGAAGAAGCTTCCGAAAAATTGAAAGATCCTGGTAGTTTCACTATACCCTGCGCTATAGGAGAAAAATTTTATGGAAAAGCTTTGTGTGACTTAGGAGCAAGCATCAATCTAATGCCTCTATCGATTTTTAAGAGATTAGGATTAGGAAAAATTACACCTACTTCAGTAACCCTTCAATTAAGCTGATCGTTCGGTTATCTATCCTAAGGGAGTTATTGAAGATGTGTTAGTAAAAGTGGATAAATTTATCTTCCCAGTAGATTTTATTATTTTAGATATGGAGGAAGATAAAGAAATTCCTATCATTTTAGGAAGATCATTTTTAGCTACTGGAAAAGCTATGATTGATGTTCGTAAAGGAGAATTAACTATGAGAGTAAATGACCAAAAAGTTACATTTAATATTGCAAAATCAATGAAATATCCTGCGCTAGAAAAAGATGATGAATGTTTTCGGATGGAAATACTTGAACATTTACAACAAGAACATTTTAAGGAATATTACGAAGATAAATTAGAAAAAGAAAACACCGAATTAATTGAAGATAATAATGAAGAACTAGATTATATTCGAGAAAGATTTGAATTTTTGGATAATACCGAAAACACCGACAAGAATATAGTTCCATCAATTATTAAACCTCCCGAACTTGAGCTAAAAATATTACCCGATCATTTGAAATATGCTTATTTAGGTAATTCTTCAACTTTACCAGTTATTATTTCATCTGCATTAAACGAATCTCAAGAACAAAAACTTTTAGAAACTTTAAAAAAATATAAGAAAACTTTTGGTTGGACTTTAGCAGATATTAAAGGAATTAGTCCTTCAATCTGTATGCATAGAATTATTTTAAATGATGAACATAAACCTAAAGCAGATCCCCAAAGGAGATTAAACCCGATAATGAAAGAAGTAGTTAAGAAAGAAATTTTAAAATGGTTAGATAATGGTATTATATATCCTATTTCTGACAGTGCTTGGGTAAGCCCAATTCACTGTGTTCCTAAGAAGGGAGGAGTGACCGTCACTGCCAAAAAATAACGATCTTATTCCTATAAGACAAGTTACTGGTTGGTGTATATGTATTGATTATAGGAAATTAAATACCGCCACCAGGAAAGATCACTTCCCTTTACCATTTCTAGACCAGATGTTAGATAGATTAGCCGAACATAAGTATTTTTGTTTTCTAGATGGATACACCGGTTTTCATCAAATACAAATTGCTCCTGAGGATCAAGAGAAAACTACATTTACTAGTCCTTATGGAACTTTCGCTTTTCGAAGAATGCCTTTTGGATTATGTAATGCACCAGCGAACATTCCGGAGATGTATGATGTCTATATTTAGTAAGTTAATTGACAATGGAATAGAAGTATTTATGGATGATTTCTCCGTATTTGGAACATCATTTGACACATGCTTAACTCATCTTGAAAAAGTATTAGAAATATGTGAGAAAACAAATTTAGTTCTAAATTGGGAGAAATGTCAATTTATGGTTGCGGGCGGCATTGTATTAGGGCATAAAATTTCGGAAAAAGGCATGGAAGTGGACCTCGCAAAAATTCAAGTTATAGCTAAATTACCACCTCCAACTACGGTAAAAGGGGTAAGAAGTTTTCTTGGACATGCTTGGATTCTACGGACGCTATATAAAAGATTTTTCAAAAATTACTAAACCTTTATGCCAACTTCTCGAAAAGGACAAGAAATTTGAATTTACAATCGAATGCCCGAATGCTTTTGAACTCTTAAAAGAAAAATTAATTACAAGACCTATAATAGTTTCACCTAACCTGGGAGAAACCATTTGAGCTTATGTGTGATGCTAGTGATTATGCTTGTAGGAGCGGTTCTTGGGCAAAGATATGAAAAGATTTTTAAAGTTATATACTATGCTAGTAAAACTCTAAATGATGCTTCGAAATAAATTATACGATTACGTGAAAGAGAATTATTAGCGGTAGTATATGGTTTTAATAAATTTAGACCTTATCTAATTGGAACAAAATGTATCGTGCATACTGATCATTCTGCTATCAAATATTTAATGCAAAAAAAAGATTCCAAACCAATATTAATTAGATGGATGCTATTAATGCAAGAATTCGATTTTGAGATCATTAATAAGAAAGGAACTGATAATCAAATTGCGGATCATTTATCAAGATTAGAAAATCATGAATTATCCGATATTGAAAATGAAATTATAGACAGCTTTTCCTGATGAACAACTATATAATATCAATGAGTGGAAAATACCATGGTATGCTGATATAGTAAACTATATAGTTAGTAATATTTTACCACCTATGCTAACTTTGCAAAAACAGAAAAAATTCATCCATGATACAAAAACCTATTTTTGGGATGAACCATATTTATATAAGCAATGTAAGGATTTAATTATTAGAAGATGTGTACCTTATGAAGAAACTGAACCAATTATTCAAAAATGTCATGATTCTGATTTTGGAGGACATTTTGGACCGATAAAGCTGCTTATAAGATTCTACAATCTGGATTTTACTAGCCTACTCTATTTAGAGATGTATATAGATATATTAAAACTTGCGATAAATGTCGAAGAGTAGGAAATATATCTAGAAAAAACGAAATGCCTCACGAATTTTATATTAGAAGTTGAAATTTTTGATGTTTGGAGATTAGATTTTATGGGACCTTTTATTCCTTCGTTTGGAAACTCATATATATTAGTAGTTGTTGATTATGTTTCCAAATGGATTGAGGCACAAGCTTTACCTAGGTGTGATGCTAAGAGTGTTTCAAAATTTCTGATGAAAAATATTTTTACTAGATTTGGAATGTCGAGAGTGATTATCATCGACGGAGGAACTCATTTTAGAAATAAATACATTCACAAACTAGTAGAAAAATACAATATTACTCATAAGATATCCACTCGCTTATCATCCACGAACTAGCGGATTAGTTGAAGTATCTAATCGTGAGATTAAACGTATTTTAGAAAAATCTGTAAACCCAAATAGGTTCGAGTGGTCTATTAGATTAGACACTACATTATGGGCTTATAGGACTGCTTATAAAACTCCGATTGGGATGACTCCTTACAGGCTTATATATGGAAAAACATGCCACTTACCAGTTGAATTAGAACATAAAGCATATTGGGCGATTAAAGAATTTAATTATAATATGAAGGAAGTCTGGTGAGAAAAGATTGCTGCAATTAAATGAATTGGAAGAATTAAGAAATGAATCATATGATAATGATCGGATTAATAAAGAAAAGATGAAATTATGGCATGATCGGAAGATTAATCAGAGAAATTTTGAACCAGAACATAAAGTTTTGCTATATAATACTAGATTAAAATTATTTCCTGGAAAATTGAAGTCTCGATGGTTAGGACCTTTCACCATAACTCAAATATTTTCATACGGAACTATAGAAATCGAAGATCCAAAAACTGGACATAAATTTAAAGTTAATGGACATAGATTAAAACCATATTTCGAAGGTATAAGACCTAACTATAAAGAGGTTTTAATGCTTAGTCGAACTGATTAATAATTGAAGTTAGGTCGGGCTGACGACGTTAAACCAAGCGCTTTATGGGAGGAAACCCATATTAGTTATCTATTTTTATTGTATCTTAATAGTTAGTCTATATTATTGAAACTTTACTACTCAATTATTATTAAGAATCATCACATATTCGAACCATTATGATGAGAAAAGAAATTATTCGATTTAGAGCGAAATTGGACATTATTTTGGAATCTCGCCGACGGCGAGGTCGATACTCGCCGACGGCGAGGTTCGCGCCTAAATTAAATTCGGCTTATTTATCGAGCTCGGCGACAGCTGAGAAACGTCCCGCCGACAGCGAGAACATGGGAGGCCGTTTTTATAATCGAGTCGCCGACGGCGAGAAACTTCTCGCCGACAGCGAGGAAGTTATAAAGATGAGTTATTTATAATTTGAATGCCGATTTGGACGGTTTCAACACCAATTCCTTGTGAAAACCCATTCTTAAATCATTCTAGATCTGCCTTCTTCACTAGAATTCATTCCATTCACCATAATGGCCTCCAAATTCTTAGATTCCTCTAATTCTGGAGTGTTTAACCGGAGGAAATTTGTGAGTGCGGAAGCGCAGCGGATCTTCAAGAAGGTTTTGGTAAAGAAAAGAGTTATCAAGGAACGAGGATTTGTCAATCGAGGATTAGAGAATTCCACTACGAAGATAGAAGAAATGATCGTGCAGCGGCACTGGGAGGTATTTTGTTACACTACGTCTGCTGTTGTTATTCCAGTTGTGAAAGAGTTCTACTCTAACTTACATGCGATCAACAATGGGAATGTCTACGTCCAAGGAAGATGGGTGACGTTTACTCCATCAAGAGTAAATGAATTATTCTCTATAGAAAACACCCCGGTATGTCACTATTCAAATTTTGTGCCTTCTCGATATAATATGAATGAGATATTTCGATATCTGATCGATGAACCGGAAGATTGGGAAATGCGTGAAGACGGGTATGTTAGTTTCTCCGCATTACTTTTGAATCTCGTCTCAAAGCACTGGCACTTTTTCATCTCATCTAAATTGTTACCTACTATGAGGGTAAACAAGGTTTCGAAGGAATGCGCTATATTGAATTATTGTATTCAAAATGGATTGTCTATTGATGTTGGATCAATAATTGTTAAGTCTGCATTGGGTTTAATTGTGTATGGGTCAGTTCACGGACTAGGACACCCATCTACTATTTTTGCATTATGCGATCGGTACCGGGTTTCTTATGAAGCTTGGGAAAAGGTTACGTTACCTTGGAAGCCGCTTGATCCTACAGATATGTTTCCTACTTTGGACAATAATGATGAAATTACATTTATCTCTGATGGAGCTTCACAGAATAATCCTATAGCAAGGCCTATTTCAGATAAAACGGAGTTACTTATGAAGAAAATTAAAGGAATGAAGAAAGAACTGCAGAAAGTGAGAGATTCAATCGACAATATATCCGATTTATTTGATCACATTAAGCTGGAGGATGAAGGAACACTTTGATCATTCCGGACACCCGGAAGCTAGCTTTCTTCATTTACCGAGACGAAGGGTTGGATCACTGAAGAATCTGCTTCGGAGTTTCTCTTCAGGCCTTTCTATAACTTATTTGTGCATCATCGTCATATCGGAAATATCAGAGAAGATGAAGATTCTGAAATTGAAGAGTAGTAGTAAAGATTTCCATAGTATGTTTGTATTTATGTTATTTGATTTGATTTAGATTTTATTATGTGTGGAGTGATGATTTGAATATCTCAAACTTAATTGAGATATGTGTCATAGTTTTGTATCGGCATTTAGTGTGTCGTGGATTGGTTTGCGATGTCGATTAGTAGTAAGGATTGGAGAATTGAAGTTTGATTATAGAGTTTAAAATTATGTTAGTTTGTACATCTCATGGATTTCAATATTAAAGTTAATTTGTTGTGTTGTGTGAATTTGTTCGTGTATAAGTAGCTAATCTTCATATTAAATTAATAAATGATGTGATCAGAAATATAATATAAGGTAAATCAAGGACGAAAATGAGTGACGAATTTCGGAAATTAAATTTTTTGGAATCTCGCCGACGGCGAGAAAATCCCGCCGACAGCGAGATCGATCTCGGCGACGGCGAAGGTTAGAGCAAAAATTTCTCGCCGACGACGGATTTTTCCCGAGAGTTTTTGGTTCCGAAAAATATTAGCTCGCCGACGGCGAGAAAAATCTCGCTGACAGCGAGGTCGCGAAAAACACTTTAATTGACCGGTCAAAAACACTATTCATCATCCACAACCTCTCATTTTAGCAAAAACTACCCTAGGGCTCACGAAATTTCGGATTTAGAGGCGATTTCATTACTCAAAAACACCGGATTTCATCTTCTCTTGGTAAGTGCTTCACTCCTATGCAAAAATTTTTTATTTTCACCATGTATTTTCTCCACATTGAAAAATTTTGAAAAATCCTAAATGTGGAAGAATTACTCGGTAGAAATCCATAAAATTTGTTTTAATTTGATCTTAGATGTTGTAGGAAGCCTCCTTAGTAATATTAGGAAGTTTAGTGACGATTTTTGTATTTCATAGATCGATCGAAAAATGGCTCCGCGACAGAAAAGACGAATAGATTACGATACTGACCGATTTGTCAATGCACGAGCACAAAATCGGTATTTTCAAAACATTCAAGCAAGAAAGTGCATTGCGAATCGAGTTTTTAAGAATCCGGGAGGCGAAGTTGAGCGGATCATTAAAGAACGAGGTTGGGAGAATCTCTGCTACATCACCAATGAGCTGCTTGTGGAAGTAGTAAAGGAATTTTATTCTAACTTGATTGCTTGTAGAGGACGCACCGATAAAGGTACGTGGATTTATGGTTGACTTCACCGCTGCTAGAATTAACGCCTTCTATGAAGTTCGGGACGGTCCAAATGAGTACGAAACATTTGGAACTATGCCGGAACCTCTAGAAGATGTGATAAATTTTCTTACTGACGGGACTGGAGTTTGGAAGATAAAGCAGCGGGAAAGAGTGAATTTTCCTCTTTCTAAGTTAAATGCAAATTCAAAAGCATGGCACTATTTTATTTGTTATACTTTGTTACCTACATATCACCACAGTGAGGTAACAAGGGATGAGAACGATTACGAATTTCGTATTCATAACAATAGAAGTATAAACATTGGAAGTGTCATCTATAGAAATATCTTAGCCACTACTTGGAAATGAAAGTGGAGGGGATTGGGACATCCTGGGTTGATTTATGCAATGCGCAACTCTCCGGAGTTGAGGCGAGCGGATGATGAGGAGTGGATAGAACCCATGAACCCACTCACGGCGGCCAATATTAAGAAATATGAGTCTCATGAAGGGTGGAGATCGGGAGTGAGAAGTTATTTCACTCGGTCAAGTAGAGATATACCCTCTACTAGCTATGAACCTCTCGAGCCTACCACCCCTACCCTACAAAATCGATGAATGAGCCGACTATTGCATAGGAGGAGTTTTGAGCGAGTTTGGAGAGACAATGGGGAGAAGATTTGATCATTTTGATCAAAGGATTGATAATCCGGAGAGGAGACATTATTATGATAGTGAGTACCTGCGAGAGACATTTAGAGTACGAGATAGCATATCATGAAAGCTGAACGTCGCTACGAGAGTGGAGATTTAGATGTCATCTTTCCGGAATGCCCCGGGTATACTCGGTATCATCTCGCTTAGTCTTCTCGGCTGCGGATCGAGGAGGGGATGACAATATAGTTTGGGACTTCAATATAGAAGATTAGGACTTTATTTGTTTTGTTTGTTTGATGTTAAGTTATTTTGGAAACTTTTATATGTTTGTAATATTCGGTACTTTATGTTGTGAGACATTGGATATTTGTTAGATTATTTGCTTGAATTGTTATAGTAGTTTAGTTTTTGTTTTTGTGTTAGTTAATTGCATTTGTTTTTATGTTAAATAGGATGTTAGTTTTCTTTAGTATGTTTTTATTTTATTATGTATTGTTTTAAGTTGTAAAATTGTTAATGTGTTAGTTAAATTGTTTTAATATGTTAGTAATTCATATGTGTAGTGTAGAGTTAATTTTAATTGTTGTATTTAATACTTATCTCAGATTTTATCCCTGCATTTTCTTTAAATTGTTATATATATATGGAGAATACTAACGATACAGAGTTCAATGAAAAATGAAAAAGCTCTGCAAAAATTTCAAAGAAAAAGAAATACCTAAACTTCAAAGGTATGATTTATTTACTTTCCTTTTTTTTCATTATTTAGAGTAGATATAAAAAACTAAGTTTGGGGGAGTAAAATACAAATTTAGTTATTAACTTGTTCTCAATTTCTATTTTCAAATTATTATAAATTGATTTTTATAGCAAATTTTTCAATTTAATTAATATGAATTATTTTATTTAATTATTATAAAAGGTTAAATGAAATATTTCTAGTACTTTAATTAATTAAATAGAATAAAATATTTGGTTAAAGGGAATAAGAATATAGTAAACTATTTTTAGTAAGGAAAACTATATTCTAATTCTTAAGTATTCAAGTGAAAAAGAAAAGATTGAAAATCAATGAAGTAAAAACTATGAAGTATATATAAGCTAAGAAATATTCCTAAGTTTCAAATTTAGGAAGATGAAAATGAAGTTCAAAATTATTGACAGGCTCTCCAGATACAGTAATCCTCATTAGTTTAAAAAAAATAAAAATAAAAATAAAATAAAATAAAAATAAGGAGAAGCTTGAGGAGATGCCTTATCAAAAATTGGCTTCATTTGAATTAACCTAAAAAGAAAAAAACTTAGATATTTCCAAACTTATGTTTATGGATCAGAATTTTACCTAATAGTGTTTTCTTGAATTTCTTATCATATGAATATCTTAAGTAATTATTCTTTTAAATATAGTCATTCTCGAAATGAATAGTAAGCTAGAAATCTTAGACACGATAACTAAATAATTTATTTCTATAAGATTAATTAAATTACATGAATTATTTTTATTTAACTTTATTATGATATTAACTAATCTAATTCATAGTTTATTTGAATTGAAAAATCTTACTATAGAAATCATTATTTTTATGTAGTACTAAAAATTACTTGAAGACAAGTAATAAGTAAGTTTGGGGGATTTTGATCACTAAAAATTTTATTAAGAAATTCATACCTATTTTTGATGAAATTGCACTTTAAAGAAAGGTATTTTCTTTATTTTGTTTCCGAATGTAGAATTTAGGTGATAAAAGCAAAAATCATAAAAAGGAGCGGATTTGGAGCAAAAGGAAGAAAATAATGCAATTTGTGCTTGAGTCGCCGACGGCGAGGGTACGAGGAAGAAATTCGAAGGATTTATAACTGTCTCGCCGACAGCCGAGACCGAGCCCGCCGACGACGAGATAGCGCGGTTCGAATACCTTCAGAAGCCTCGCCGACAGCTGAGAGTAGTTCGTCGCCGACGGCGAGGTAGTTCAAATGGCGCAGATACATTGAACCTGGACACTTTTTGAAGGGATGCTTACACACCTCTTGGTCCTTTGCTCACCTCTATATATAGAGGCTGAAATTCAGCTTATAAGTGTGTGTTATAAGGGTGTGTTCTAAGTGTGTGTTATAAGTGTGTTATTTTGTGTTATGTGTGCAGTTTTGAGTCTTTAAGTGTCAATTTTAGTCTTTAGAGTCTTAATTAGTGAGTTAGTGAGTTTTTAGCGAGTCTTGCTGTACTGGAAGGAAGAGTCAAAAGAAGCTATGAGAGTCCGCTTAGGGATAAATCAAGATAAGTATTTGTATTTATTGTTTTTAACTTTAAATGAAATCCATGCTTAGTTTAGTTCCCATGCATTCGAGTAGTTTATTAGTCTTTCTCCTCGTTATGAAATTAAGTGACTTGATGAACTTAAAACGAAGTACTTTTATATATATTAATAAATTGTGATAATTTTTACTTAAAACTTAATTTACTTTAAACTGGCCATTTGATTTGTTAAAATGTGTTGATTATCAACTATAGTAAAAATTACATCTGATATTCGGGGAATTCAAAAGCCTTGAAAGGAAGGTGCAAATAAATAGGGAAATAATATCACTGGGCGTAGAATTGAGCATTTTAGTGTGACAGACTAAAATATTCAATTCGGTCCTATTGTTTGAGAGCTGAAGTGTAGATGTTAGCCCTCAGGCGAGGGAACGTGGGAGCTCTGAAGTGGCAGTCGGTATCCTCCCAGCCTAGCCGCAGATTCAGTAATCAAACATAGGATTAGTCAATATTCTTTACACCTGGACCAAAGGGTAAAGAATAGGAATGCTCCTATTTGTCACAATACCTTAAAATTATCTATTTAAATTCATCAATCACTTAAATTTCTAAACAAGGGGAAAGATACTTTTTCTGAATAGTTAAGACTTATTTAGCAATTAGTTTAATTTCCTGCAGTTTCAATACGTATTAATTTTCTACTTAGTTAAGTTACCTAATTAAAATACTTAGTTTACTTTATTGCGCTTAAATTTAGAATTCCAAATTTTCGTATACTATTTTAAAATTATTATTATTATTATTTTAAAATTAGTTGTTATTTAATTTTCTATTTCCCTGTGGGATCGATAACCGGGACTCCACTAGAGCCCTGTATTACTTGATACGATACGTATACTTGCGTAGCATCCACAACATAAACAATTACAATTCTATACATATAATATAGCGGGGTCAAGTTTTTGGCGTCGTTGCAATTAAATTAAAAATATCATAATATAAAATTGTGGGTCATAGTTGTTATAGGAAGCCTTCTTAGTAATATTTAGAAGTTTAGTTGAAATTTTTGCAAATTTCACAGATCGAGAAATAGCTCCACGACAAAGGCGACGAGTAGATTATGACGAAACTCGTTTTGTGAATGCAAGGGCACAATCAAGATATTTTCACAATGTACAAGCAAGAAAATGCATTCAAGATCGAGTTTTCAAGAATCCAGGAGGAGAAGTTGAACATATTACTCAGGAGCGAGGATGGGAAAATTTCGTTTCGTTACCAACAGAAGCAATTATGGAAGTAGTAAAAGAATTTTATGCAAATTTAACACAAAGTGAAGATGCACCAATGAAGGTTAGAGGATTTTTTGTCGATTTCAACGCTCGCTAGGATTAATGCTTATTATGAAGTACGAGACACCTACACCGAGTGAGTATGAAACTTTTGGAACTATGGAAGGACCACCTGGAAGAGGTGATCAACTTTCTCACCGATGGGAAAGGAGTCCGGAAGATAAAGCAACGGGAACAGGTAAACTTCTCTCTTTTTATGTTAAATGCCACATCTAAAGCTCCGGCATTATTTTATTTGTTCTACTTTGTTACCTACCTACCACCATAGTGAGGTAACAAGAGATGAAAGCGCTTCCGAACTTCGTATTCGGAACTGTAAGAGTATTAATGTGGGAAATGTTATATATAAAAACATATTAGCCACTCGCTAGAAATGAAAGTGGAGGAGGACTAGGACATCCCGGTCTTATCTATGCACTTTGCCAATTATCCGGGGTAGAGGCAAGAGATGACGAAGAATGGATCGAGCCTAGTGAAACCCCTTACTCGAGCTAATATAAAGAAATATGAATCCCACGAAGGATGGAGATCCGGGACAAGGGATTATGTACCTTCTTCAAGTAGAGATATACCCTCTACTAGTTATGAACCACCCCCTCAGTATACCACTCCTACCCTTCAAGATCTGATGAATGAGTTAACCCTGAGTAGAAAAAGTTTGAGTTATTTAGAGAAAATATGGAGAGAAAATTTGAGCATATAGATCAAAGGATCGGAGGCTTGAAGAGAAGACACTATTATGATAGCGAATATCTCCAACGACATTCAGAGTACGAGATTGCATACTATGAAGCTGAACGTCGATATAGGAGTGGTGATTTAGATGTTGTCTTTCCTGAGTGCCCCCGATATTCACAGCATCTGACCTTCTCAGCTCGGAGATCAGGGTGATGACATAGCTTGGGATTTTGATGCAGAGGATTAGAGCTTTTGTTTAGTTTATTTGGTTTGTTTTAGATTTGTTGTTATGTTGAGAAACTTTATTATTTTGGATGTGATTATTTCGTACTTATTGTAGACTATGGACTTGGTATGTTTTATTTGTTTGATTGAGCTATGATATTATATTTCTTTTTGTGTGTTAAACTAGTTGCATTTTATATTTTTAGGATGTTAGTTTAAGTTTTTATAAGTTATGAATGTTAACACTGTTTAGATTGTTTTTAAATGTTTTAGTTAATTGTATATGTAGAAATAGATTAAGTTTTCTTTGTTATGTTTGATACTTATTTTAAATTTCATCCCTGAACTTTCTTTTCAATATTATATGTGGAAGAATACTAACAGTACAGGTTCTGTAAGTAATGAAAAAGCCTACAAAAATTTCAAAGAAAAGAAATACCTAAAGCTCAAAGGTATGATGAATTTTACTATATACTTTCCCTTTTTCACTATTTAGTATAGATAGAAAAATTTAAGTTTGGGGGAGGGTAAAAATACAAATTTAATTATTAGTATTGTTCTCAAATTCTATTTTCAAAAATTATTATCAAATGATTTTCTAAAGTAGTTTTTCAAATTCAATAAATATGAATTACTTTATTTAACTATTATAAAAAGTTAAAGAAAATGTTTCTAGTAATCCAATTAATTAATGGAGTAAGATATTTGGTTTAAAGGAATAAGAATATAGTAAACTATTTAAAATAAGGAAAACTATATTCTTAAAATTGAAAATTCTTAAGTATTTAAGTGAAAAAGAAAGGATAGAAACTCAATGAAGTAAAGGCCATGAAAAATATATAAGCAAAGAAATATTTTAAGTTTCAATTTTAGGAAGAGAAATTGAAGTTCAAAATTATTAACAGGCTATCCAGATACAGTAATCCTCACTTGAAAAAAAAAAAAAAAAAAAAACATAAAGTGAGGAGAAGCTTGAGGAGATGCCTTATCAAAAATTGGCTTCAATGAAATTAACCTAAAGGGTAAAACTTAAGTATATTTCTAAACTTATATTTATGGATTAGTATTTTACTAAATAGTGTTTTCTTGAATTTCCTATCATCTAAATATCTTAAGTAGTTTACTCTTTTAAAATATAGTCATTCCCGAATTAAATAGAAAGCTAGAAATCTTAGACCTGATAACTAGATAATCTTATAAAGTTAATTTAATTACTTAGAAATATTTCTATTTAACTTTACTATAATGTTATTTAAATTTAATTCATAGTATATTTGAATTGAAAAATTCTATTATAAATCATTATTTTTATTTAGTATTAAAATTACTTGAGGACAAGTAATAATTAAGTTTGGGGGATTTTGATCACAGAAAAATACATTAAGAAATTCATACCTATTTTTGATGAAATTGCACTTTAAAGAAAGGTATTTTCTTTATTTTATTGCAGAAATGAAGATTTATAAGTGATGGAAGCAAAAAGCATGAAATGGAGCAAATTTGGATCAAAAAGGAGGAAATTCATGCAAATATAACTACTTCGCCGACGGCAAGATCCAGACCGCCGATGGCGAGATCGTGAGGAGAATTTCTGAAGGAATTATAACTACCTCGCCGACAGCGAGACCGAGCCCACCGACAGCGAGATAGCGCGGTTTGAAGACCTTCTAGAAGCTCGCCAACAGCGAGCCTGTTCAAAATGCTAGATACATTGAACCTGGATGCTTTTTGAAGAGATGTTTAAGCACCCCTTGGACCTTTGTTTACCTCTATATATAGAGGCCGAATTCTAGTCATTTGTGTCTTCTTTTTAGTGTCTCTTGTGTGTCCTTTTCTAGTGTGTGTGTCTAATTAGAGAGTCTAGAGTGTTCTAAGTGAGTTTTTGAGTGTATTTAGTGAGTACATTAGTTTAATTAAGTGCTATTTAGTGGTTGTACTAGAAGGAAAAGTCAAAGGAACTTCAAGAAGTCTCTTGGGGAGGAAATTAAGATAAGTATCTTTGTTTATTGCTTTTAAACTTTAAATGAAATCCATGCTTTGTTTTATTCCCATGCATTCGAGTAGTTTTCTTAGTCTTTCTCCTTGTTTATGAAGATTATGCGGATTGATGAAATTAAATAGAAGCACCTAATATATTATAAATAAATTGTGATAATTTTTACTTAAAACTTAATTTACTTTCAATCTGTCCAATTGAGTAGTTAAAATATGTTGAATTATCAACTATAGTAAAAATTACATCCAATATTTAGGGAAATCAAAAGCCTTAGAAGGAGGGTGCAAATAAATAGGGAAATATAATTATCGGACGTAGAATTGGATATTTTAGTGTGACAGACTAAAATACTAAATTCGGTCCTACTGTTTGAGAGTGCGAAGTGTAGATGTTAGCCCTCGAGTGAGGGGAACGTGGGAGCTACGAAGTGGCAGCCGGTATCCTCCCGAACTAGCCGTGATTCGAGTAATCAAACATAGGATTAGTCAATGTTCTTTGCACTCGGACCAAAGGGTAAAGAATAGGAATGCTCCTATTTGTCACAATAAAAATTAAAATCTTATTTAAATTCATCATTCACATAATTTTCTTAAAAACAAGGAGAAGGATACTTTTTCTAGATTATTTAAATCAACTTATTTCAAGCATTAGTCTACTTTAGTTTATTATAGTCACTTTAAATTTTCGTTCACTTCATTAGTAAGTAATTCATTTAATTTAAATGATAACAAATCTGTTAAAAACTTCCCTGTGGGATCGATAACCAGGACTCCACTAGAGCCCTGTATTATTTGATACGATACGTATACTTGTGTAGAATCCACATTATAAATTTTTCATCATTAAATCATAAATCTATATTTAAAAGCGGGATCAAGTTTTTGGTGCCGTTACTATAAACATAAATTGCAAACATATTAAAAAGTGGGTCAAACAACTTGCAGCAGAAGCTCAAGATGTACATATATAGCTCATTATAGATACTAAAGATGTAAATAAAGAGGGTGAGGAGAAAGAACAGTACAATGTAGAATCCAATGATGTAAAAAAGAGGAAGAGGATCAAAACCAACTTAGGGCAGAATCTCTAGTTGTTCGTATAGAGGATGAGGAGCAAAAATAGCTCATTACATATCCTCAAGATGTCAATAAAGAGGGTAAGGAGAAAGTAGACTGCATTGCAAAAGCCAGATGATAATAGAGAGGAAGATGATCAAGACCAAGTTAGGACAGAAGCTCATATTGTAGATATAGAGGGTGAGGATCAGGATCCAGTCACAGAAAATGAAGATGAAGATACTGATATGGTATGCAATACAACCTACTCTTGATTAGTCCCCTACACCATATTTTGTCATTACATATGAAGAGTTATTGGTTTTTTAGGTGCGTCCAACATCAATAGTACTTGATTTTCCTACCAAAGCTCTACTTCCATCTCACATGCTGGAAATAATCGATCGATGTTGTAGTAAATACACTGAAATTTGAGTAAAATATATTTTTTTCTGCACTACTTAGATATAAAATTCTTCTAAGCTTATAATAAGAGAGCGTCATATTAGAATAAACAGAAGTTGCATTGAGGAAATATTGAATAATGGTTGGCTATCAAATGAACATGTAGATTCCTTTGCACTAATACTACAAAATAAGAGGCTAAAATCACCACATTTATTTAGATCCTATGTCTACATGTCTTCGCTTCATTAGATAAATATTCAAGTTCAAGTGATTTACATTGCATTTACACAATTCCACCGTTATAAATGTTTAAGAACCATAATTTTTTTATGCAGTGGTACGGAAATGAAACTCTAAAGTGTTTGTTAGGCATGTAACAAAGATTACAATTAAGAGGTCTAAGTTTATTTTGATACTAATAATTAATAATCAACCTTAGACAATACTTGTTGGGGAATTGAAGCACCGCAAATTGAGATTGTATGACTCCTAACCCAACAGAATGCATTTATCAATCACCTACGACATCATATGAACAATTACCAAATATCATTCATTTTTTAAGTAATTTTAATACGCTTTCATTGATGTAACATGCCTTCCTTGGATTTATTCAAACTTAAAAATGTGGATTAATCATCCTGTGAGCGATACCGGGGAGCTTTTAGGAGTTACTTGCAAAAATGGTTAGTTTCTATGACGAAAGACATTCTGACCCAAAAAAATAGTGTTGATTGTGGTGTGTTCATATGTAAATATATTGAAACATCTGTACAAATAGATACAACTGATTGGAGGGATCATTTCGGATGGCAGGATCATATGACATTATTTAGAGCAGAAATTGCATATGAAATGTGTAAAATTGTGTTGTCTAAAACATAGTTGTAATTATTAAATTCTTTTAACATATGGTCATTAGTTGAAGGAGTTTCATAAATTTTAATGTTCTCTCTTCCATATTTTGTTATCATCCAGATTTGGTCCTTTATGCATTAGCATTTTGATCAACAATTTTTATAAACTTATTGTTCTTGTCTTTTTAAGCTGGTCTTTAACTTTTGATGAAAAAACATATCTCTGCATGATTTGCATACATACCACTGAAATTCTATGTATTTACATATTTAATATCAATATTGCTCTTTTTATTTTTGTATTGGTCTTTTCTTTTAGAGTTGAATATGTATAATCATTTCATCAATATTTTTTCTTCATGGCTGCGTTTGGAGAAGTTACTTCTGCGTATTTTGCAATTTTGGTTACAGACACAAGTTCAGGAAGGGATCATGTACTATTAATGCAAATATTACTTCCAATAACCCTAGATGATAAACTTAAATAACGCTGGTACAACTTCAGGAGGTGAATAACCTAGCGTCTCAACCTCAAAAACCTCGCAAATAAACTCAAATAACTCTCCAATAACCCTATTGTTTTGCCTCAAAAACACCCATATAGAAAATCTAAAATAACCTTTGAATAACCTTACAATAACCCAACGTTTCAGGATCAATAACCCCGCAAATAAACTCAGATAACCCTCCTGCAACGCAAAAAACATCTAAAAAACCATGTCAGGTATTTACAATAAATTCAACAATGATTAATATATTACACTATGCATAAAAAAACAAAACAAAACATATATTACACAACATCCACATATCTTACACAAAAAACAAAACATATGTTACACAAATCTTTTCATTCTTCTGCTTATAATAAACAAAATATATATTACACAACATCTGCATATTTTTTCAGATATCCATAAAAAATATATAGACTATGCATTAAATCACATGACACAAGCATTCAATTTTTTAAATATACACAGATTTTTCCATTTCCACTAATCAAATCTCAACTAGTACTGTGAATCAAGTAAATCGTTCCATACATGCTTTGCAAGAAAGAGAATATGGGTGCAAATTTGAGCTATTATGGCAACATGGTCCACTAAAAGGCAAAAAGAGAATTCTTGGTATTGATCATGTGTGCCTCATAAAAATGTCATGATGCGTGTGTTAACCCGAGTTTGGAAAAATTTGTGGGATATTGTGAAAGAGAAACTTAGGAGAGTTAAAGACAAACCAAGTGACAGAAACCATAACTCTTGTACTCTGGAACTAACACAGAAATCTAAACTAGAAATCCAACATGGTTTCTCTTGAATAGTAAATTCCATTTCCACTAATCAAATCTCAAGCACAACATTGATATAAGTAAATCCTTTGATACATGCTTTGAAAAAAGAAGAATCATCTCTCCTTCTTGCAAAGCATGTATCGAATGGTTTACCTGTATCAATGTATTGTTTGAGATTTGACTAGTGGAAATGGAATTTACCATTCAAGAGAAACCATGTCCACTTTCTATTTTAGATTTTTGCGTTAGCTCTGGAATACAAGAGTTAGGGTCTGGGTCACTTGGGTTGCCTTTAACCTTCTTAAGTTCCTCTTTCACAATATCCACAAATTTTTCTAAAGTTGAGTTAACACCTACCACATGACATCTTTATGAGGCACGCACACTCTTTTTACATTATAGTGGACCATGTTGTCATAATAGCTCAAATTTTCACCCACATTATCCTTCTTGCAAAGCATGTATTTAAGGTGTATGTCTCAGTTGGCTTAAATCTTAGTAATGGGATGCATCAACAGTTTGGTGTATGTTGGTTTTGGTGTGATGTGTTCCTGTTGTAAATACAAATTAACGTTAATGAACTTATTTTATTTTAAAAACAAACTAATAGTATTGAATTTCAATTTTATACCTGATACTACAAACATATTTGCCTTGCATTGGATCTATGGTTCTTAGCTCATGGACACTTCTTGATCCTTTTCTGTATGCAAAAAGTAATGTTAACTAGAATAATTTAAGGAATGTAGAAATATATACGCTTAGCTCTATTGCTTTTTTCCCATTATCCTTTCAACCTGAAATTAGATATTCCTTTTTGCCTCATTTTTGCGGGTTCATGCAAATGGCATTCTCTATTAGTTGATTTCTTTTTTTGGTTGTTTTAATTTTATTGAGCTACTTTCCCAGATAATATGTCATCAACACCTATATATAATGTTTTGAATGATTCCAGCATAAATTTCTTGGCACATTCATTTTCTTCTGCTTTATTAACTAGTTGTTACACAAAATTTTGAGCGTGTGAGCGAAATAGAAGATGACTTGAAGTTCTACCGGACATTTGGGAGTTCTTGAGATGTTTGTATCCAAAACTGCTATAGATTTCTTTCTTGGCCTTAACAGACCATCCCAATAAGAAATATTTATCGGGAATCCTTATTAAATTTACCTCATGAAGAACACATAGAGAGTGAGCTCAAAACAACCTCATCATTTCAAATTTATTGCAGTTGCATGTGATCTCACAATTAACCCTATAAAATTTAATAATATAGGGTTTGTTTATTTTCTGATTATCTAAATTCTTTACATAGAATTCATATTCACTATCGTATGAGAAATCGACAGTTATTCCACACAACCCATGCAGTAACTCTTCCTTAATCATTGAGTAGAGCTTATGCGTGTAATATGAAGTAGCTTGCCTCAATGCTGGGCTTTTTTTAACTGTGAGTGTAATAACAGTCTGATAAATTTTGAAATCTTTATCATTCTCATTCCTTCTCATTTCATAATATTTTCAAGACCCAAAAAGCAATCAGTGAGAGAGCTTGTGGGCTTAGATACACCATGATAGATGTTATTTGTGGACTCACTTCTTTGTATTTATAAGATTCTCATTCCAAATATTTCTTTATTAAACTTTGTTAACCACTTGTGTCTTATACTGTACAAATCATCTAACACACGTTGCTATGTAGGTTTCCTCTCTCAATCATTTGAATGAATGCTTTGAATAACCACTAAAAAGACTCAATCATCTCGTTGGATAAAAACCAATTCCAAAGAGAACATTTTGCCAATAGTGGTTAACCCTTACAAAAGGAGCACAACATAAATTGTACTTATTCAATAGGTAGCTAGTATAAAAAATTATGACATTCCCAAAACAATCATAATCAAGCCTGCAGGACCCGTCACTCCAGAAAAAACTTGTCAGTCTACTTTCCTCATCAGTTTGGGAGTCCCACGCAAACATGGTATCCTCAATTTACCTCTCCATAAATATTTGTAACAAAGAATTGGCATCACATTGTTCAATTCTACTTCTTCTTCCTCTTTGACTAAAGTTGTAGTCATCTTGCTTCATACATTCCAAGTTTTCTACTCCCTCAACCTCTGAAGCAAGGAAGTTAAATGCGTCCGCTGCTCTATCTTAGATCCCATCATTGATCTCAACAAATATGCATTTAATTCACTAATCTTCTTGTTGGAACGCAGAAGATGCGTATCACCGGCTTCCGTCAAGAGATGATTATGAATTTCTATAAATTTCTAAATTGTCAAGTTTCCATCAACATCGATAGCACATTAAACCATGGTTTGACAGCCAGTCATTGTCTTTACTTTTTTGTACTTCACCGTATTAGTAAATTGTGACTCTTTCTTGCGACCAGCTTTTCCACAAATATAACTTTTCGACTTAATTTGCTTCGAGTTAGGCCAATAACACTTGTGGTCCTTATGGACAGTGAATCCAACATGATTTGCATAGACGCAATAGTTTTCATAAGCATTTTGCTCATTTTGGGCAATAGTATTAAGAAAAATGTCAACAATTGGATAATTGCAAACATTTTTGGGCATAGAGAACTACAATTTTGCATTATATCATAAAGATTGTTAGATATGCAGATAAAACTACATCCTAAACACCAAAATAGCAAAAGATTGATAACAAATTGACAACACAGTAATACCCAATTAACACCACAATAGCATAGGGATAACACCAACATAGAACAACGATAATATTTGGTAGTTATTTTTTGTTTTAATTCGGGTTTAAATTTGGGATTACACCTGTAAGAAACTAACCCCGACATAACCTCTAAATAATCCTAGAATAACTCGAAAAATAATTCAAAGTAACTGAAAAAATATTCTTGCGTCATTATTGGAGATTTTTTTTTGTTATTCTTGAATTATTTAGGAATTACTTACATGGTTATTTTAAGGTTTTTTAGAGTTATTGTGTGGTTATTATTGAGTTATTATATGTATATTTAGGAGTTAATTTCATATTATTGTCATACTTTTTTAGGAGTTATTTAGGGGTTATTGTTGGGCTATGTTGTAGTTATTTAGAAGTTCTTTTATGTTTAGTTTCGGGTATTATGTTGGGTTGTTCTGGGGTTATACATGGGTTATTCTTGGATATTTAAGAGTTAGTCTAAAACTATTTCCACTTTTTTTAGGTTATTCTGGGGTTATTATTGGGTTATTGTCAGGTTATTTAGCTTTCTTCAAAATAACCCGAAAATAACCCCAAAATAACTGAAAATACCCGACAAAATTTCAAAATTAATTCAAAAAACATGAAAATAACTAAGTAATACATCCATAATAAATACAAAATAATTTCAAACAAATTATAATACTCTATTAGAAAATTTTGGTTATTTTAATAATGAGTACACGTTATAGCTGAATAGAAGCAAAGAGAAAAAAAAAGCGGCCACCTAAGTAAAACCTAATGCAACACTTCAAAATAAAAAACGACATGGAAGCACCTAAGTTAAACCTAATGCACAACACAACAAACGATAACACTTTGGGCAAATCTGAGCTCCCCTACGTCCCAAACGCGTTATTCTCATAATCTATGATTGTTATTTCTTCGTTGAGAGAAAAGTCGATCTCCATTGCAGCAGCAAAGCGAACTTAAGCACAATAGTGTGCAACAACGGTGAAACCATAGCAGAACAATGAAAGTGGATAGAAGCTTCTGATAGCGAAAGCGTAAAAGGTTTTTGAAAACCTATTTCTCAATAGACAAAATAGTCTAAAAGGGAGAATAGTCTAAACAGCGGGATAGTCGAACGGGTCGGGTCAGACACAATTTTTCGGTTATTTTTTTATTTTTTTAATGTTTTTATGTGTGAGACCCACAAATACATTTGGCATTGGAATTCGGTAGTTTCTGTACATGGGAGTCTGGAGTTAAAAATTTCGCCGATCGAAAGGTGCTAAAAAATTTCAGAGACTTCAACTGAGAGCGAGATGACGTCGAGGAAGGACATAGAATCGAGTAATCCATAAAGGAAATATGAAAGAGAGCAACAAGAATGAACTGTTAGTTGATACCATCTTTCCATGAGCTCCATCTTCGCCGACCTTCCTCGACTGGTTCCTTCAACCGATTTTATTGTAAGAGCCAAGGCAAGAAATCTAATACTCAATTTATGTGTTCATCATGCTTCAGATTCAACACTTTGCATCAATTCTTTTTTTTTTTTTCTTATCACTTGGATCTCACTGGAGCTTGATATTTTTGCATTTCTCGTGCTCATCAGAGTTTTATTTTGACAGATCAATGTATTTTATGATGGTATTGAACTGTGATCTCTTGATTGTGGTGGTAATTTTTATTTTTCTTTGTTTAGGTATTGTTTCAATTCTTCTTTTGGGCAGTACGGTTCGATCTGGGTGGTATTGTACTTATAGCAATTGCCCTACTTCAACTAAAAATAGTTGTTTAAGATCTCATTGGTATTAGAGAGATAAGATGTAATATGTTTGCATTTATTGATTCTGTGTATTTTTTATATGATATACAACAAGAAATGGTAGGTGGCTTAGCTAAAGACCGTTCTCATTTTGCTTATAGCTAAAAAGAAAAGGAAAGGCAAAAAGTATTGGCAACTTGAGGACTTTGTTCTTTGAAGAACTTGTTCCATGTAGTGAGGAGTCTCTATTCATAGCACTTGTAGCTAGTTAGAGGAATTTGGGTGCTGACCAGATTTAGGATTGGGATTAGTGGGTTCAGAGATCACAAAAAACTCTTGAAGGTTGGAAGTACACTTAGGAAAGCTTTGGAAATTTGAGGGTTTCTCAAAATTTCAAAGCTTTATTTATTTATGTATCAATGATGACAAAGGACACTCATGTTCTCTCAATTTTCGAATTATCTGTCTTATTGGAGTGCAAACCTCTTGATTTCTACTAGCAGCATTTTTCATATCTAAACACCTGAAGTTTATATGTACATGTATACCACTGAAACCCTTAACATCACATCAAAAAACTCTACCATCACAACCTTTGCGAACTGAATACATTGATTATGCCTCAGCTAAAACTTATGCTTATCGTGTTTATTGTTATTGTATTACAAAAGATGAATTCAGCCCAATCTTCAAGCTCGAGAGGCATTAGAAATTGAAAGGATCTTTGTTATTGCAACTTACAATGTGTGATATTTACCGGTTTGTAGCATCCTAATTGAGGGAAAAATTTTTATAGATGTCCAAGAGATTGGACAGAGAATGATTGTGACTATTTTAGATAGATAGATGAAGTAGATAATGTATTATATCATCGAGAGTATGTTGAAAGAGCATCGAGGGAGGAGGTGATAAAGAGTATGTTGAAAGAACATGATTGTGATTTGAACTTTCTATTTAAAATATCAATCGTTATATTTTGTAATAATTTCTTTGTCGTTCATAGTTTTTGTGCTCATTTGATTTTGATGATTGTAATGTAGTACGTTGAAAGAGCATTGTTGAAATTGTTGAGGTTAAGATTTTTTAAGATGTCCAAGTAGTTTCAATTATGAAATTTTGTAAACCAAACTTTGTTCTAATATAATCTATAATATGTGGTTGTACTGTGCATTTTGATATACTTGAAAACCCTTTGTATCATTTTGAAGTGATTTGTAATTGAATAAAGTGTGTTATCTTATTCGTCTTCAAATTAGATGTATGTATATGTATAAGTTTGCAATATGACAGTTGCTATGTTGTTCTGGAGTTCACAAAATTTTGTTCAAATGTTTCTGCAGCAACATAAGAATCTGAATTCCATTATATTAATATATCTAACATCCATACTACAATTTTTACAGGCATGGCACCTTACCAATACGAGGGGATTATGGTTAATACCCAAGAGAAAAGCACATTTACGGCAATTCACAATGCATATGCGATTTGCAACAGCTATAATTTGCACCCTCTTACAGTACTATACTCTCAAAGCCAGTAAGCTTGACAAGACATTATATTCATCACCTTAATTTGAACAAAATGATCTAATTGCGCACAAATTCTAAATAAATAGCACACAAGTCTCATGCATTTACACATCTCATACCTAATCTTTCATAGTTTCACATTACACCATGTGAGATTTATAAATATGTAAGAATTGTGTGTTACGTTTGTAAATTTATCTTCCATCATGGGATCTCCATAATAGCTGCAAAGTTTTAGTTGAGCCTTTGGCAAGTGCCCCTATTGTAGACAAACCAAAAATAATAATAATAATAATAATAATAAATGATTTACGAACATACCATTCAATGCCTATGTAAAACATTACAAAATTTACAGTTTTATTGGAGTATGATTAAATTTTGTGGTGCAAAACAAGTACAAGATGTTGAGTTGATGGTTGTTGAGACGAAAGAGGTGGACTTAAAACATTACATATTACACGCATAAATTGAGAAATTATCCAATTTTTTAAATTTGTAGCACTAGTGACAGAAGTGTAACTTTGGGTGATCAAATTATTAAAATGTGTGAACGATTTAGATATCTCGGATCTATTGTTCAAAGCGATGGTGATATAGATGGGGATGTTAACAATAGAATTCAAACTGGTTGGTTAAAAGTGGAGGAATGCTTCGGGCCTTTTATATGATAGAAAAGTACCGCTTAAACTGAAAGGAAAATTTTATAAGATGGTGGTGAGATCTGCAATGCTCTATGGCGCCGAATGTTGGCCTTTAAAAGAGATGCATTATACTAAGTTAAGTGTTACTGAGATGAGAATGATTAGGTGGATGAGTGGCTTTACACTTAAGAGACAAGATGCGAAATGATTATATCCGTGATAGGGTTTGTCTAGCTCCTGTGACGGACAAAATTAGAGAGAGTGTCTTAGATGGTTGAGTCACATTAAACGTAGACCATCTAATGATCTAATTAGGGGAGTAGATGTTTTAGATTCAACTTATGTTAAGATAGGCAAAGGTACACCTAGGAAGACTTGGGCTTATTATATAAAAAATGATCTTAATTTATTATAACTAAATGAAAATATGACACTAAATAGGACGCATTGGAGAAAAAGGATTCATGTAGCTGACCCCACATAGTAGGACAAAGGCTTTGTTGTTGTTGTTGTTGCTGCTGCTCTACTAAAGATGTACACAAGAATTGAATACACTTATAATAATGTACAACAAAGATATGAAACCTGAGCAAGGTCTTATTGTCTTAAATGAGATGGAAACATGATCTAGAACCCAAATTGGATGCTTATAAGAGTTTGTTGGGCTCATGTGGGAAGGTGCAGCTATGGGAAAGAGCTAAAGAGCTTTTTCAAATCATGCTGTCCAAGGATTTCTAGATTGGATTGATCTTTCTATCATATTCTGATGAAGATATATAGTGATTCAGGAGACTACTCCAAAGCTGAAAACTTGCTCACTTTATTAGGGCTGCTAGCTTCTGCCAGTAAAATTGGTATTTATTTGCAGTATATAATTACTGTTAAGGATGAAAATTCCCAGTGTTTCATTTGTTCCAGGTATAATCTATAACCAATTCAATAACCATGATCCTTTTTTACATACATACATACCACTCAATATATATTTACATATCTAACACCTAAAATTTGCTTGTTCGCGTCTATACTACCCAAATCATTCATACAACATAAGAAAATACAACTATTTCAAATGTTAACCAACCAACCAACTATATTACAAGGTGATCAATTCAAACTTCTTCAGAAACTGTCAAACATAAGTAATATTTCACCAAGTTGTGGTTTCCCACAAAAATCATATTTTCAGATAAATGCTAACATAACACTCAATTCCTATGTATTTACATATCTAACACCTAAACTTAAAGTTTTTACATGCTGTAAAGATTTATATACAAGTGTTCATCTCTCTTCAGTTTATGTCGATGCATGGTAGCAGTGATGAACTCGATATAACCAATGGTGCCTGTAATAAAACAAACAAAAATGAAGAGTGTTAAATGCTTAGCTAATAATTACTAAATCATAATTAATAACTCAACCATCTACTAACTCCATTATATATTACAATAATTAAGTAAGATTCTCCGCAATGTCCTTAAAAATCAAATTATGCTCTCTAATTCAGATTACAATTAAGAAAATAAATATCAATATAAACATGATTAATACTGATGTTAATGGCCTTCAGTGCAAGTTTCTTCATCTTATTCATTGCTCTGAATTGCTTCATTCAATTCAGCACTGCACTGTCTACTGACTTATCAGAAGCTTCTCCATCCTCATGAATGATGTGCAACGTTGTAGAAGTAAATTGAACTGGTAGATACACGCTTGCAATAACAAATGTCAAAAGTTTTTGAAATGTTAAGGAAAAGTTTTGCATTAGTGATGCAAATGCTTACAAAATAATTGGAAACAGCTGGGTCAATATTTCTTGATGTGAATATTAAAAGATTAATCCACTCCTTTCAAAACACCAAAAAATAAACAAATCCAAAATTAAAAAAAAATGAGCAACTGTACAGTTTCACTCAATATGGTTGCTCCATTCCTCCCCTTCTTATTTGTAGTTTAGCCCTAAATCCAGTAGTAGAGCTCGTATGGTTCGAGTCATTGGTAGAATTTCTATTATCTGGCACTTGCGAACTTTCTTGACTCAACAAATTCTTGCAAGTAGTTCTATGGTGGCTGCATAATCCGCATCACCCGCATTTATGAACACGTTTTCGCTTTGTTACACTGTTCTTTAGAAAGTTTTTAATTATGTTTTTTTTAGGTCTACCTCTTGGACTTGCAGTGTTGGGCACTCCAACAAAGGTGGTATTGGCATATTCCACTGTTCTTTTCCTGAAAGATTTGATCTAGTAACCTCGTAAGCCAATTTGTACCTACAAATGAAACAAACAAATCAATAAAATAGAAGTAACCTGAAACAAAAGATAGAATTTTATCCGATTAAACAACCTAGGAAATGTAGTAACATTTGTGAACATAGGTGTGCCATAAAGAGTGCTCTTTGGACCCAATGAATGTCACTGCATGAATGCTCGGTAAAGCTCTAATTTGCCACACTATACAAGTACATTTCTAGTATAGATATCCACTTCATGTCTTTTGTGTCTCCCTTCAATCTTAACTTTGTAAAGTATTGATGGTCGTACCAGCAGCCATTCTTTTTTAGTCGATATTTCTCTCAAGTAGTCCTCCGCATATGAAACCAACTCACCCTCGTAGTTGTTTGCCTTTAGTTTCTCTCCGCCCTTACTTCCATAAGTTTGGCACGATTCATGTCAATTAAATCAATTGTTGGTTTGCTTCTAGCTTCAGCAACCCACGAATTAAATGACTCAGCAAGATTATTTTTGTTATAATGATTATCGTTCTGAGTACAAAAATCACTTCTAGCCACTTATATACTAACACATGTAAATATGCAAACACTTGTTGGGAGCTACAGCTCAACTCATTCATAATATCATCAAATTTCTGCTTACTAAAAAAGTTAGATGCAGACTATACCAAGCTTGCAACTTTATCAGTGTCCTTGTAATAAAACATTTTTTTTTAAAATTCTTCCATAAATGTGTTAAATTTTTTATTTTGTGACTCACATTCATTTTAATAATTTATTATGTCATTTATTTTAACATAAGTTCTTTATTTCTTAGCTCGTAACTTATGTTATAATAAAAGTTATTTATTATGATAACTTAAATTATTTATTTTCTTAACTCATAACTTATGTCATAATGAATTATAACTTAAGTTATTTAATTTTATAACTCATGATAACTTAAGTTATTTATTTTCTTAACTTATAACTTATGTCATAATAAATGATAACTTAAGTTATTAATTTTTATAACTCATGAAGACTTATATTATTTATGTCATAACTTATGATAACTTATGATATTTATTTGTTAACTCATATAACCACTAAATGAATAGAAGTTCATTAACTTATGTCATTGATTTTAATAATAAAAATCAATTAATTTATTAAATTATCATAAATCATATTAGTCAGTAGCCCCGATGATGGATGGTGGTTAAATAGAGCATGAAATTGAGAATGGGTCCTCTCTCTACCCAACACACCAAGTACATTTCCCTCCATCAGAAAGTACAGAAAGATTTAAGGGATTAGAGAGAGAAACTTCATTTCTTCAAGATCAAATTTCTTCGTCATGAATACAGGTATGCGTTACTATTATTATAGATATGTAAAAATCATGAATTTAAAAGATCTTGGCTATTATGTATTTTAAATTTATAATTTGTGTCATAAAGTTCAAACATGAATTTCTTACATGTGGTACCAGAGTCTTGATTACTAAATTTATGATTTTTCATATAATTTTATTTATGTTAATTATATTAAATTTCCGTTACGAATTAAATCTTGAATTATACCGCTAAAGTAAATTGATGTGATTGAAATTATTATTTATTTGATGTCGATGTTATGTTTAATTTGTTAGTCACCAAAGTGACCAAATTAGTAAGTTTAATAGACGTCAAATTAAATAAATTCAATTACTCATGAGTTTGTGATGCTTCTTATGAAATAATTTAATATTTTATCACGAAAACATTAAAATTCATTGATTATAAAATATTTTTGAATCGCCCAAAGGTTGATCATTTGTTTTATAATGTTTGAATATAATTGTAGTCTATTTATATACTTAGTTAAGATATGTTTATATATCCAAAGATAATAAACATATCTAATTTGAGTATAAACAATTACCAATTATTAAATTTAAGTTAAACATCAATTATGTTTATTATCGTGTATTGTTATATCACCCAAAGATTTCAATACTACTATTATTATTATAATTAATATTTTAATCGCTTATCTATGTAAGTTTAATGTTCGAAGCATTAATGTGCGAGCATGTTTTATTCATTTGCGATGCATCTATCTTGTTTCTCTTCATTCGCAAGCTACATCCGTTCAAACATTCGATGGGCTTAATTTCTCCGAATGGCGTGAACAAGTTCGTTTCACCTTGGTGTTCTGGATCTTGATTTTACACTCACGATCGAGAAACCCCCGCTCTTATCGATTATAGCAGATCTCTGAGCAAGTATCTTTCATAAAGCTTGGGAAAAATCGAACAGATTGAGCTTGATGTTTATGCGAATGATCATATGAAACAACATTAAGTGCACATTTTCTAACACTCGAAAGTCTTAAGGAATTTATGAAATTTGCTGAGAATTGTTCTCAATCCGACTCTGCGATAAGTCTCTTCTTGGGACACTATTGAGTACGTTAACCAACATGAAATTCGATGGTTCTCGTACTATGCATGAGCATGTCGTCGAAATGACGAACATAGCAACGAGACTTAAGACCTGGGAATGGAAGTGAATGAAAATTTTCTTGTGCAATTTATCATTAACTCATTGCCTCCTGAGTATGGTCCATTTCACGTGAACTACAACACTATGAAAGATAAGTGGAATGTGAATGAACTACAATGTATGCTCATTCGAGAGGACGAGGCTTAAGAAAGGAGCAAATCACTTCATTAATCTTATGTGTCACCAAAGAAGAGTCGTAAAGAAACCCTGGAAAGAAGAATGTAAAGGGCGAGCAAGGCCGCACTAAAGGTTAATGTGTCTTCGCCCCAATTCACAAAGAGGAACATAAAGGAATTAAGTGCAACTTTTGCGAAAAGCTCTGACACTATCAAAATGAGTGTCAAAAGCGCAAAGACTGGTTCGAAAAGAAAGGTAAACATTTTGTTTCTGTATGTTTCGAATCAAATTTGGCAGGAGTTCCTTATAATACCTGGTGGATTGATTCTGGTTGTACCACTCATGTTTCTAATACGATACAATGATTCCTTACAACCCAAATCATAAACCCAAATGAAAAGTTTGTCTTCATGGGAAACCGAGTCAAAGCACCAGTTGAAGCCATTGGAACCTACCGTTTAATTTTAGATATTGGACATCATTTAGATCTTTTTCAAACACTTTATGTCCCTTCTGTTTCTCGTAATTTGATTTCATTGTCTAAACTTGATTCTATTGGATACTCCTTTAAATTTGAAAATGGTTGTTTCAGTTTACTTAGACACAATCATCTCGTAGGTTCTGGTATTCTTTGTGATGGTCTATATAAGCATAAACTTGATAACCTTTTCGCTAAGACTCTGATAACTTTACATCATAATATTGGTACTAAACGTGGTTTTATGAATGAAAATTCAGCTTATTTGTGGCATAAACGTTTGGGTCATATATCTAAAGAAAGAATTGAAAGATTAGTAAAAAATGAAATTCTTAATGAATTAGATTTTATCGATATTGGCTCTGTGTGGATTATGTTAAAGGAAAGCACATAAAACACACACTTAAGAAAGCTACCACAAGAAGCACACAAATCCTGAAAATTATACACACCGATATTTGTGGACCTTTTGATGTTCCATCTTTTGGTGGAGAAAAATATTTTATCACCTTTATTGATGACTTTTCACGTTATGGTTATGTCTATTTATTGCATCAAAAATCTCAAGCTATAGATGCCTTAAAGGTGTATATAACTGAGGTTGAGAGACAATTAGACAGAAAAGTGAAAATTATCAAGTACGATAGAGGGGTGAATATTATGAAAGTTACAATGAATCCAGTCGATGTCCAGAGTCTATTTGCTAAATTCCTTCGAACTAATGGCATATGTGCTCAATACATCTATGCCACACACACCACAACAAAATGGTGTTGCGGAAAAGACGAAACCGTACTCTAATAGAGATGGTTAGGAGTATGATGAGTAATTCTTCTTTACCCTCATCATTGTGGATGCATGCCTTAAAGACTGTCGCATATTTGTTAAACAGGATTCCTAGTAAGGCAGTTCCAAAGACTCCTTTTGAATCGTGGACAGGAAGGAAACCTAGTTTAAGGCACCTCCGTGTTTAGGGTTGTCCGACAGAAATAAGGATATATAATCCACATGAAAAGAAACTTGACTCAAGAACAATCAGTGGTTATTTCATTGGTTATCCAGAAAAATCTAAAGGGTATAGATTTTATTGTACTAACCATAGTACAAGAATCATTGAAGCTGGAAATGCTAAGTTTATTGAAAATGGTGAAGTTAGTAGGAGTTTGGAACCACGTAAAGTGGAGATCCAAGAAATTAGGGTTCAAGTTCCTTTACCCAAAATTTCTTCTCAACTTGTTATTCCTACAGTTGTTGAACAGTTTGACAACTTACAGAAACAACAAATAAATGATCAAACCCCGCATAATGAAACTGTCACTAATGAACCTACTTTAGATGAATCACATGAAGTAGCATCTAGAAAGTCTCAAAGACAAAAACGGTCTGCTATTTCTGACGATTATGTGGTTTATCTACATGAGTCTGAATTTGACTTAGGAGTCAATGAAGATCCAGTTTCATTTTCACAAGCCATAGAAAGTGCAAATTCTTCTAAATGGTTAGATGCAATGAAAGATGAGTTGAAATCAATAGAACACAACAAAGTCTGGGATATCGTTGAATTACCTGAATGTTGTAAAAGAGTCGGGTGTAAATGGGTCTTTAAGAATAAGCGCGACTCGAATGGCAATATTGAACGATATAAAGCCAGACTTGTTGCCAAAGGTTTCACTCAGAAAGATGACATCGATTATAAAGAAACATTTTCTCCGGTTTCTAAGAAAGATTCATTTAGAATTATCATGGCACTAGTAGTTCATTTTGATTTTGAATTACACCAAATAGATGTGAAAACAGCATTTCTGAATAGGAATTTAGATGAAGAGGTCTACACGAGTCAACCTGAAGGATTTTCGGTTGAAAGAAAAGAACACATGGTGTGTAAACTTAAGAAATCAATATACGGACTTAAGCAAGCTTCCCGACAATGGTATCTTAAGTTCAATGATACCATTACGTCCTTTGGATTTAAAGAAAACATCATTGATCGATGTATATATCTAAAGGTCGATTGGGAGCAATATCATATTTCTCATTACGTATGTTAATGACATCTTGCTAGCTACTAATGATCTTGGTTTATTATATGAAACCAAGAAATTTCTCTCTAAGAACTTTGAAATGAAAGGTATGAGTGAGGCATCCTATGTGATTGGAATTGAAATATTTCGTGATAGATCACAAGGATTGTTAGGGCTGTCTCAAAAAACATATATCGAAAGAGTTCTTAAGAGATTCAATATGGAAGGATATTCCGCAAGTATTGCTCCAATTCAAAAAGGAGATAAATTCAGCCTTATGCAGTGTCCAAAGAATGATTTGGAACGCAAACAAATGGAAGAAATTCCTTATGCATCTATTATTGGAAGCTTAATGTATGCTCAGACTTGTACTAGACCCGACATTAGCTTTGTTGTCGGGATGTTGGGCGAGTATCAAAGTAATCCAGGAATAGATCATTGGAAAGCTGCAAAGAAAGTTTTGAGGTATCTACAAGGAACGAAGGACCACATGCTCACTTATAGAAGATCTAAAGATCTTGAAGTGATAGGATATTCAGATTCAGATTTTGTTGGATGTGTTGATACCAGAAAATCAACATTCGACTTATCTGTTCCTTTTAGTGAAGGAGCAATCTCATGGAAAAGTGCGAAGTCGACTATCATAACTGCTTCTACTATGGAAGTTGAATTGTGGCTCGCTCGAAGCTACAATTCGGGGTTTATGGCTACGGAATTTTATTTCGGGACTTGGAATTGTCGACGATATTGCTCAAGCTCGAAAATTTATTGTGATAACTCTGCAGCAGTCTTCTTTTCCAAAAACGACAAGTATTCCAAATGTGCTAAACACATGGAATTAAAATACCTTGTCGTTAAGGAAGAAGTTCAGAAACATAGGGTGTCAATTGAGCATATTAGCACCAATCTCATGATTGCAGATCTTTTAACGAAAGGATTGCCATCGAAGACATTTAACGAACATGTCGAGAGAATGGGCATTACCAAAACCCTTTATTAGTTTTATCGCTCTTCGTATTTTGACACATTGAGCTTCAATTTTTCTTGTTTCTGATATTTATAAATCTTGTTCTTATCGTTAGTGTACACTTTATGTTGCTTGATGTTCAACAAGATTTATCTTCTAATAGATATTATGAGACCATGATGTTAATTCTCATTATGCTAAGTATGTAATTGATATTGTGATACATGGAAGGATCGTGTCGATAAATTGATGCACAACCGCCATGATTCATATTAATTTCATACTTATTAATAATTTATGATTTAACTAATATAAAAAAGGATTTATTTTACATTTTGTGCAGTATGTTACGCACTATTAAAATTAAGTGAGTCAAGTGGGAGAATGTTAAATTTTTTATTTTGTGACTCACATTCATTTTAATAATTTATTATGTCATTTATTTTAACATAAGTTCTTTTTTTGTTAGCTTGTAACTTATGTTATAATAAAAGTTATTTATTTTTATAACTTATGATAACTTAAGTTATTTATTTTCTTAACTCATAACTTATGTCATAATGAATTATAACTTAAGTTATTTAATTTTATACTCATGATAACTTAAGTTATTTATTTTCTTAACTTATAACTTATGTCATAATAAATGATAACTTAAGTTATTCATTTTTATAACTCATGAAGACTTATGTTATTTATGTCATAACTTATGATAACTTATGATATTTATTTGTTAACTACGTATACCTCTAAATGAATAGAGAGTTCATTAACTTATGTCATTGATTTTAATAATAAAAATCAATTAATTTATTAAATTATCATAAATCCTATTAGTTAAGTAATCCCCTGATGGATGGTGGTTAAATAAAGCATGAAATCGAGAATGGGTCCTCTCTACCCGACACACCAAGTACATTTCCCTCCATCAGAAAGTACAGAAAGATTTAAGGGATTAGAGAGAAACTTCATTTCTTCAAGATCAAATTTCTTCGTCATGAATATAGGTATGCGTTACTATTATTATAGATATGTAAAAATCATGAATTTAAAAGATCTTGGCTATTATGTATTTTAAATTTATAATTTGTATCATAAAGTTCAAACATGAATTTCTTACAAAATGATGCATACATACTCTGTTTCTGCATTTGGAAATACAAGCTTATCAACTTCTGTGATGCCCTTCTCCATGTCAGATATGAAAGCTATCTTATGTTACTCAAACACAATTACTTCGGGCAATTGTTCAAAAAACCACTGTAATGTATTTTTTGACTCTGTTTCAACAACAACAAACGCTACAGGAAACAATTCATCATTTCCATCCAATAAAGTTGCAGATAAAAGAACACGCAAGTACTTAGATTTCAAATGACAAACATCAACACCAATCAAATGTCTACACCCATCTACCAATCCATCAATTGAGGTCGGAAAACAAATAAAATTTTTTTCTGAACAATGATTCATGCTTATTACAAGTGTATGAAATATGAGATCCTGGATTTCGACTCATTAGTTTCAATGCAAGTGCCCACTTATAATTATCATCACAATTCTTATTTATTTACGTATGTAACACCTAAACATTCTTATTTACATGCATACCCCATAAATATTCAATATAATTCTAAATTTCTCAATTTTAGAGAAATACAAAGCAAATGATAGCTTGTAAAGGATAGGAACTAGAATAACTAAATTTACCTGTCCAAGGCTCTAGTGGTCTTCTCCGTCTTACCGAGACCAATAATAACACAAGACTCAGAAGCAGCAGTGCGATCTCCCCAGCCACGCCGACGATAATAGCAGTCTTCTCTCCCTCTTATGCCCTGCTCCACATTTCAAAAAATACAAGGCAATCAAACCATTTCAATTCTTTAAGAAAAAAAAAAATACAAAGACCAGTTGACTGCTGTTTAGGGTATTGCAGAGGGAGATGGAGCTCGAGGGGAAATGTATTTTCGTTTAGGTTTCGCAGGAGACGAGGAAGGCGGGGGAAAGATCAGCGGCCCAAGTACTAGCGTCGCGCCGTGGCTGAGCGGGGGGACTGGGTAGACCACGGTTCAATACCATCACAAAATACATAGATCTGCCAAAAAAAAACTTCGATGAGCACCCAATGCACCCAAATCGGAAAAATACTTACAGATATAATTCAGAGAGAGATTGAACTGAGAGGATTTTTTTTATTATTATTATTTTTAATAAGAACATATTACAATTTATAATTATAGTTTAAAATGAGGAACAAATTAAAATAATTTCTAAACAGGAAAATAAATAAAATCTCATATAATACTGATAAATAATTATTAGGTGAATCACTCCTAATAATTACAAACTAATTTCCTCTTAATAATTATTAAGTTTCTGTAATAATTACTGAGTGATTGCCTCCTCATAATTATGAAAATTCTACTGTCTGATTTTGTCCTTCTTGATCGATATATTTTCACATCCCACTCAAATCATGCTCGACCGTCGAAGCATCAATTCGCTACCAAGCAACCGATAACATTGTCGAGCAAAAATTCTCGAGCGGTGAGTGCCGAAGCTCGAAAGTGTCGAGCCGGAGTGTCGGCTCGAGAGTGTCGAGCCGGAGTGTCGAAGCCGGAGTGCCGGCCGGAGTGGCGAGCTCGAGTGCCGAAGTCGGGAGTGACGAAGCCGGGAGTGACGAAGCCGGGAGTGCCGAAGCGAGGAGTGCCTTGGGTAGGAGCTCTGGCGGCAGAGGAGGACATCACAGGCGAGGATCGAATGGCCGGCGAGGATCGAAGTGTCGGTGAAGACCGAAGGGCAGGCAAGGACCGAAGGGCCGGCGAGGACCGAAGGGCCGGCGAGGACCGAAGGGCCGGCGAGGACCGAAGGGCCGGCGAGGACCGAAGGGCCCGCGAGGACCGAAGGGCCCGCGAGGACCGAAGGGCCCGCGAGGACCGAATGGCCCGCGAAGACAGAAGGGCCCGCGAGGACCGAATGGTCGGAGAGGACTGAAGGACCTGCGAGGACCGAAATGCCAGCGATGACCGAAATGCCTGCGAAGATTGAAGGGTCGGCGAGGATCGAAGGGCCGGCGAGGATCGAAGGGCCGGCGAGGATCGAAGGGCAAGCAAGCTTGGGTGCGAAGAAAAGCGGTGCAACGAAGTGATCTGAAGGCGCGAGAGTCGAAGATATCGCTAACGAAGAAGACGAAGGCGGACGAAGATGTCTTCAAACAATTCCAATACGGAGGTGGAATCAAGACAAGATATACTTCCTCCCTTCCTGCAAGAAGGCTGGCGGGAAGGGAGTCTTCAAGGTCCTCCAACGATTACTGGTGATTAGCGCAAAAATTTTGGCTCTGATATCATGTGAGATTTTGAGATAGAATTGAGAGAGATATTGAATTGAGAGAAATTTTTTTTATTTTTCTCTTTTTGAATAGGAACTAATTACAACATATATTTATACCCTAATACATGGAAAAAATTAAGATAATTTCTAAACAGATAAATAAATAAAATTTGACATAATACTGGTAAGTAATTATTAGTGAATCACTCCTAATAATTACAGACTAATTTCCTGCTAATAATTATGAAGATTCTGTAATAATTACTAAGTGATTGCCTCCTCATAATTACGAAGATTCTACCATCTGATTTTGTCCTTCTTAATTGACATGTTTTCACAAGATCCAAGTACTAAGAACCAAAAAAGAATCAAAGAAACGCAAAAGTGAAAATTTGAAGCGTGATCTACAAAACGAAAGCACAAATTGAGAATTAGATTTCTTGCCTCGGCTTTTGCGGTCAAATCGACTGAAGAAACCAGTCGAGGATGACCGATGAAGATGGAGCTTTGTGGACAGATGGTGTCAGCTAACTGCTCCTTCAGGTTGCAGTCTTTGTATTTCCTTTGTAGATTATTTGATTCTATCTCCATCCTCTAAAGGGTTCAACAAATCAGTAAGAACTTCAAAAATCCTCAATTATCTCTTTTATTCTACTTCAATAACCCATCAATAACTACTCAATAAACTCTAGTACAGCACACGCGACAGTATATTATTGGAGTCCGCACGTTGAGCTGTGTCCAGACTCTATAAAAAGTATTTCTTTATCTTGAGACTTCTATATGTAAAAACTTTTTATTTTAAGGTTTATTTGGGACGGTTGCAGCTATTTGAAGAAGCTTTTAAGAAAATAATGTAGTGGCTATTACAAAATGTTTTTTTTAAGTCAGATAACAATTTTCTAACATCCACTGCAGGTAGCCAGGTATGGTGGAAAAATATAACTTTCAACTATAAATTGCAAATAAAACACAATTTTGCTAAAAAAAAGGACTATGGTAGGGTTTTTTTGGAGCAGCTGCAGCTTATTAAAAAGCAGCTATGAAACTGCTGAAAAATAATATAATATTTAATAAACTGCAGTGTCAATTATTATTTTTTTATTTCTAAACAATCAGTCCATAACTAAAAAATTGTCACTACCTAGTCATAGTCAAAATTAGTGTAAAAACACACATATTCGCGACAAAATATTACATCCAAACTATGCACGTAGAGTTACGTGCGGAGCCCAATCCATGGGAGACACGTGGAATCCCACAATAACACGCAATAACACGGGAATAACACGAATGAATATTTCTCGTGTTACTCTGCGGTTAGCGGTGTTTTGGGCGGAATAACGCGAGAATATTCCCCCGTGTTATTTCGCATTCTTCATGTGTTATTGCAGTATTATTGTAACACTGAGAATATCCCCTCGTGTTATTCCGCATTATTCCCATGTTATTCTGCGTAGTGTTGATGTGTTATTATGGTGGTGTTACAATACCACTATAATAATGTGGAAAAATACGGGAATAATACAAAGTAATATTTTCCGTGTTATTCCCTTTATTATTCCGCCCAAAATACCGTTAATCGCGGAGTAACAAGAGAAATATTCCTTCTTGTTATTATCGTGTTATTGCACGTTATAGCAAGATTCCACGTGTCTCCCATGGATTGAGCTCTGCACATAACTCTACGTAGGGGTGTAAACGAACCGAACACGAACGAACATAGCTAGTGTTCGTGTTTGAAATGATCGAACACATCACTGTTCGTGTTTTGTTCGTTTAACAAACCGAACGCAAAAAAATTGTTCGTGTTCGTCTCATTTGCTTATCGAACGAATCGAACATGAACTTCCTGACAAACCAAACACGAACTATTCGCGAACAACGAGCTTTTTTGACAGCCCTAGCTTTGATAGCATACTCCCTCAAATTGAAGCAAATTGATCAGGTATTCTGTGCACATTAGGTGATCCTTACTTCCTCAAAATGAAGCAAACCGAATAAGGCGTTTAGGGTTTTGTTTAGGGTTTTATTTTAATATATAGTATAGTATATTAATTATAATATTACAATATTTATATTAATATAATTAATATTCTAATAATATTATTATTATTAATAATTTATCATATATTATAAGTTATAAAAGTTTATTTATTTAAATATGATAAATTTTTATAATATATAATTATTTTTAAAATATCATAAATTTTTTATATATAATTATTTTATATTTCGAACAATAACGAATCGAACACGAACGAACACATGATTGTTCGTGTTGGGTTCGTTTAACAAACCGAACGAAAAAATTTGTTCGTGTACGTCTCGTTTGCTTATCAAACGAATCGAACACGAACTTCTTGACGAGCCGAACACGAACTGTTCGCGAGCAAAGAGCTTTTTTGACGGCCCTAAATCTCTACATCCGGATGTAATATTTAGCTCATTTTCGCAGCCCAAAATGTAATTTATTTAAAGAGATAAAACTGCCCGCCGCCCGAAATGAAACCTCACTTGGCCATTACCAGTCCACCATGCAGACCCAGGCATCCCCCATCTTCACTATTCTTGTCCAAGAGAACCATGGGTGCGGCTAACCCCGGTCGCGCGAAGAGTAACCCTTCAGGCCTGTTCCCGAGTCACACGTTCGAACGCCGAAGGGATTTTTCTTCTCGGGGAACTATTGATTTCACAACTGCGTTTTCGATTACGGGAGAGATGCAGCTCTCGCCATTCATCGTTCTTCTCCTTTTTCTTGTCGTTTACTCGCCAATCGTTGCGCTTGGCGACCAGCTCAGTCCAAAGGAGTGCGAAAATCTAGGGTTCACCGGTCTCGCTCTCTGCTCCGATTGCAATACTTTTGCACAGTACGTCAAGGACGAAGGTTTGCTTCTAGTCTGTCATGATCCGTTCAAGAGTTTGAAACATTGTGATTCATGTATGCTACAAGATATTTTAAATGGATTTATTTTAACTTATCTACGGCCCGATTTGGATTCTTTGTTCATCATTCGATTGTTCTTTTTTTTGGTTCTCTATCGTTTAATATGTGAACTCGAATGGAGTTTAAATTTGGCACCTAAATATAGCTGTGGATATGGCGTGGGGTGTAAAACCAACAACGATTCTCAACTAATGAAAATTTAAACTATGAAAACATTGTCTGTTTTGAGGATCAATTTGAGAGCACTTTCTTTGTTGTCGAACTAAGGTGTTGTTTGGTTTTTTGAGTTATTTAAAATTGCAGTCTTACTGCAGGCCAACTAAAATGCATATGCACAAGTGCACATACCTTATAATCGGTTAGTCATGAAAACTATGGTTTCATCAACGTCACATATCATAATCTTGACTCATTTTTTAATAAAATATTGACTGGAAGACAAATAGACTAAAAATTTCATAAGAACTCAAATACGGAGTATTATGTATATAAGAAGTTCTATTATTATCCAACAAATTGGGTGAAGACTTGGAAAGGATACTCCAACTAAACTCACAAAAAAATGCTGATCCAATAGTTCTAACTAATTCTAATTCTCTTGAATGATCTAATTATAGTTTTTAAAATGTGTATGTTTTTATCCTAAACTCTTGTTGATCAGAGCACCAATGCAATGCATGTAATGAAATTCAAAAAAATTCAAAATTTCAATAAGATTAGCCGGACAAAAACATGAAAAATTAGTAATTCTGGAGGTCCCTGAAACCAACTAACTTTAAAAATTAAGCACCCATGTGAGATTTTGTAAGAGAACTTGCACTAGAAAAGGGAAGAATAAATTAAAATAAATTTGAATCTATGTGGAAGGGTCAAAAATAAGTTTTGATGAAACAGCAAATGACTATAAACAAAGGACTAGGGCTGTCAAAAAAGCTCGTTGTTCGCGAACACTTCGTGTTCGATTCGTTCGATAAGCAAACGAGACGAACACGAACAATTTTTTTTCGTTCGGTTTGTTAAACGAACCAAAAACGAACAGTGATGTGTTCGTTCGTGTTTGATTCGTTATTGTTCGAAATATAAAATAATTTAAAATAATTATATATAAAAATTTTATGATATTTTAAAAATAATTATACATTACAAAAATTTATCATATTTTAAATAATTAAACTTCTATAAATTATAATATATGATAAATTATTAATAACAATAATAATATTATAGTATTAATTATATTAATATAAATATTATAATATTATAATTAATATACTTATACTATACATTAAAATAAAACCCTAAATAAAACACTAAACGTCTTATTCAGTTGCTTCATTTTGAGGAAGTATGAATTATCCGATGTGTAAGGAATACTCGATAAATTTACTTCATTTTGAGGAAGTATGCTATCAAAGCTAGGGCTGTCAAAAAAGCTCGTTGTTCGCGAGCAGTTCGTGTTCGGTTTGCTAGGAAGTTCGTGTTCGATTCGTTCGATAAGCAAACGAACGAACACAAACAATTTTTTTTCGTTCGGTTTGTTAAACGAACCAAACACGAACAGTGATGTGTTCGAATATTTCGAACACGAACACTAGCTCTGTTCGTTCGTATTCGGTTCGTTTACACCCCTACAAAGGACTATATTAAGAGATGAGGAAGAAGTTAGGAAGGCAAATCTTCATGAGATTGTTCCCAAATAAGGTGTCTAAGAGCTTCAAAAGCTGGCACAATGGTTGATCATTTTGTTCTCCTTGCTTCCTCCACAACATATATTAGGGCTTGAGATGATAGGGGTATATGGGTTTTCTTGCTATAGATTAGTTGATGAAACAATATAAGAAGAAGAAGAATCCATCAAGTAGCATTGTAATCTCTTGAAGTTCTATGGAGAATTGGACCTTATTTAGGTTCCTATTTGTAAAAAGGGAATAGTAAAGAAATCTAGGGGTTTATTTATAAAAGCATTGTAATAGCCTATTATGCCCATGTTATGAATGTACAAAGCAGGTTTTGTACAATTCTTTCTTTATGTTATCAATGCCCTAATCCTAGCAGTCGTCGTTGGTGCTTCTTTATCGTCGGGATGGGCGTGCAAAGACCGATAACTTCAATTTTCCTCTTCGTTCCGCTTCATCATTGTGAAGTAATCGTGATTAAAGCTAACTGGGCGACAGCGAAGGGATCATAGCATGAAACCTCGTGATACATTCGCGATTAGAGCAATCCGAGAATTAGACGACGCGCTCAGCTATGCCCTAGGACCAAATTGACGTTCGGCTATTGGATCACGACAGAATGGTTCAAGGGGCTCGGTGAAGTGTAGGGTGAAGCGGGTGTAAAACTAGAACAATGGAGGAGAGAGCTTTGGTTCTACGTGTGTGAGAGGACAATGAAGGCTTGGGAATAGTTGAGTTGAGGATGTCAGAAGATGGAGATAATGCAGGAGGTAAAGGTTTGGAGCTTCAAGGGAAGATAGATCCTGAAATTCTAAAGGTCTTGGTCGGGCTCATACAGGGAGCTAGCATCTCAACAGGAGCTGCATGTCAGCACGTGCTTCGACATAGGTGAAGCTAGATCTCCCTCCTGTGAATCTAAAACTTGATGGACTTGCCACATATTTGAGTTGGTCACGTTGGATAGAGATAACTCTAGTAGAGAAGAGACTAAAGGGATATCTGATGGGGGTCGAGCAAAAGAGTGACAGTGCTAAGAGGGATGGGTGTAGGACCACATTTGCCTTGCTTTATACCTGGCTACTCAACTTGATGGCTCCATTGATTGCCTCATCAGTAAATGGCATTCGAAAGGTGAGCGAAATCTGGGTGAAGCTGGATAACATCTATGCTGGAGCTGAGAAGCACGTGAGGGTGTTCCAAATTCAACATGAGATAGAGATAGTGATTCAGAGTGAGAGATCGATTCTGGAGTACTATGTAGAGCTGGAGCTACTGTGAGCAGATCTTGAGCACTTCTCCCCTATGTCGATATTTGGTGGTCCGGAGTGCAAGAAATGAGAGATCCTTACACATATGAAGATTATGCAATTTTTGGCTCATTTGAACTTGGACTTTGATTATATGAGATTTGTCTTCCTAGCTTAGGCGATTATCCCTTTATTATACGAGGCCATTGTTGAGATGATATAGAAAGAGAGTCACATGAAGCTGCACTCTTAACCGAGTGGACTTCCTGGTGCACGATCAACTTTGGCTGATGTAATAACTGATTTTTGAGAAATTTGATAAAATTTTTGGCGACATACAATGTACCCTAATTTTTGCATCCCTTAGCTTTCAATCGAAATAATTTTAGTAATTCTACAAGATAAATTGATCAATTCCATGCAAAACATTGTATGTAAATTATGAACGAATTGGGACATATAAAATTTAAGCTTTTCAGTTTAATTAATTAACTTTAATTAAACTTAATTAATCCATAATCCTACATTAATCCCGCAGCTTCACTGTAGCCAACCGACATTCCTTCGCCTCATTTCTTTCTCCCTCTCCCGATACTCCTCTCCCTCTCATTTTCATTTGGCAGAAGCTTCTGTGAGGAGCTGCGATTGCAGCAGGCCTGCAGACGCGAGCAGAAGGGACGAGCTATCACTGGTAACTTGCGGCCCACTCCCCATTTCCAGATTTACTCTCTCCCTTTTTCTCTCGGTTTCCCCCACACGAGAGGTTCTCCTGATTCATTCATTTCCCACAAGTTTTTGCGCGACTCTGCATCATAGTAGAGTCCCGATCGTCAATTAAGCGACCCACAGAGTGCGCAATCTACATTTTAGGGCTCTGGAGTATTTTTAGTGAGTATAAAACCCTCTTTCATATTATTTGAGAGTTCCATTTTCTTTCTCTTGCTTTCATTTTGATTTTTGCCTCATTTTTCCGTTCTAGTAGTCATTGGAGGCGCTGATCTTGTGTTGAAAGTTTCGAATATGATTTGCGAGCTCCATAATGTATTCTAACACGAATCCAATGAATGAAAGAGGTGTTTAAGAAGATAAGAAGAATAAAGGTGATGATTTGGCCGCTTTGGAAAAGAGCTGATTGTCAAGAAGGCTGTTTAAGGTATATTTTAGCAGTTAAGTTACTTTATGAGCCTAGATATCCTTAAATCCTAAGTTAACTGTGGTTCTAGGTTATTTGTCTGGGGCGGCAGACTCGAGGTGAGAGTGTGGATATTCACTGTAAAGCGACCCCCGTAAATTCAGGTGAAGTAATTTTATGGTAATTTAAAATGATTACTTCAATTAACAATAATTTTTTAAATTGTAAAGTTTAATATTTTATTTTATAGATTATTAAGCTCAATAAAAAAGTTACCGTAACATCTCACCAGTTATTGAAGATCAAGAATTTAGTGTGGCAATTGAGTTAAGTAATTGCTTTTCTAAATTTTAGTAAAATTCATTATTTCAGATTGTATGTTTGACTTCATGTATGCCCTAATTTAATCAGATCTTTCATATTGATAGGATATATATGCATGATAAGCATAATAGGAAAAGATGTGCATGCATGAAAAATATGCATAAGATGAATGATATTTAGATATACATTATATGTAAGTTTGACATGTAAGATAGACATGCAGGAAAGATATGCACGATATAAGTAAAAGATATGTATGAGATAAATATAATTAAGAGATATGCTTGAGATATATATATGAATGATATGAAAGTTATGTCTAATGAATAGTTGTACAACAGAATAAATATGCATATTAGCAGATGCATAAAAATGTTTTAAAATAATGTATGTATGAAGAATGTAATAGCTTGCATATACATGTTCAGAGGTAATTTCATCCCCAGATGATACAGACAGCGATGTCAGCGTACCCGCTTTGTAGAGTTTTTCTACCAATCCAGATAAATTTGGTCATAGACAAGGTGGAGCCGTGGTGGTCGAAAGAGTAGAAAAGGGTGTTGTCAGACAAAACTGTTGGTAGCAGAGGAGGGAGAGGCAGTTGTTGTTTTTATTAATGAGGATCATGAGTGTCTGGAGTTGTTGAAGATGATGCAGAAAGCATGATGAGATATGACTGAGGATGCTTCCAATCATTCTTTATCAAAGTGTAATATTGTCGTTTATGCTCACTCTGACATATTTATTTATGATACACTCTATTTCTATCACTGGATCATCATAATGTATAGTAGATTTTGGTGCATCTCGACATATGATAAGTACTACTAGAGAGTTTTCTTTCTATACTCTTTTAGCAATACCGAAGAGCATGCAATCTGTTGACGGCACAACATAACCTGTAGTTGGTAAGAGTACAGTGAGGGGGACCGATCTAATGACTTTGTCAAATATTTTGCATCCTACTTCTTTTCTAGTAAATCTTTTATCCAATAGTGATATTACCTCTAACTAAAATATAATGTTTCTTTTGATATTTCAAAGGTGGTCTTCCAAGAGAAAGTGACGGGTCAGATGTTTGGGATTGGAATGTGACAGTGAACTTTGGTACTTAGACCAGGAGATGATGAACACATCTTTGACATCAATCATAGAGAGAGGTGGAGTAGGAGAATCTAGGGGGAGTGTGTGGAATATGTTGTTGCCACATCCCAAACGTATGGGAAATAAACAAGCTTGTTTTCTCGGGGTTGGTTACTCTTCATTTGTGACTTGTGGTGCTTGTGAGTTTGGTAAGCTTACTAGAAGCCCTTATATCAGTTTTGGGAATAGAAATTTTGGTATTTTTTACTTGATACATTCTAATGTTGGGGGACTTTGTTCTATAAGTTCTACAAATGGTTATTGATATTTTGTGACTTTTATCGATTGTTTTTCTTATGTTAGTTGGCTATATTTGATGAAAAATAAGGTTGATGTGTTTGTTTGCTTTAAAGACTTCCATAAGACAGTCGAACTCAATATGATGCATTAATGAATTTATTGAGATCTGATAATGAAATAGATGATATCAACAAAATATTTTGGGAATACTTATTAGCCCACGAGATACAAGCATCAAACCACATGTCCATGTACACCAACATAACTTGGAATAGCGGAGAGGAAAAATAAACACCTTTTATAGGTAGATCGAGGCATGATGATCACAATGAATGTCCCAAACCATTTATGGGGACAAACAGTTTTGTTAGTTGCTTAATTGATTATCAGAATGTCATCTAGGGTGTTGGATTGGAAGTCTCCTAGTCATATGTTGAAAAGAGATAATAGCAGGATCCTTCCAATGAAGGTGTTTGGGTGTGTATGTTTTGCGAAGGATAATAGACTATTAGTCGGGAAGTTGGAGCACAGAGCTGTGAAATGTGTGTTCGTATGTTATTCTGCTATCCAGAAGGGGTATGTCTGCTGGAGCCCGATAGAGGAAAGCCCGATGGTTTGTGCTGTGCTACACCCATGAGGTGACTTACCCAATACAGAGATGAGTGGCAAGAGGGGTGAGTAGAAATGGTGAGAGAGGTATACGTGGGAGCAATGCATGGACATGTAATGTGGGTTGAATCAATTGAGGAACCGGAAAATGAGGAGAGTGAACCTGAGGTGGTGGGATTCAAGCTAAAGGCGAGCTAATGATGTACATGGAGAAGAAAACAAAATGATGGAATGGTGCTTGCAATGCCACTTGTGCCAGCTAGTCCCTTGTCCTGCTCTTCTCTAACTCTTGAGACGCCAACACCATCCACCTCCGACTCATAATTCTCAGGTGATATGATACTTCCTCCATCTTCTCCTAACCCGCCTACTTTAAAGAGTACCTTTAGTAGCAATGTAGGACATCCTCCCAATTGTTTTGAGTGAGAACATGACATTGCTAATTTTATTTTATATTCTAACATATTGCCTTTATATGGAGCATTCATTTCAATTTGTATACTGTCTTGATACCTATGTGTTGGCAGGTTGCTGAATACAATCCGAAATGAAAAGACTATACTTGAAGAGCTTAGTGCTCTTGATAAAAAATTGAACATGGGAGATAGTGCTACTACCAGCGGGAAAAAAACAGTTGGGTGCAAGTGGATCTTTACAGTGATGCAAACTCCAGAGGAGAATGTGAAGTGGTACAATGAACGATTGGTGACGAAATGGTACAATCAGACATATGATATTGGTTATGATAAAATCTTTGCAACTATAGCAAATGTGAGCACAATGAGAATAATGGTTTGTCTGGCAGTGAATAATGGATGGAGATTACACCAACTTGATGTGAAGGGTGCATGTTTTCATTGATGAGTTACTGGAGGAGGTATATATATCATAAGGAATCGATACAGTCCAGACAGTGAGCAAGGTATGTAGGCTTAAGGAGTTTCTGTATGACTTCAAGTAGTCTCCTTGAGCCAGGCTTGACAAGCTTAGAAAGACTATGATAGGCATGAGATATAAACAGATCAATACAGACCATATGGTGGTCTTTCGATAACATAAAGGGAACACCACTATACTTACTGTGTATGTTGATGACATCATTGTCACCAGCGATGATGAGACAGATGTTGCCTAACTAAATGTAAGATTTGGCAATGAATTTGAGGTGAAAGCTCGTGGACAACTCATATACTTTCTTGACATTGAAGTGACCCACTGACTTGAGGAGATGGTATTGTCTCGGAGAAAATATGTACTAAATCTCCTCACGGAAGCAGACATGCTGGGGTGCAAACCTGCAGTCTCTCTAATTGACCAGAAGGGCAAGATGAGTTACATGCAGGAGAACTGGTTGATTGTGAGAGGTACCAGAGATTGATTGGTCGTCTAATCTATGTGTGTCACACTCGACCCGACTTCTCTTTTGTAGTGAACATGGTGAGCCGCTACATGCATGATCTAAGGAAGGGTCATATAGATGCATTATATTAGATTCTCAGGAGTGCACTAGAGAAGGGGTTGCTTTTGGAAGAATGGTTGTGGAAGCATTGAGGGCTTTTGTGACGCTGTCTGGGCGAGTTGTGCATAGGATAGAAGATCCACCTCAAGATACTGCATGTTCGTAGGGGGCAACTTGGTCTCTTGGAAGAGCAAGAAACAGTTTGTAGTAGCGAAGTCGACAACAAAGGTAGGTAAATTGTTTCAAACATTTCTTTCTTTAAGTTCATATAAAAAATAGTACATTGCTGAAATACATTATCCCATCTAATCATAGCCAATGTCATCGGTATCTCTCAACTAGGTTAAATGCAGAGCAACTTGTATTGAGAAAATTTATCAACATTTAACGCCAGTGACCTATTGGCAAATACCTACTCTTTCTTTGATTCAAGCCCGAAGCAGCTGCCTTAATAACTCGCCATGAGGAATACTTCTATTAGACCTCCAAATATCACAACAAGAGGGAACAGTCCCAAAAATATGAGGCTTGCCACCTTTTTAGCTGTCCGCAATCTTTGTTCCTCCCGGTTTTCTTAGTATTTTGGGTGGCTGTAGTTTACTGGGATTTACTTGGGGAATGGGAACTTGAAGTGTGAATGGAATTCTAATGGCTTCTTCAAGTACTAGTTGCAGAACTGCTGTTTGGTTATTTAATAGATTAATTTTATTCCTGCAGTTAACATCAATGTCATCCGTTGAAAGCATCGTCTGTTTCATGCATTATAGATTTGTTTTAATTTATCACGGCTTTAGGAACTTATTATTATGGTTGATCTTTTTTGAACTGTTATTTTGATCGCTTTTGTAGTTGATCTTACTGATACGCATAAGAATTTTGTAACATTTGATGCCTACTTTGAGTGCTGATCATGAACCCTTGCTCTATATGCTTATGTTGCAACTTTTGGCTATACGGAAAACATCATAGTAAGGCTCGATGGTGGAGGCACCTTGTTTCTAACCTCCTATGTTTGAAGGATATTGTCTTTGTTTAAAGCCAAATTAACTGTATTCTTTAATTAATTTCTTGACTACCATGGAAGAATTTCTCGTGTGTAAAAAACATGTTATATTGGTTCAGGCGAGTTATCTATGCTTGTCTAGATCATAATCTCTCAAGTACTTAGTGTGTACCTGATGAGCATATGCAAGATCAATGATTAATTTCACAATGTAGTCAGATTAATATGATTAAGCTCAAAATTGTCATTTGCTGCCACTGCAGAATTGGTATCTGATTGCCGCAAGTGTTGCTCAGATGATACTAAAGATTCCTCGAGCAAGGTAAAAATCTTTTATATCCATCTATTAATTTTTTTTTTAAATCATTGGTTTGGAAAGCTACTATTCGTTTCCCACTACTTTGTGTGGACGCCCAAAATTATTGACTAACCATCACATGCATTAATGAAATTACACTGTAAGGCTTATTGGCAATTTTGTTTTCGTTGGAACTTGATACTGATGAGATAAAATTTCTGTATTTTTAGTTTTCAAAGTTATGTAAACAAACATTTCTTTATACTAAATTGGGTGATTTTTGGTGTTTCTTGCGGGCAGTTTTTAACTTTTTTTACCATTCAAGACCTCTTGTTTAGGAACTTCATAGCATTCAGACAGAGATCTATGATTTGAATTCTTCCAAATTTCAGCAAGAGCATATCATTCCACTGATCTTAAACCAAAAAAATGAGGGGAGTGAGTATCTTTGCAAATCTATCATCAATATTTTTAAAATTTTGGTTTTTTTTCATACTAATGCTATTTAAACTAACAATTGTATTGTATACTAGTTAGCACTTATGATTAAACCTGTTAATTCTAATATCAGATGATAAAATTGAGAGTTGAATTGAGGTTGGCGACTAATATCATAATTTACATTAACATTCATGAATTGAATTCAGATTTGAGTTTTAATAATTTTAGGATTTTCCCATAAATGAGGCTCCATGATTTAACCTGATTACAGAGAGAACTAGAAAAGAGTTTGCTTGGAGGTACTTGTAAATAACAAACAACTAAACCTGATGTGAAAAAAATTACAAGAGTTGGCTGGTTGGTGTGCTTCGCCAGTGATAGTGGAAATTGAACAAAGGCTATGTATAAAACTAAGATTTCAAAATGTTATGTGCAATTTAAGAGAGTTTATAGGTTATTATATGTTGTTGAGAAGATAACAATAAATTTGATATTGATATAGTAATTGCAAAGAGTTCAAAGATAAAATTATGAAGAATAATTAAATTGGTGATATAATGATTGCTACTAATTTAGTTATCAATGAGGACATCATATCCTCAAATCAAATTAGAAGATAGTTAAAAAAAAATTAGTTTGGAATGACATTGATTAACTATTATAGCATATACTCGTGGAAGAAAGAAAAAATATTAGGTGTGACTTAAACATATAATAGTTAGCGATGTAAATGAGCCGAGCTTGAGTGAGCCTAGTGTTTGTTAGTATTCAGCTCGTTCAAAATTTTATTAGTATTCAACTCGTGTATATTATGTTTGTGTTCTACTTGATTGAAATTTGTTTGTTCGTTTCAGCTCGTGTTCGGCTCGAAATTAGCTTGAAGTATTTATAAAAATTAATAAAATTTAATATTTTTTAAAACACAATATAAAAACTTTATAATAATAATAATATTTATTTATTATTTAAGTAATTCGAGCCAAATTGAGCCTAACACGATGAGCCAAACACGATCAAATAAAAGCTTGTTTGTGTTCACCTGTTAATAAATCGAGCTCAAAAGAATTGTTTATGTTTGTTCGTTTGTTTAAGGAACGAATCAAACGAGCTACATAGCTAGCTGAACACGAGCTGTTCGCGACCGACAAGCTTTTTTGACAAACCTAGTTATAGTACTATGACATAATTCATTCTACATATGGAATAATTGATAGAAATGCAAGGAGAAACTGTATGATTTCACAGTAGTGTAGGATGAATATATACTATAAGAAATGGAGAGATTTTTTTTTTTTTTTTTGCTTGCTTTAAGACTGAAGTCATTAAATAAAAAATGGACTTTATTTTTATTTAGCTGGAAATAAAATCTTTTTGCAAAGGTTTTAATGCCACTTTAAGGGGCAGTTAAATTCCCACTTCAAGGGAGAGTTTAATTGCATATAATAGAGTATTATATTATGGAACTAAATCATATGATTGCTAAAAGAATGTTCTGTATAAAAAAAATAAAAAAATAAAAAAAATCACCCCAAGGTAAGATGGTAAAATTTGAAATATGTGAAATTATTAATATTTCAAGATAGGTTGCTAATCAATTTAATTTGGAATCAATTTGTTATCCAAATTTGATATGGGAAAAGATGACTAGTTCCATTACGAAGATTGTTGTTAAAATTTTTTATTCTATAAACAGTTTGTATATTTTTAAGGAAACATGGTGGTGGATTGAGGAGGTATTAAAGATTGTAAAGAAAAAATATGTAATTAGAAAAGTTGCTAAAGATAATTACTATCGAGGCATTTATTGATTAGAAGAAATAGAAGAAAGCTGGAATGTATGTAAAGAGTGTAGCAGACAAAGCAAAAGCTACAAGTTTGAGTAATTTATATAATTGGCTAGGTGTTAAAGATGGAACATAAAATAAAATAACTAAGTTAATAGATCTAGAATTTTTGATCAAATTGAATTCATTAGAAGTGATGATCTTTGGATATTTTTTTTTAAATAAAGATATATGAAAAATGAAATGCTGCTTTCAAAAATTATTAGAAAGAATTGAGACCATCCTTAAAATATGATTATGAAACATTGAAATTGATTTAGTTTTAAAGAAGTTAATAATAATAAAGCTTTAGTATAAGCTAAAATTCTTGTTAAGATTTGAAAATTTAATTGTTTGGTCAAGGGAATTTTCAATTTTGAAGATTATGGGAATTTTAAATGATTTGAGAGGTATTTTAGGCTAATATTTAAGAACAAAGGACATGCGCAAGATTATGGTAATTATCCAGCAATTTCATGTGTACTATAATAAAATTAAGTGAGAATAATGGAACCTAGTCTTAAAAAATTATGTTGGTATCAAATAATCACTTTTGTTTATTCCAAAAAGATTCTTTATAGAAGAAATTTTTATAATTAAGGCAATTATTGTAAAGATATATAGAACAGAGAAACGATTCTTTATATGGTTTCTTATGATTTTTAGAAGGTAAACGAGTGAGTACTGCAGTAATTGATTTGATACACCATACGGATTATGGAAATATCTTGAAATTTGGCTTCACATTAAAGAAAAAAAATTCAAAAGGTAGGTTGAAGTTATTAAAGATATATATGATATAGCATTAATTTGTATTAGAATTGTTGGGCGACCAAAATTTTACCAAATGTAGTATGATGATCTTATCAAGGATCAAAGTTAAGTTAGCATTATTTTGTATTGGTTATAGAGATGCTAACAATTTATATTCAAATTTTAGTGCCTTGGTTTATACTTTAGCATAAGCTACTTCCTATCAGTAAGATATTTGCTACATTAAGTGAAAGCTAAAACAATGAAGAAAATGTTTAGAAAATAACAATCTAGGATTACTATAATAAAAATTCAGTATATGAGATGCAAATTTAGTGGGTTTGATCTTGATAATTTTTTGACAATGTTATTGGAAAATAAAGTGATACGTAGGTGTGATAAGTATATTATGAATCTATTATAGAAGATGTGAATATAAATGAGAATATTGCTTTTAGAGTTGTGTATATGCGATTAAAATGGAGAAAGATCATGTAATAATAGAATATCATTGAAACATGAAAGATAATGCTATAAAAGTGCATTTAGGAGAGTTTTTTTTTTTTATGGATCTTTTAGTGGCAAAAAACTGCTGAAAACCAAATTGTGCTTGACATAAATAAAAATGACATGGTGCATGCATGGCTAAATTGAGAAAAATATTTTGAAGGATGATTTTATTGAAGGGAAAATGATTTTAATAGAAGACTAAATTGTTGATAACAAATCTAGCGGTTTAAAAATTTATAACAATGGGTAAGAAATGCACGCATTAGACAAGAATATAAAATTAGCTTCAAAAGATTGTGAGGGTAAGGAGGTTAATCATAAACATTTATAAAAAAATTAGTATAACACTTTATGCATCACCAGTGAAAATTCATAAAACCTATTTCAATCCGTTGAGATAAGGTTAATGACTTGCAGTATTTTGGAGCCAAATTGGATTGCCAAACCCCAACAATAGATTTTGAAGAAAAGCGTTCTTGTTTTCTTATCTTTGTGGACCCTAGCTTATTAGCCTTTTTTTTTTTTTTTGCAATTTCTAGGTTCTTACGGCCTGAATTAAAGATTTTTTTTTTGTTTTGGTGGCTAAACTTGCTTCACTATCAATCTTATTGACACACCATTATTATTTTTTGACCTTTTTGTTGTATATTATTCAGAAAGTCTATCGCACAAAGTTGAAGCTATGGTAGTCCAAACAATGCAGTGGACAAAATATGAAATCAACAAACAATTATAAGTATTTGGGGAATTGTAAAATTCCTTCTTTTATAATAAATGTAAACTTCTGGTGAAAGTTATTTTATTTATTTAATAATGTTTTCAAATAAAAGTTCCAAATTAAACTAAAGTAGCCCTATTTATATTGTGGCAATGTGGCTTTTAGATGAATGTTATTAGCTAATATATTGCTCTACAGGTTATTTTCTGAAGATTTCAGAACAAGTAATAGCTTCCTGGAATCTAAACCTTTTTGTTTATTTATCTTGTTTGTGGAGACCACCCATCTTAATTGACTCATTTGAAGTGGCAATGCACATATTCTTAATAATTACTAGTTTTTGTTTTTGGAGATGCATTCCATAAACATCCATACTTAACAAATTTTTGGTGGGTTGGATTTAATTTCAGGTTTCATATTCTGGTGCTATATTAGAGGTTTGCATGAGAAAGCTGGTTTTTTACCCTGATGTTGCGGCATTCATTGAGGAAGAGAAAGATCAATTCCCGTCTGTCAAGGTTCAGTATGTGTATGCTTCACCTCCAAAACTGGTAATGCTTGATGAATATGGAAATCACGTGGAAACAATAAGGTATGTTTGGTTAGGCTGTCCCTTATTTTATATGCATTATCTTAAGTGTTATTTCTGATTGCATTCCATTGTAAGTTCCTTTTAACTTTTCCCTCCTACGTGAGAATGACTGAATACTGTCTGACTATGTCAATTTTGTGCCGCATCAAGTTAGCTGTTGTTTTTATATAGACTATTGCAAATTACTGAAGAAACTTGTTAGGTGTTTCAGTTTGGTTACACCTTCTTAGTTATCATATATCTGTGTATTTGCTTTACTTTGTATTACATAAATTTCATGCGTCCATCCTTCTTCTGTGGAACCTGTAATCTTTGTGACCAACGAAGTAATATAATTTTTAGTGGATCTGCCTAACCTGACCGCATCAAGTTAGATTTACAACATTTTGTTGTTATTTTATGTTTCTCAGTGCTTTTGCTTCTTTTCAAGTGATGGGCCCTTATGCTGGAATGGTTTAAGCATGCAGTGATTTATTTATTCAGCAAATGTCTGGCTTATGTGATAAAACATCTTTTAGTAAGTAAATTATCAAATTCAATGTATTAAACTACTTGGCTTAATACAAATCTCTACTAAACTTTTCAAGGAGAAGGTTTGATTTGTTCGAAAAATGTGCTTAAAATTCTCCAGTATTGCTCTAACTTGTGTTAAGTTTATTTCATATAGACATAGCCAAAGAACACTATCAACATATTTGTACAAAACAAAACTTGTAGACCACTATCAACAGAGTCTATGATATTCGATCGGTCTGCGAAACCAATTTTATAAGCCAACAAGTTCCTCTATTTAATACAAAAGATTAAATAGGGTTTATATTACCTTGGTCCTAAAGTTCCCTATAAGGGCAAGCCCTTATAGTTAATTACATCTTAAATGACGGGAGTCATTTAAGAAAACTCTCGATTAAGATTAGTGGTTCTGCTTTCAAGAATTTCAAGGTTCAGGTTTCCAAGATTGGACATAAGAAAGTCAAAAGGGAATGACTCAAAATGAGAACAGTTTATTTTAGGAGTCCAAAGGGACGAGTAAGTAGGGGATGTCACAAACCTGTCATTGGAATGCCAATAAGTTCGTATGACTTCTTTGCTCTATGAGAGGAACCGCGTCCCTCAACTTATGGATCCCGAAATGCCTCAGCTCGCACATCGGCCACCTACCTCGTTCGTCGCATTGCCTCCTAGTCGAAATCGAAGTCTTCGTCTATTGTCTTCTTCTCTCAGACAAGAGCCTCGGCTGCAAGAGGTGCGGAAGGCTGGAGCGACGCCAGGTTGGGGGAGCGGCGGTGGCGTGACCGGCAGCGAGGCCGACGGTGAGGGGGAAGGTTCGCGTGACTAGGGTTTGTGAGAGAGTGCCGGCACTGGAGAGATGGGGGAGGCGCTGTTTTGCGTGAGTCCCTTAGGGCGTGCATGAGTTTAGGTTTTATAATAGTTTTTTTTTTCTTTTTTATATATTATTTTAATAATTAAAAAGCCCTCGATTTGTGCAATTTGCTCGTGCACTGAGCACTAGCAAAATGGGTGTCCTTCCCGGCTGAAGTCGACGTTCCAGACGCAATGGTGCGATCCGTTTCTTCATCCGGGGTCGTTCGGACAACCTCATCGACGGTCGGGTCAAACACGCGTCGAATTCAAATTTTGTCAAAATTTCGGCTTGCAGTCGATCGTTTCAAAATTTAATTTTGATTCTGATTAATTTTAAAACAAATGAATATTCGTGCGATGCGAATTTCGATGTTTGAACGTGTCGACGATCCGAATTGCGAAATTCCTGCGTGCAGAGGTGCGAATTATGCACGAAACAACCCTATGGCTTAGAGGTCCTACTGGCACTCATTTTGAGCTCCGTCGTGTTAGTTTCGACCTTCTAAATGTTAGAGGTCGGCAACTATACATGCGGAACTTAAAAAACAAGTAGGGAGTTGGCTCGAGTTTCTAAAATAAGGTGGGTCCAATCTCTAGTTCTCTGGGATAGTCAAAAGGAATCCTATGGCTAGATCCTAAACACTAAAAAGAGAGAAAGACCTCACCAAAAATGAGCTCAACAACCTGCAAAATCAAGACAGTAGGCAAAAAATCAGCCTAGTGCAATCATTAAAAATATAGATAATTTATTTCAATTCATACTTCATTCACATTCACATATACTTGAAAATGTGGAAAATTTATATAACCAAAATTGATATACAGAGCTGCTAAATCTAAAAATAAAAGCACGTACCCAAAAGTCTGTATAATTTTCTAAATTATATAATGCAAAAATTTTATATGTTTCATATGGTTACTCGACCTGGTGCTCTTTATCCTTTCTTGAAATCAACAACATAGATTGAATAATGAAAGCTAAAGAAAAATTTATAGTCAAAAAAGAAATAACATGCATGATCACTATTAATCAGATGCAGCATAACATAAAATATCATAACATACTTTAATCATATAAACCATCCAAATGATCGCATTAAATGCAATAAATCTTGACATGTATTATCATGCATTTCATCCATCCATGTGCAATCATAGACATATCCATAAGAATTTCATAGTCAATCATTTTAATCATAGAAATGTCACTTATAATTTAATAGGTTATGACTACTTTCATGTCATTTAATGTCATTGGTTCGTCACTTAGCCCGAAGACTAATTAACTATTGATAAAGATTGATCCCCTTTGATTTTAATGGTTATCTACTTTTCGTTCCCATCTTATACCAACATTTCCCTACTTTTCATCACCGTTCGATACGGTGATGAAAAAGTATTATATGCATAAATCACATTATAGGAATACCATAAATCATTCATTGTAGGAAAACCATAAATCACATGCATTAATCACATTATAGGAATACCTGCATGTGAAACATGCTCATCATATTAAGACAATTGGGAAAAATCATAATTATTGTCAGTATCATTTCTAGCTGACATTCATGTAATCTTTGTAGGTATTTGACTATATGTGGAAAATTCTAATGCAATTATAGGCCAAATAAATCATATAAGAGTCCTAAAAATTATTATCCTTAATTTAGCACATGATTATTTCATCTGAATCAATGGAGCAACCTTATAAAGTGTTTTCTCAATCTCGCCTCGAGCTTGTCGCATAGTGTAAACCACTTCGAATTACAAAACCCTTGGGATTATAAGTTTTTGTTTATGCCCTGTTTTAATCCCTAAACATAAATCACATTATTTTTTATCTGAAAGGGGCTTCTCGGCATAAATTTACCTCCCCAATACCTTTCTATTCTACTCTTCCTTCTTTACCCTTCCTCCATTCATATTTTTCCCTCTCAAATTTCCTACTAACAACCCTACTGAGGTGTAGTTTGTGGTTATTGCCTAGCCACAGTAACAGAAAATTGCATGGAAGTTTTCAATTCATGGCAAATGCCAATATAAATCTTAGGGAAGTAAAGGAATGTCTCAAATATCATGAAAGAGAGGTTTATACTTGCTGATTTCTCCCTGAGACCCTCAGTTGTGAGCTAGTACTCTCTATGGGTGATGCACATGGCACCTGCTATGGTAGCCAACCGAAGGGTCTTTCACGGGAGGAAGAATTGAGAAACGTCAATTAGGGGATTGCGGTATTTAACATATATTCAACTAAATCATAGCTATCCTATTTCATCTCAGCCGCCACATGCGTTGTTTAGTGTGGGATGGTCAACTGGGAACAATAATAAGGGATTAGGTAAATATTAAGATTAATTAAGGATTAATTAGGTTTATAATTGAAACAATTTATATCTCCCCATTCATAAATAAGTAATGCATATTATCAAATTGATCGATTCAAGATGTAAAATTTTGTAAAAGTGACTCGTTCGTATTTCAAGAAATGCGAAAATTGGATAATATTCTACAAGTGCCAAATTTTATTTATTTTTTCAAAATTGGTTGATGCAACTCTCCCCTTATAAAAATTGTCTTCAAAATATTTGAATCTTCCTTAATAGGAAAGGTTTTTTTTTATTGCATTTCTTGGTTTTTCTCATGTACCTTCTTTTTCAGGTCTTACAAAAATGTATGTTCCTTAATATATGTTTCTAAGATTTTCTTAGGCTTTTAATGATATGTTAAATTCTTATGCACTAATATATCTTCATATTAAATCTATTGTTCTGCATTTGAAACTCATTTCGTCATTATAGAAATATAGAACACGTCATGGATATCTGACATCTCAGTAGGTAAAACTAATATGTAAGCAACTAGATTGATTCTTTCTATAATTTAAAAAGAGTTCATGTGCCTGGGACTCAATTTTTTTCTTTTGACCAAATCTTGTTATACATTTCATCAGTTTGAAATTTAAAAATACAAAATTACCAACCTCGAATTCCACTGCTCTGTGCCAATTCATAAATTTTTCTTTGTCGATACTGAGCGATTTTCAATCTGTCTCTAATTAATCTAATTTTGACTGTGACTTCATCAACTAATTTATGGCCTATCATTTGACGTTCTCATATCTCAACCCAACTCAATGAAGTTTTGTGTTTTTGTCATGTCGTGCTTTATAAGGAGCCATTTTTATATTGGACTAGGAGCTATTATTGTAGGCGAATTCGATCCTTGGGAGTGATCTTCCTAAGCCAAGGACACAACCTCAATAGATCTTCCAATACCTGAATTATCCTTTCTGATTGTACGTTAGTTTGTGGATCAAATGTTGCACTAAGATGTAAATGTATAACCAAACCTTTTGAATGCCTTTCCAGAACCTGTACATAAATTTTCCATCTCTGTCAGAAACAACAACTTTTGGATATAATGCAGCTGATATTTACTTTACACACAATCTCAATAACGCTTCAACTGAGTTTGTCTACTTAGTGGATTTACCCAAATGTTACGTGACCCTGTTGGATCTAGGAAATCTCATAATGAATTTCATCACAATTTCTTCCCATTTTCATTAACGTATAGGTGATGATTGTTGCAATTCACAAGGTCTCTGATGCATCGTCCTGATAATTTATCAAGCTTGACGTTTAGACATATTCTGCAACATCTTTCTTAGTATCTGTCCAATAGAACATTAGTTTCAAACTTTTTATACATTTTGGTGTTGTTTGGATGAATTGTATATCCTGAATGATGAGCATTATTATGATTTTCTATCTCAAACAAGAATAAATAGGTATTCAAAACTACAACTTATTTATGATAACATTGTTTTCATTTACAGTCATATCCGATTTTTTTCCTAAGTTGCTCCAAGGGTTTCAGACATGAACTATTAACTTTTTGAGCTGCCTTAATTCTGGCCATCATAGTTTGTTGCATCGTTAACTGATGTAAATATCTCATATCACCTGGTCTTTTGACATCCAACTACAAGACATCTATTTATTTAATCAATTTCAACTCCTGAGTAACAATCCAGTTTGCGTTACATATAAATTTATGGCTTAGAGCTTCAACAATTAAATTTGCTCTACCATGACAATATTGTACATCTGAAACGTACTAGATAACTTCTTGCCATCTTTTGTGATTCAAATTCAATTCTTTTGTGTGAAAATATATTTCAAGCTATGATGATTGGTGAAAACTTCACACTTCACTCCATACAGGTAGTGTCTCTAGATCTTGAAAGCAAAGACTACAATTAATTCCAAATCATGCATCATTAAGTTACTTTCACGCATCTTCAGTTATCTTAATGCATAGGCTATTATTCGTCTATTTTGCATTAGAATACATCCCAAACCTCTAAATGATGTGTTGTTGAAAATCTGAAATCATTCTGATCCTGATGGAATTGCTAATATTAGTGTTAAGTTGTCAAATGTTTCTTGTGTTCTTGAAACTGTGCTCGTTTTATTCAGTACACTCAAAGTCCACGTTCTTTCTTCATAAGCTTGGACAATGGCATAGCTATTTGTGAATAGCCTTTAATGAACTTGTGGAAGAGTTGTCAACTAAAATTTATCTCTATGTTATGCCTATACCATCTCTCTTTCTTGCCTTATAACAGGAAAGTGCTTGGCACCACACTTCTATTCCCCAAATAAATCATACCATCCAGAATTTTCTTAATCTTCAATAACCTTTCAACATCTAGGGTCACATGCACCTTTACATGCAGGTGGCTTGAATTTCTAAAAGATCTTCAAATACTGATCAACTTAATTACTATCTTCAGATCTGAGCTTTGTGTTGGTGGAAGATCTTTCAATAGTAGTCATTTTGTCAACCACCTGCAAAATCAACTGAACAATGCCTTGTAACTTAGTGGCTTTGATTTCTTCATTTGCCATGTTATGCATATCATTTTTGTTCGAATCATTTTCAGCCTATCTTTCTTGTTCTACGATTGGCATAAGAGGTTGACCCTTAATTCTTTCTGATTCTTTTTTAATCATATTTTTGTGTTGACATAATTTATTATTCAATTCACTTTATCATATAATAATTATACCATGCATGCATTAAACCTCAATTCAGATGAGTTACACACGCCAAATCAGTCTACCTATAGCTTTGTATAAATTAATTTATATTTTGATCTCATTTTTTACTTCATTTAAATCTAAACACACTTTCATCATTATTTTCATTCAACCTTGCTCTGATACGACTTTCTAGCACACCTTTACTGACTCCCCTTTTAGGGTCAACAATTGTGCGATAGAGGTGGACGACTCAGTCAGACCTAATTTTTACCAGCACTTATCCTAATTGGTAAAATCAGGACCCAGTGCATATTTTTTTATTCTTTTTTAAGCATATTTTTTGTATTGACATAATGTATTGACATAATTACCCTTAATTCTTTCTGATTCTTTTTAAGCATATTTTTTGTATTGACATAATTTATTATTCAATGCACTTTATCATATAATAATTATACCATGCATTTATTAAACCTCAATTCATATTAGTTACCCACCCCAAATCAGTCTATCTATAGCTTTGTATAAATTAATTTATATTTTGATCTCAATTTTACTTCATTTAAATCTAAACGCACTTTCATCATTATTTTTATTCAACTTTGCTCTGATACGACTTTCTGACACACCTTAACTGACCCCCCTTTTAGGGTCAACCGTTGTGCAATAGAGGTGGACGACTCAGTCAGACCTAATTTTTACCAGCACTTATCCTGATTGGTAAAATTAGGACCCAGTGGGTAAAGAATCAGTCTAACTCAGTGTTTGCAAGCATACATGATTCATTTCAATTCAACATGTAATTGGAAATATAAAATATCATATCACAAAAACATATATACAAAGTTGTTAGATCCAAAAATAAAAGTATATACTCAAAAGCCTATACAACCTCCAAAATTATGTAATACAAAAACTGTACACGTCACACATAATTAATCACCTGATGCTTCTAACTTATCCTCAAAGTCAACAACATAGAGTGAACTACGAGCTAAGAGAAATAATCAAGGCGAAACCAAGATTTTATAGACAAAAAATAAAAACTTGCATAATCTCTAGTAACTCGTACGCAGTACAATAGAACATATCTCAATATGCTTTAATCATGTAAACCATCTAAATGAAGACATGAAATGCAATAAATCATGGTAGTTGTATAAACATGTGTTTCATTTATTTAGTGCAATCATATGTGCATATCAATAAGAATTTCATAGTCAATCACTATAATCATAAGAATATCACTTGTAATTATATAAATTATGACATATTTCATATCATTTTATATCATTGAGTCGTCACCCAGCCCAAAGGCTAATTAACTATTGATAAAGGTTGCACCTCTCCAAACATAACAATTATCAATAGTCCCCTTTGATACCAACAGTTCCTTGCTTTTCATCTCCGTCTAACCAAGAGTTTTTGAATTTTGTCCCCGTCTAAATACCAATAGTCGAGAATTTCATCGTTGCCTATCATCCGTATCTGCAAACATTCATGTAATAACATACCTAACACAACACTTGCGACATTCTTGAAATTATAGTTCCTATAAAAATCATTCATTATTGGCAAATCATAAATCATATGCATGATAGAAATACTTGCAAGTAAAGATTTTATAAACATGCTCGTCATGTTAATACAAATGGGAAAAATCATAATATCATCACTGTCAGTTTAAGTTGCCATTTATCTAACCTGTGCAAGTATTCGATAATTTGCTGAAAATTTTAGGGATAATTATATACATAGCACCCAAAACATTGCTATACTAATCCTAACACCCATATGATATTTATGAACTACCGAACCAATGTATTTACGCCCTACTGAGGCTAACAATCCTAATGAGGCTACAACCCTACCGAGGCATTCTTCTCTGTTCTTGACTAGCTAAAGTAACAAAAAATCACAAGGAAGGCTACAATTCATGGCAAATGTCAAAAAAAAATTGTAGGGAAGGAAATGAATGTGTCAAATATTATGAAGGAGAGGTTTATACTTACAGATTTTTTCTTGACACCCTCAGCCGTGAGCTACCACTTTCTGTGGGTAGCGCAGATCGCTCCTGCTATGGTTGTTGAGCGGAGGGTCTCTCACTGGAGAAAGAGTCGAGAGAGGGTCAGGGACTGCAGCATTTAACATAGATTCAATTGAATCCTAGCCATCTGATTTCATCTCAGCTTTTGCATGCGTAGTTTAGTGCAGGAGAGGGTCAGCTGGGAAAAATAATAAAAAATTATGGAAATATTAAGATTAATGAACTGTTAATTAAGCTAATAAGTGCAAAAATTTTATCACTCTATACATTTATAATTCATGTATAGCGCTATATATCAAATTGATCTATTTGAGATGTAGAATTTTATAAAAATGATTTGTTCACATTTCAGGAAATGCGAAAATGGGGGAATATTTTACAATTGCCAAAAATTTACCAATTTTCTTAAAATTGGATGTTACGCTCTATATCATGACCTCAGTTCTAAACTAATGGTGATGGTGATGGTGAGCCATAATCAATGATGGCGACCCATATTTTGTGGGCCTAATTGATGATATTTTTTTATTGAGCTCATCGCAACCTCAATTAGTTATAATAGAAGGAAATCACCCCATTTTTAGGAGGGAGGAGGTGGAGAGGGTGAGAGAAAATGAGAGGGTGTGTGGAAGGTAGAGGGATAGAGAATGAGAGAGTAGTAGAGATTGAGAATTGCAAGGATATGGTGGAATATTTAATTTGTTATAGGAGCATTTTGCATTTTTTTTTAGGAGGGAGGAGATTAAGAAGCTGAGTGAGAGTGTGAGGTCAAATGAGAAGAGTAAATATGTCATGAGGGAGTGCATGATAGCTATGATGGAAATGGGGGAGTGGAGAGAGAGAGAGAGGGAGGGAGAGAGAGAGATAAGATGGAAACATGGGCACAACTAGCAACTTATCATGTTGTGTTTTATTCTCTCATCATTCTTCTGCTCCTATATCTTATATTTGTAAACGTCCTGTGCTTATCCATTTTAAAATTTATATAGTCATTTGGATCCGGTGAGACAACTTATGTGGGCACCATATGCAACTTAAACCAATAAATTCTAGTTTAGAAAAATGAAAATAATTTATTTTTATAGATCCTAGCTCTAAGTCAGGGATTAGATATAAATGAAGTGATAATTCAAGAAAATAATGTTCTGCTCATTGTATTGCTTTTTGCTAGTAAATTAGATATATGATTCATTGATGATAACCCTGTTAGTTACGCATTAAAGACAATAAATAAATAAACTTGACATTTAGTAACTTTATTATGTTAGGACAGAACTTTTGGAGTTATTTATAAATTGTTTACATTCTCCTTGTTATCTCAATTGACCGTCCCATATCAATATCCATCACTTAGTGATGGATGTTAATCAACTTTTAAATGTCCTTTTAATAAAAATACGTTAGTGTAGTGCATTGGAATTATGATAGCTATAAAATTTGCAAGAGTTGAATTTGGGAAAAAGGTATATTCACAGTTGTTTGACCAAAGAAGTTATAAAATAAAATTATTAATTTTTTGCATTTGATTTTGGTGAAAAAGATTGTTAGCAATGTTATCAATTATCATTAGTATCAAATTACAGTCATATGCCAAACAAAATTTAAAAAAAGTTATTTTATTTATGAACCAATATTATGACTTAAATTTACCGTCAATGATTATCTTACAACAATCAACATCACAAATCAAAGTGCAATTTCACCCAATTTTATTATTTTCTTGTTTGTGAATAGTTCATGGGTAACAAAATAACTATTGTCATGGCCTCCAATATTTTGAATCATGCTTTGAGTGCGTTTTTAGATTCATTACGGCTATGAACATTCTATAACATCAACCATTTGAATTATGCTTACTTATATGTGCCCAAAATCATTAGGATTAGAAACATAATATCAAATTGGCATAACACTCAAAAGTTAATTGCAGGCTTTAAACCACATTTCACATATTTTTGTATGCGCTGCTATTGGTCAGAGGTGCGTTTGACTTTCAGAGGTGGTAAAAGATGTAAAAGAATTTGGTGGTGCTAAGGTACAATATTTTAGGAGCTAAGATTTACGAATGCAAACATAGAATGATGTGCACAAAGAAACACAAATGATCAAAACTTTAAATTTCTTAAATTTTTTTTGGCATAGATCTTTTTTTATACTAAATCTGAAAACAGATTTAATTTGTTCTAAATGATAATATTAAAGCGCTAAATTTGAAATTCTATAAGAAATCATAGAATGAATATAAAATTCCATAATAATCAAGATTGGCTTTTTGTAAAATTGAAACCGTGAAATAATTGGTATTAAATTGAACTTAAAAAGATCTTAATCTTGCACATAAAGAAATGAAAATTTTGTTTAGATGAAAAGAATGAGGTTGGAAATCACTATTTGGAAGTTATAGGCCCCATACTGCTATAAGTTGAAGCATCCTTAAGAAGTTGTCAACAAGACTTGTAGAGTGCCTGGAAATCTAATCCAAGAACACATACAAATATCTTTTTTTGATCACGAAGTTTCGCTTAACATGCATAGGTACCTTTTATTTATAATAGAAAACTCTTAAAAAATAGTTTCTCAAAATCCTTCAAGATTTAATAAAATATTTCAAGTTTCAATCCAAGGAACTTGTATTTAAACATGAACAATAAGTTTTTAAGATTAATTTTAACAAAAAGTGAGTTTGAGCATCAAAATCCTATTTTGAGCAATGCCCCATAATTATTGGTTTCTATGATGGTTAAATAATAGTGAATAGAAAGAAACCAACCAGTTAAATCACAACTATTTTGCCAAAATTGAGTGGATATGGAAATATAATGGTCTTATTTATCATAAATTGGAAGGCGATGAAGAAGTAGTAAGTGGTCCAATCAAAAGACACGGACACAAGCTCTTCGCGGAGGTAGTCCATGACTATTGTGGTTAGTATTGTAAGAAAACCAAAATAGAGATAGTAGCATTAATGCTACTATAGGGAGAGACACTAGGTGAAGCAATTGCTAGCAATAGTAAAACCAGCAACGTCATGAAGTTTTGATGAAGGGGAGAATGCTTGGCAGCAATATGACTAATGATTTATACATCTCAGATGATAGACTGAAAATAAGGTAGCAACTTTTGCAGGAGGGCCACTGTGTTTGGGTATCCAATCTTTGGCAAGAATAATGATAACAATCTTCCAAACTATGAAACTTGATATTTATTGAAATCAAGATTCGGAACTACTGTATTTGGGATTCCAAGAGATGAATTGGGACAACTTGCAGTGGTAAGCCAAATCTATCAAGTTAATCAGAATACCAAAGTGCACATCTTGTTCTCGTAGGAACCATCATCATTTCCATGTTGCATATAGTTATCAAAATATTAATAAAATGAGAGAAAAAAATGAAATATTATCATTATATACAATTTGTGTATCCAATGACTAGAGAATTTTAGATACACATCCTTTTGCTGAAAATAAAGAAAATTGGCTTCAATTAAATAAGTATTTGTTGAGATTTGTCAATCAAATTTGGGCATAGTTGTTTTTCTGCAAACTAATCAATGAATTATCATACATATGCTTGTCTTCCAAAGACAATTATTTCTGATATCCACTATTAGTAGTTGACACAATTTGTATATATAAGATTGCTTTTTGAGTAATAGATATAAAATTCTCTGGTATGTTGCTGAATGTGAATTCACATAGAAATAGAAATAGAGAAAAATCTTCGACAGTGGAAGTAGGTTCCTGAAATAAAGTCAAATTAATAAATTGAAGTTTAGAATAATATCACACAGATGAAAAGTTACATTTTATCTTTCCTTTAAGGCCATCATCATTAGGAAATTGTTTCCACTATGGACTTAATTGCACTTTCTCATTAAATTCTATTTACTGAAAACAAATCAATTTTAGTTTGACTTGTTGAGATGATTAGAAGCTTCATCAAAAGTTAGATCATCACATTGCTAATTGATTTATCCTTTTTAATCGGCATGATTTGTTAAACTCATGATCACTAATAAATTTAATGCCACATGAATCTTTTATTCAAACTTCTTTTACTGCTTAGGTTCAAGTAAGATTATTTTTTTAATTTCAAATTTAAATTTAATGTCTATATTTAAATTTATGGTTAATATTATGCTTAAATTTGATTTCTAGCTCAAAATTTGACTTATGTTTTGTTTTTTTATTTTGGTTTATTTTTAATTTTAGGAAAAGACTTGATTTTTTTAGAAGCTCAATTTCATATGTGATTTGATTTTTAATGTCAAAAAAATGTTTGATTCAGAAGTACTCCAGTGTTCATACTCAATTCTATATTCAAGTTTCCACGCTTATTTAAGTATGATTTTAAGTTTGTAATCATGGTCTAATATTTGTACATATTATGTTCGACACAATCAAACTTAGAATGATATTGCAATTTTAAATTTTCTTCTGCATTTAATACATCATTAAAAGATTAAATTATGAGTTGCTACTTGATTCTTCAATTTTGTTGTAATACTCTTTCTTCTTCTTCTTTTTTTTTTTTTTTTTTTGAAGAGATGAGAGTATCCTAGTCTTCAAGTTGGCCACATAAATTGTAGGAAAATCTTTATTTTAAATTCTTTGGATCGTTGGTCTTTCGCTCTTCTTTGTTTTTTATGAGATCATCTTTTGTTACAATCTCGCCATCCACATTCCAAATAATAATTATAATTTTTCTTTCTTTTAATCAGTTTATATAAAGTCATGATCTCAGATACTTTATTTGAATTCATCCTTTTCATGTCTTTGGTAAGCTTATCAAACCATGTTGGGATTTTTCGAGCTCATATAGAGCTTTTTTTCAACCTTCGTGTATGGTTAGTATTACAGCATTGATTAAAACACACTGCTATAGGCTTCTTTTTCTAGGTTATTTTGGAGGAATGCATTTTTTACTTTCAATTGTTACAAGGATCAATTGAGGTTGGCTGAAAAATATAGAACTTTTCTGATAGTGTTTTGCTTTGCAACTATTGTAAATGTTTTTGTGTAATCAACTCCTTGGGTTTATGTATAGCTTTGCTTATGCAAGCCACCTTGGCCTAGTTGTTAAGAGATTTTTCTTTCAACTAAGTGGTTATGAGTTCAAGGCCCTGCATATACGATGTGCGTGCACTTGAGCGTATGTAAAAAAAAGTGTACTTTTTTTTATTTATAGCTTTATATGCTTCAAATGTCCCCTTTTGCATTATATTTGATGGTGTATACCCAATTAAATTCAATTAATTTATTTATTTTTAACATATCCAGCTCACATTTTTTGTTCGTTTAGGGCTCTTTTTTCTTTAATGATGGCTTGTTTTCTTTTTTTACTCTCAAGTGGGTTTATAGTTTTGGAATATTAATAATATTTATTTTGGTAAGAAATGTTTTGTGTGAGAAAGAAATATTATAAAATGAAATGAAGTTGGTTATTGAATGTTTTGTACATATTTGGGTTTCTTTTTCCTATTGAAATAAGAGGACATAATGCGTTTGAATTTAGGGGATAGAGATCATACCCACGTTTCTTGTTGATTGATCTTTCTTGAATTCGGATGGTTGAGCATTTTTTGGTTCACGTTGACTATTGATGCTGCGTCGGAAGTAATTTTAGTGTCGTTTTTCTTTCTTTTTGGGTTTATTTTGTTGCAATGGCTTATGCTTATTTGTTAGGGCTTTGTTAGAGTTATTGTCTGAGGATTCTGCTTTTATTTGTAGAGAATTTATGGGCAACTTGAGACTTCTCGGGTTGTTAAAAATCGGAGATGTCAAAGTAGATTTTATTGGGTGATTTTTTTTGTTTAAATTAGTATGACAACAATTATGCTCTTTTTGAGTCCAAGAGTATCATAGGAAGATATGTTATGCCTCTTGGATTGAGTTTTTTTTTTTTTATTGTGTTGGACATAAAGTATATTGTCAAAAGATTTAAGTGGAAGCAATGGAGCTGTTTGCCTAGAAAAAAATTGTTGAGGGTTTCATAAATGTTTTTTTTTTTGGTAAAATTCTATTAGGGAGGTTATTTATTAAGGGTAGTGTTGAGGTATTCTCTGGAGCACGGGGAGAATTTTACCGACATCGGATTTAATATTCATGAGAAAAATTACATATAGAAGTAACAAATTATTTAAATCTATTAATATTAGACATACAGGATAGTCCCCAGGCATCTAATGTGAGTTAGGAAAAATAGGTATTAGGTAGGTGTTTAAGAGGTAGCGAATTCTATGACGTCTGACCATCTGACACCTCACATTAGAACACATCAACTTTTATTTATTTTTTAATAATGTAAGAAATGGATTGTGATATGGTAAAAGATGGATAACTTACGTAAATGTTTTGAAGCCAAATTTGTGCTCTTTTATGCAAAATTTCGGATGAATGAGATTGCGGTAGGTTTACTACTTATGTCCAAATGGTATAGCCCATCTTGTTCCCTAGCATGCACAATCATCTTCCTCATTTGATTTTTGAAGTGCAAAGCATAATGGGTAGGATAAAATATTGCAATATAATTTAAGTTAGATGCTAGTTTTTGAGCGGATAGTTTGTTCATGGATATTTTAGTATGCGGAGAACAAATGACATTGGAAGGGAATGTGCAACTTTTATTGATCATTCTTCGACAATAGTGGCAAGGGTTTCATCAGCTACAATTACTCTTTTGTTTCATTGGTTGCTGTATTGGAAAAAATTAGTCATGTATTAAGTTACTTTCGACTCGATTATGAAGAATTCATTTGGATTAGCTTCTGAAGCACAATAGAGATACAAAGTGGAATGCTTATACTGGCCTGATTGATATATAGAGTACGCACCTGTTGTTTTATCAAACATTGTTAATGCGGTACAAAGTTTCTTTTTTGCTTCTTACTTTAGTCATTACGTGCTTGTTTGCAAGGTTTGTTTGATGATGTTTTGAAAGAGACTTCCAATTATTCGAATGCATTATTGGTCATATTCACTATTCAATTATGCTAACAATTTATAAATTTGTTCTCTTCGTACAGAAGTTCGTAGTTTCATAGCATCTTCACTTCATCTTATTTGGATAGACTAATAATAATTAAGCTGGAGTCATAGATTTTTTATTTTGTTAAAATATTTGGTAACAGTTTACATTAATTTCTTAATCTGATAGAATAAGGCAGCATTATGCACCTTAGAATATGTTTAGCTTCTTCGCGTCCCATATATCAGTAGTTGTGGCTAGGAACTCATAGGTTTCGCTAATTTGTAATATAATTGAATTTTATAGGTAGGACAGTTGAGAAATCTTCTCTTCATCCGCTTGGTATGGGAACAATACGAAGACCCGATTTTTCCCTTTCTTTGAGAAACGAATCAAACAATATAGGATTGGAGAAGTATTTTCTTCCATTTAATTTGAATAAAAATTAAAGGTTTTGTCTCTGACATGCTAAGATTTGATTAGGACAATATTATTGGTCAACATTTTTTATGCAGAAGATATTTTCTCAATATTTTCTCTATGTGAATAGCAGCTATCCTTGCAGTGTAGTAGGTGTTGTGTGGCTCTGAGCTGAGGCAGCTGATGAGGTGTAGGAGGCAGACAACAAATAGCGGAAGACAGCAGTTGTGAGGCGGAAAACAGGTGTAGAAAATAGGGAGGCAAACAACAGTTGGTGGGGAAACAATTGTTCTACCCCCAATAGAAAATAAAGCATAAGATTCCTTTTTTCTTATAGCTTTGATCCAAGATTTAATTCTCTCATTGGGGTCCTCTTTATTTATGCCTTTCTATATATATGAAAAAAAATTGATCTTGATAATTGCATGCATATTGAAGATAATACACTGCTTTTATTTTCTTAGAAATTTGAGTGTGATTTTCACTCCTTGCAGAGGCCCACGGACTGCCGTCATTTCGGCAATGATGGATATTTAGCATTGCAATTCCACACATTGCCAAGCTAGTCTCTAAAACGCCAACATCTTAGTAACAGATCCAAGATATATTGGTGAAATTTTAGCCATCTACAACTTCAGATAAGGCCAATTGTTCTATATTTATCACCTTCAACTTATTCTCTTCATGCTTCTGTGTTTGATTCGAAGTTGTTAATTATATTGCTTTGCAGTTCGATGAGTTCAATAAAGCTATACGTTTTGAATCTGCATTTTCTTTGATTGGTTCGCTGTTTTCTTATAAAGATTCTTACAATTCTCGAGAGCTATTGTGACATTATTACTGACACACGATTTTTTCTGATATGCGCACCACAGAATTGATAACTGGAAGCGTGAGCACATTCTGCAATTTCTGAAAGAGAAGGTGAAGAAGGTTAGCTTGAAGGACAGCTGAAGTTTCTTCCTGCGCTCCAAATAAAGATGAATCACTTCAGAAAGTGGCATTTCTTTTGATAGATATCTTAGGAGGAAGTGGTTAACTACTGCATTTTAGTGCTTTTAAAATTTATAAATTACATTTATCTTCTTCACTATTTTCCATTGAATGATTGTACGCTATAAACTTTGCTCAGAAATGTGTTTGGTTCTCTTAAACTCATCACTCTCTAAAGAGAGGAAGTATTACATCTGGACCCTGGATGTAGTTTGGGTCCGGAGTCCAATGGTGGGACGTTACGTGTCAAATGGGCCCCACCACAATACACTCGTATTGGTCAGTGTTGAAAGCGGTAGAGATGTATCTAAAGAGTACCTTCAGTAGTGGTGATGGGTAGATTTTTGGTTCTCTTCCTCAACCAGAAATGCTCGGTTGGGTACCATAGCATTTGCATTTTTTTTTTTTGTTTTTATGAGATGAATCGTTCTAATCATATTCATTTCTTGGAATATTCATGAATTATGTCATTTGTTGAGTTTAAATTCTAATGATGAACACGGTTTACATGATAGTTTTTTTTTATTATTATTATTTATAAAAACATGTCTAATATATATTTTTATTTTTATATTTTAAAAATTAATCCAAGTTATACTTAAAATACTCAAAAAAAAATTTTAAGTGTTTTAAAATAGCTGAACATTTTTCCTTAAAATATGATTTTATTTTAAATTAAAATAGAAATTAATAAACAAAATAAATAATAAAAATAATCTCAAACATCTTAAAACCAACATATTGTTTCTTCAATAAACTACAAGGAGCATGCACTATATTAATTGAATATTGAATTGTATGGTTGTGGTGTATTTGTATAGGTATTACATATATGAGCACCAGAATTGATAATAGTATTCAGTTGGTTCGGATGGATCAGTTTAATTGAAATTTAAAGTTTGAAAAATCAAACTAATTAAAATTTTTATAAAATCAAACCTACCAAACCAAAGTTTGAACATTTTGGTTTTAAATAAATTAAAATTTTATTATTTGTTTGAGTTTGATTATGAACAAATATTATAATTTACATATATTAAATGTACAATATCAATTAAATTTCATAAAATAATCATTTATTTTAATCAAATGTCTGTATATGATTAAATTTAGTTTTTTCATGAAATTAAAATATAGGAAAATTTATAAACATATCACTTAATTCCTATGTAATTACATATCAATGGTAGTATTTAATATTAGTGGTATTTATATTAAAATATGTAAGATTTGGGTAGCATAAATGTAAAAAGTAGAGTATAGGTGTTAGATATAAAAATACATAGCTGAGTGGTATGTATGTACATCCCTTTAAATTACAATAAGAAATTTTAATTAAATTTCGGTATTTATGTTTATTTTGTTAAATAAAAATTTAAACTGAACAAAAAAAAAAAGAATTGAATATTAAGATTTTAAAAATAGAAAACCAAAATATATATTTAAAACCGAACTGAATTAGTTGAACATGTTCAATTCGGTTTGATTTTTCAGGCTTTGGCCAAATAATTCACAACCCTAATTATATACATAGGCAAAGTGAGCACTCAAATCATGTGAGATTTTTTATTTTAAATGTGTATTTATAGAAGCAATATATTGCAATTTAATTAAATTTTTTGTAGATTTCAGCCAGCCATCTGAAGTTTGACATAGTAGAACAGTCCACAACATGAACTTGGAGATGCAAGCCTATATCAATGAGAAATGGTGTTTAGAGTTGATTCAAACACGTGTTAACCTTTTTTTTTAAGTTAAAATATGTTCTAAGAAATTATATTTTCATTATTTATCTATTTTTATGGAATTTTTTAGGATGTTTATTGAGTTTAAAATTAATCGCTATCGAATGCTTCTCATCAAAATATCCTACTGAAATTTAGGTATTTTCTGATCAAAATGAAGTTTACCATTGATTTAGAGATGTCCTTCAACAAGTACTTCAACACACTTCTAGGGAGATCCTGGCTTCACGAACACCGGATGTTACTTTACTCCATCGATGCATCAAGTATTGGAGAGACAATATTGCGTATTGAATTACAAGTAACATATAATCATTCTCAGTGGATTTTATAATGGCACAACATACTACGTACTGAAGAAACAAGTAGTATTTTCCAAAGAGATACCTGTAACCAAAAACTTTGAAAAGATAAAAAAAATGTCATAAAAGAAAAGATGGAAAAATAAATAGCAATAAAAGAGAAAGAAAATATTGAAAAATGTCACAAAAAGAAAATATTGAAAAAGAAATGACAACAAAAATAAAGGATGAAAAAAAAAGAAATATCATTAGTAGAAGAAGACGAATACCAAGTGACGTTTCAACAGTCTTATACCTCTCCAACTTTACGAGTAGGTGATATACCATAAAAGGTTGCATAGAAATCCAGAATAAGAACTAGATGATCGCTATAAGAGCTTCTCCACAAAATTTGAAAGATAAAATGCTCGTGGTGCATATTGATTTATAGTCCAGCTCGGAGGATGAATCATGCACTGTAGGTTGATCTATCAACTTTATGAAAACAGGAACACCATGGAAGATTTCTCTAGAAGAAGAGGATAAAAAATTATAACTTTTATTCCAAGCTAAGGCAAGCCCAAATCATCCACGCATGAGAGGATCAACCAGCATATCAATACTTTAGCTCTAACCACAATATCATCTGAAATGGTGGTTAGGTTAAAAGTTAAAGTTGCACCACAATTGAGTGGTTATCAATGTTTTATAAAGGATCATCATCTTCAAGTCTTGAAAAGATGTAGAACTTGAGAATGAAATCTCAAATGAATTAGTATAACTTTATTTTAATTGGTGCTCGCCTTGTGCTACTTGATATGCATCATTTTTACGTAATCTTTTCTTATATTTCCTTGCACTTTACGTGTTACTTTCCTATTTATCACAGATTTACACTTGAGAAAGGTTTTTTGTTGATGTTGTTCAGGATACTGGGGTTGAATATGAACAATTTGGAATAAGAAAATTCAGCGAAAAAGTAGCTTGACGCAGCTTGACCAAGCCTGGAAGTGGCGTGACCACGCCTGGATGTGGCGTGACCACGCCATCTATCGAGGACCTGTTGCGTGACCACACTACCCAGATAGAGGGTGACGTGACCACGCTGCAATCGAGCGTGACCCTGTCGCCCCCTTTAGCAACTTGACATGACCATGCCGGCAAGTGGGAAATTACTTTAGGAATGAAATTTGATGGCCCAAGCCAAGTTTCTATATTTAAAATCGATTTTTGAAGATACTTCAGGGGAGTTCTATATCAGAAAGTTGTTGGAGGCCGCTAGGGGAAATATTTCGAGAGAATTTGAGAGCTTTCCTCAAGGTCTCCTTACTCCTTTGGTGGAAACCTTGTAGGGTGAGAGTTTAATTTGTTTTGCGAGTTATAAGAGACTTGTATGAGGAGAGGGATTGCTACAAGGGTGTATAAGACAAGTTATTATATGTTTTACATGTTTATGTTTCTTGCAATGAAATCTTGTATAGTTAATTTTGCAATGATTTCTCGATTATATATGGCTAAATTCATTTTTCATGTCTCTGTGATGTAAGGTATTGGATTTAATCATGAATTTTCTGTAATATTTTTTTGTTAGCATTTTCTCGTGGTTTCATAACCTATGTTGTTGGTTAAACTATGAACTTAATTTACTCCTAGTCTGGCTAACTAGGATGCTTAAAAGTTTCATGAAGCTACGACCTCTAGTTGTTCTATAGTGGAAACGAAGGGTTAAACACAGAATTTCAATATGATAGACATATTTTAGTGGAATTCTACAATCATTTGAGGGGATCATAATAATTATTGATATGGGTAAAACATGTGCCTTTTAGAAAGTATAATTCCCCATGTTTTACATCTTTTTATACCATATTATGCTTGAGAAAGGTATGTTTTGTCTTAATTGTGCAATAGAAAAGGTGAAAGGAGAATTTGAAGCTTGCAAGGATGAAAATAAGTACAAATACTAGGATTTCGGATCAGCACACCCGCACCGCCAATACGACGCACCCACTTTAACTTTGACGCGCCCATGCCTTGTTCAGCACTCCGCATCCAATGTAAAGTACCCATGTCGATAGTGGCACACCTGCACTAGCTCATCCATTCAACATCAAGCACACCCACGTCAGTTCCAATAAACTTATGTTGGCGAGAATTTTCTTTACTTTGCTGAGTTTTGCCTATAAATTAACCCATGAGGCCGATCTTAGTGTATAATGGGTAGCTGGAGACTGTAAGAAGGGTATAGTATTTATTAGAGAAAGCGTTCCCCTTAGGATTCTTTCCTTTTTTCGGATTGAAATCTCAAGAGGAATTGCTTCCTTTGAGTTTCTTGTAAATTATTAAGAGAACTATTGTATGAGAGGGAAATGTGCTACTGTTGTGGATAAGACAAGTCTTATTGTAAGTTTTTACTCTTGTTTATTTCTTGTAATGAAGATCTGCACAGATTTTGTGTTTATTGTTTTCTTAATCATGTGTGGTTAGTCTTTTCTTATTGTCTCTGTGATTCAGAGGTTGCGGTTTTCTTCATGGTTTTCTGAGATGTTTTTTGTAGTATTTCTCGTACTTTCATAGCCTATGCTATTGGTTAACCTCCGATCTTAATTTACTCTCAGTCTAGCCAACTATGATGTTAAATGTTTGGTGAAACTATGAATTCTAACTATCACGTGGTGGAAACGAAGGGTTAACCATATAATTTTGAGAGAATAAACATATTCCAGTGGAATTCTATAATCTTTCTAGGGATCAAAATAATCATGTGGGATGCCATGTGGACTGAGGAAGCTTCAGCTTCACGAGTTTCAAGCTTCTTTTGACATAGATATAGGCATAAGGAGTAACATATCCCCGATTGACAACAATCAAGTATGAATGCATTTTGGAAGTCCACGGTCACCACAGTCTCCAAATCATAAAGGCATGAGCCTCATTTGCCTTAAAAGAACTCTTAATATCTGTTCCCGCTTTTTTGTCTCTTCTATCAGCAATCTATTATGTTTTCATTAGAACTAGGATTTCAAACTGCTTTGGACAACATCCAAACTAGATTAACTAAATTAATAAACTAGATATTTTTCTGTGAAAGCAAATATCACACTTTCCCTATGGGATTGATATGCGGTACTCTTTAACCACATTACTATTTGTCACGTGTACTTGCGTTGTATAGCCAACTTACGTCCCGATAAGTTTTGGTGTGTCAGTTATGTAGAATGCCATGGGGATTGAAGAAGCCTCAACTGCAAGGATTATAAAATTTTTTTATCCTATACATATGCATAAAGAGTACTATATCCCCAATTGACAACAATCACGTAGGAAAATATTTAGAAAAATTACAATGACTATAATCCCCGAAGCATAGAGGCAAGAGCCTCATCAAACTTGAAGGAACTACATAAATTTTTCCTCTATTTTTGCTTTCTGTTACTTGCCATTCACTCTATTTTTGCTAAAATCTAGGACTTAAAGCATCTTTGCATATCACAGCAAGCTTAGTTCATTAAATTAGTAAATTAGAGATTTTTCTGCAGAAACAATTGTTATACTTTCCTCGTGGGATCGATAAGCAAACTCTTAAAGTGCTTAATACTTAACACGGTACTTCTGTTGTACAGCTGACTTACTTTGCAGTAAGTTTTAGTGTCGTTGCCGAAGAACGACATTAATAATTATGTTTGATTTTTAGGAGAGCTTTAGTTTAAAATCATAGTATCTATGTTTGGTATTTTCATTTTCTTAGTTTTTTATTTTGTATTTTCCATTATTACATCTATAGAGTTGTGTTTTTCTGCAAGTACTGAAAATAAAAAAAGCTGAAAAAAATTTAAAAAATATCATGACAATTTCAAATTAAATCAAACCCATCATTAAACAATTTTAAAAGCCCAAAAGTCAACCTTCTCATCTCTAATTTTAAAAGCCCACATGACAAGCCTTCACCCATCATCCATTTAGTTAAATCAAGCCCCAAGTTTCAAATTCATGATCAAATCATTCCAAATTAAGCCTCATGACAATTTCTCATAAAATCATCCAAAATTCTAAAATCATTTCTCATGCAAATTGACCAAGCCAAGGACAAGCCATGAAGCCATCTCTTAGCCACATGTAAGTCATGTGGGTCATGCTAATGTCACCAAGCCCCTTTAAAAGGAAAAAGGAGGAGCCTCTTTAATGGTCCCCCCAAATGTGATTAACAATTCCACGACACAGTTAAACCCATAGTTAACACTAATCCACTTGGATGAGGGCTTCACCATACTAATAAAGCTGAGCCACTTGATCTCCATTAGCCTCAAACTAACCTTGGTAGGTGAACCCAACCCAAATTCATGCCTTGACCCAAATTGACCAAAAAATTGCTTCACCCCTATTCCAATTTGATCCAAGCTTTTACACATGGCAACCCTCAACTAACTTCACCAACACTAAGCCCTGACCTCCCTGAGCAAGATGGTGATCTCCCCATGGTCGGTCGGTGATCCACCTAAAAATTACCTATTTTTAGCGTACATTTCATGCTCATTTTATGCACATTTTTAATGATATTACAATTTAAAGGAAGATGTTTTTCATATTTTTTGTCTTCAGGTACAAGAAATGGACTTTTTGTGAAAATGAAGCAAAAATAGTGCAATTTGGAGTCAAATGGAGCAAAGAAAAAAATTCTGATCAGGCACATTTTGATATGACTTTCTATGCTTATTTTACTTTATATTTATCACATGTTTTGAATGAAGTTATACTTTAAAGAAATGTTATTTTCATGTCTATTTTGTAGGTATACAAATTTGGCGCGCAACGGAGTTGAAACGGGGCGAAACAGAGTTGAAATGGAGCGAAACAAGGTGAAATGGTGGAGTTTCCTGAAGGGTGGTGCCTAGGCACCCAAACTGGCGCCTAGGTGCTAGTTACGATGAGAAAATGGCGTCTAGGCGCTGAAAAATGGCGCCTAGGCACCAGTAACAGTTAGGGACAGTTTTGAATGGTTTTTGGTGGTTCCAAAATGTTTTGGAAGGTTCTAGATGGAAATGCTCACCCCAATAAGTCATGCAATGAATCCAGACACATTTGAATGAAGAGATGTGTCTCTTGGAGTGAAGGGGTGTATTTTTTGGAAAAAGGAGTTGTTTGGCTTCTCTATAAATAGAGAGGCTTGGCACATCTCATTACTAGTTGAAGAGAGAGTCTAGTGAGTGTTTTAGAAGTTAGCCATGCCTCTTTTAAGAGGCGTGTGCGTGAGTGTGTGTGTGTGATAGGAAATATTGAATTCTACATTTTCTGGAGAGACTGGTGAGAGATTTTAAGAGATATATGTAAGGAATGTAGGAGTGGCGCATGGATCGGCAGAAGGCTTTGGTGGAGAGATTTTCTTCTTTCTTTCAAAGGGAAAAAGCTAATTATTGTGTTATTCATTATCTTGATATTATTATAAACACTTACTAATGGATTTTTTTTATTTAAGCGAAGTTTTTCGTTGTATTTTATCTGTGCTTAGTAAGTAGTTTTCTTTACTCTTTTTTTTTAATATGAAGTAGTGGCATGTGCAGGAAAATTTTTTTTATGATATAATTATTTTTATTTTAATGTGATAAGTAATATCTCTTTTGCTTCATTGACATAACTTAGGTGGTAATATGTTATGTAAAAATCTGTTGTAAGTAAAACTAAGACTCTAGAGAGCGGCGATCTCGCAACCTGTGTGCACTCACATTGATCGGTTGGCTATTGTAAAATAGTTTAGGCGGCAATGAAACTTTTAAGAAAATATAATTTAATGATCTATTTCTATTAGATGCTTCTAGGTGACAGATAGTTGCATAAAATTAATAGAATACTAAGCGTACCTATACACTCGGAAGAGGGTAGGTAGACATATGTTCCTTGTTGCCACATAATTTATTACTTAATTCTATCAATCCTTTTACTGCTTATGTCATCATCTTTATTTTACTTTTCTTTTGAAATGAAATAGATGCATGTTTAGGAATTTTGATTTGCTTAGAATTGATGATATTTTTACTGGATCTTCATTTACTTTACAAATTTTCCATTTGTATTATTAAAATTTGTGGAGAAAACTTATAGACCTGAAAGAGCTAAGATTTCTTAACTAGTAAGTATCACATTTCACTTTGAAAAGAGCAGTGGCGATCGTCCGAGTGGGAGTGTAAATAAATCGGGAGATAAATTTTGATGGGTGTAGAACTAGTGTTTCTAGAGTGACAGGCTAGATTTTTTATCAATTTGGTCTAAAGTTTGGTAAAAGGGTCACTCGTTGGTCCTATAGAGAGGGCACAGTGGGTAATCTAAGAGTGAGAAACTAGAACCTACCCAGTACTACTATACATGCTGGCAAAAACCTTTAGATTAGCCAATGTTCTTTATGTACTTGACAGTGGGTAAAGAATAGGTGTTCTCCTATTTGTCACTACTACATTAAATTCTAAGCATTTCATTCCTACACATTATCTAGGATGTTGTGTGAGAAAGGGAGTCTTTAATTTCCCAAAATTCTCCAAACCTATTTCTATTGTAGGTTTATCTTTAGATTTATGTTTGTATTTAGGAGTTATTACTAGAAAAACCACTTTAATGAACATTCCAAACTAGGGCCTGATAATAGTATACTAGAATTAACCTAAGGGATTTCTTACCTCGCTTCTCTGAGAGATTGATACTAAGGTCTTAAAAGAAAATCCTATATTACTTGAAATGATACGTATACTTACGTAGTACCCCCAGTGCGTAAACTATTTTCTAATTTTATAATATTTCATTTTTTGCACACTAGCCGCTAAATATAAATTGAGTCAAGTTTTTTTTCCATCTTTTGGAAGCTAAATTACTGTGTAATTGAAGGTCGGGTCAAGCTTTTGGCACCGTTGCTGGTGAAGCTTTGATAAAAACTTTTAGAAGAAGTTTAATTGAAATTGTAATACTTACATTTGGAAATTGTAGGTTATTTTCTAGTGTTTTTAATTATTTTGTGTTTATTTAAAAAAATCAAAATATCAAAAATTATTTTGATATATGTCATATTAGTTAAGTATTTAGATTTGTTGCATAGTTTAAGAGCTGCAGTCCTTGAATTATACGAGTCAGATCAAGATAGAACTTTTAGGAGGATTATGAATCAGAAAATACTTCATGAATTTATGGTAGAAATGGCGGACCGACAAAATAATGAATATTCATATTTGGATTATAATGTTAGTCAAGGATAACTTAAGACAGAAGAGTAACCCAGTAGAATTTGATCCAGAATCTGAATCGCATAGAGAGAATCTGATCTAAAATATGGGAGATCTTGAACTATCTTATAGAGATCCATTTTTTATGAATTTTAAGGATTATATTAATATGCAAATTGAGAAAATCATTAGAAGAATATTGGATCTAGAAAGAAACTTGAGGAACAATAATCATAATAAATATGAAAAGGAAGAGCCGAAAGAAAAATTAAAATCCTAGGATTTTGTAGGAATCCCTAGATCTGGAAAAGGTTGGGTTGTTGATCAAGGATTACTTAAATAGAATTTTGATCACGAAGAAATCATTTATCGGGCTGACGACGTTAAACTAAGTGTTTTATGGGAGGCAACCGATCCAAGAAAAAAATACCTATTTTTATGCCTTGATTTTTATTAAATTTTAAGGATATTATGCTTTAATGAAAGGTATTTTTGTGTTTTTGGATGTAGGTGATGCAAAAATGTTCAAGAAGGAGAAAAATATGAAAAAGGAGCAAAAAGGAGGAAAAAGGAGCAAAAATAGAGCCAAAATGCAAAATTGTCGAAATTACTAGAGTCCGGCGCCTAAGCGCCAGCCCGATACAGAAAACTGTTAAGTTTTTGATGACATTTGGGCGGTTATTTTGACGGTGTGAGCAGTTATTGGACCTTCTAGAAGACTGGCAGTTGTTCCTGGTTTATATGACATGTGATACAATGTATTTAGACGCTTCAAAATGGTTTTAATCGCGAAGAGGTGCAATCGAAAGTGAAGAGGTGCGAAGAACTGGACGCGGTGTCCGGCGCCTAGGCGCCAGATTCCGGCGCCTAGGTGCCAGACACACCTTCTAGAAGATTCATTGAATTTGGACACATTTTGAAGAGGTGCCTTGAGGCAACCCTTGAAAACTATAAATAGGAGGGTACTCCTTCGCAGAAAAACGCCCAACCTAGAGAGAGAATTAGAGAGATAATATTAGGGCCACCTTTTTACTTTCCTTCATAAATTAGTGAGTTTATTTTAGAGTTTGTATTTAGAGTTTGAAAGAGTTGGTGCATCTGGAGTTCATTACACTGTGGAGTCAGTAGGAATCAGAAGTTCAGTAGGAGAAACATCTAAGATAAGTATTTTTATTTTGATTCAAAGTTTATTTATTATGTTTTATTATTTAATTCAATGTGTTCTGAGTAGTTACTTTACTTTCTCATTTCAATTATGAAAAGATAAATAAGATAATACAAAATTCGTCGGAGAATTAAAAATCATATATTTTCAAAACATTGTGATGATATTAATACTGGTTCTTAATTTACTATTTAAATTGGTCATTTAAATTGTTAAAACCTGTTGAAGAGTTTTGAGATCTAGAAGGAGATGAATTCTTAACTTGTAGATATCACATGAATCTTTGGGTAGTCGAAGGCCTTGTGCGGGTTATTCAAGGTGAAGTGCAAATAAATAGGAAGATATTATATATTGGGCGTAGAATTGATAAGTTTTTAGAGTGACAGACTAAATTCTTATGATTTGGTTTATAGAAAAGGAAAGGGTCACTAGTAGGGCCGACCATAGCCACCCTTTGACATCTAGTAGTGTGAGCCTAGATTAACTCATTATACTAACAATACATCCGGACCTGATCTATAGGCTAGCCAATGTTCTTTATACTATCGAGCGAAGATAAAGAATAGGAATGCTTCTATTTGGCACAATACCATAAATTTATATTCTCCACGAATATTATTATTATCTTAGAAAATCTTGGATTAATTGAAAGGGAGAAAGTTGCTTTTTTATTGCTATTTACATCAATCATTTTATTTCTGCTTTATTATTGCATCTAGTAAATTAAAGATATTTTTGTTTTTGACTATAAAAGAAATACTTTAAAATAAAAATATTTAAAGATCTATAACTCTCTCCTCGTGGGAACAATACTGGGGTCTTTGTTTCAAAGCCTTATATTAGTTGATACGATACGTATACTTGCGTAGTACCCCTAGTGTGTAAAATATTTTCCATAAAATTATATTTATATACACTAGCTGCTATTATTATTTATAACATATATTTTTTAAAGCATTAATTAGTACATTGATCTTCAGAGGACTTCGAGTCAAGATTTTGGCGCCGTTGCGAGGGAAGAAGATTTTAGTACGCATATATTTATATCAGGTCAAGTTTTTGGCGCCATTGTCGGGGAGAGCAGAGGCAAATTTTTAGATTTTAAGTGTTTTTATTTTATTTTATTCATTTTTTTATTGTAAAAAATAAAAAAATAAATATATAATATAAAAATATATATATATAATAAAAATAATAATAATTTTTATTTTAATTCTTACTAATTTACTTTTTATGCATAGTTCTGGACCTGAAGGATTATTACCTTTAGATTCTAAATTAGAAAGAACTGTTAGAAGAATTAAAAAAGAAAAACAAATTCAAAAATTTCAAGAAATGACTAATTTACATAACAATTTACAAAATCCAATTGAAATTAATGATCAAAATGTTTATAAACAATTAAGGGATTATGCTAACACTATAGTTGATGAACTTCATAGTAGTATTCAAATACCCACTGTAGATGCTAATTCTTTTGAGCTTAAACCGTCTATTATTCAAATGGTTCAAAACAATCAATTTGGTGGAACACCAAATGAGGATCCAAATTTACACCTTGCTAGTTTTTTAGAACTTTGTGTTATCTTTAAATATAACAATGTTTCTGATGATGCTATTAGAGCTTAGACTCTTTCTTTTTCTTTAAGAGATAAAGCAAAGATGTGGCCGAACTCATTAGCAACAGGTTCTATTAAAACATGGGCCGAGATGGCACAAAAATTCCTTACTAAATATTTTCCTCCTTCTAAAACTCGCTAAATTAAGAAATGATATTACTTCATTTAGTCAATTTGATGGGGAGACAATTTATGAAACTTGGGAAAGATTTAAAGAACTATTAAGAAAATGTCCTCATCATGTTTTACCTGATTGGTTAATTATTCAAACATTTTATAATGGATTAATTGGATCTTTAAAATCAATTATTGATGTTGTTGCTGGAGGTTCTTTAATGTCTAAATCATTTGAAGAAGCTTACACTTTAATTGAAGAAATGACTAACAATAATTTTCAATGGCCTTCTAAAGGATTAATCCTAAAAGAATGGCAAGTATTCATGATAATGAAGCCTTTTCTATTTTAGCTTCACAAGTAAGCATCAATGTCTAAGAAATTAGATAGTTTTGCTATTAATATATCACATAATAATTCTCGCTAATATTGAAGATTCTCAAACTATTGAAACTTTACAAGCTATTGCTAGTAAAAATAATCCTTATTCAAATTATTATAATCCCGGATGGAAAAATCATCCTAATTTTAACTCGGAATAATTCACAACAATGGGGTAATAATCAATCTCATCCCACTGGAAATTGGAATAATCAAGTTAATTCAAACTATAAACCACCCGGATTTAACAATCAACGTAAAAAGTTATCAATAGAAGAACTAATTTTACAACTAAGTAATCAATTACAAAATCAAAACACTGCTATTCGTAATATTGAGAATCAAATGGGACAAATCGCTAATTTAATTAATTATAGACCCTCAGGAACACTTCTTAGTAATGTTGAAATCAATCCAAAAGAAACTGGAAAAGAACATGAATATGTTAAAGCTGTACAACTTAGAAGTGGAAAGGAATTAAAAGAAAGAATGCAGAATGAAATTGAAAAAGAGATTGAGGTTGAAGAGATTGAAAAATTTAAAGAAACTCCTTCTCCTAATAAAGATCAAACTGATATTTCTATTAATATGGAAGTTGAAAAACCACCACCACCTTTTCCTCAAGACTTAAACAGCAGAAGCTTGATCATCAATTTTCTAAGTTCTTTGAAAATTTTAAGAAACTTACTATAAACATACCTTTTGCTGAAGCTTTGGAACAGATGCCAACTTATGCAAAATTTATGAAGGATATTTTAAGTAAGAAACGAAGATTTGAAGCTTTTGAAACAGTTGCATTAAGTGAAGAATGTAGTGCAATAATTCAAAAGAAATTACCTCAAAAACTTAAAGATTCTGGAAGTTTTACTATACCTTGTGCTATTGGAGAAAAGTTTTGTGGAAAAGCTTTATGTGATTTAGGAGCAAGTATTAATCTCATGCCATTTTCTATTTTTCAAAGGTTGAATTTAGGAGAGATTAATCCCACCACTGTAACCCTTCAGTTAGCCGATAGATCTATCACTTACCCTAAAGGAGTCATAGAGGATGTTCTTGTTAAAGTAGATAAATTTATCTTCCCCGTAGATTTCATTGTACTTGATATGGAAGAAGATAAAGAAATACCTATTATTTTAGGGAGACCTTTTCTAAGCAACCTGGACAAGCTATGATTGATGTGCAAAAAGGAGAATTAACCATGAGAGTTAATGATCAAGAGATTAAATTTAATGTCCTTAAATCAATGAAGTACCCTGACAAAGAAAAATGTTATCGAATGGATATAATTAATTATTTAATTGAGAAACATTATCAAGAAAAATGTAAAGTTATTTCTGAAGAAAATTTTGAATTATTAACCGATGAAGAACTAAAAGAAGAAGAAACTCATTATATTAAAGATAATTGGGAAACTTTAGACATAACTCAAAATGATATACTTTTACCCTCAATTAAAAAAGCCCATGAACTGGAATTAAAAATGTTACCTTCACAATTAAAGTATGCATTTCTGGGAAATTTATTAACTTTACCTGTTATTATTTCTTCTGAGCTAAGTAAAGATCAAGAAGAAAAATTGATAGGAGTGTTAAAGAATTATAAGAAAGCATTTGGTTGGACAATTGCTGACATAAGAGGAATAAGCCCTTCTATTTGTATGCATACAATTTTAATGAAAGAAAATTTTAAAAATACTATTGAACCGCAAAGAAGATTAAATCATATCATGAAAGAGGTTGTTAAAAAAGAAATTGTTAAATGGTTAGATGCTGGTATTATTTATCCTATTTCGGATAGCCAATGGGTAAGTCATATTCATTGTGTTCCAAAGAAATGATGAGTAATTGTCATTGTCAATGATAAAAATGAACTAATTCCTACAAGACAAGTTACTGGATGGTGAATTTGCATTGATTATAGGAAATTAAATGACGCTACTAGAAATGATCATTTTCCTTTACCTTTCTTGGATCAAATGCTTGATAAATTAGCTGGACACTCATATTTCTGTTTTCTGGATGGATATTCTGGTTATCATCAATTACCTGTCGCTCCTGAGGACCAAGAGAAAACAACATTTTCAAGTCCTTATAGAACATTTGCCTTTAGAAGAATGCATTTTGGTTTATGTAATGCACCTGCAACTTTTCAAAGATGTATGATGTCAATATTTTGTGATTTGATTGATAAAGGAATTGAAATATTCATGGACGATTTTTCGTTTTTGGAACTTCTTTTGAATCTTGTTTGGAAAATATTTCCAAAATTCTGAAAAGATGTGAAGAAACAAACTTAGTTCTTAACTGGGAAAAATGTCAATTCATGGTCACAGAAGGCATTGTACTTGGTCACAAGATTTCACAAAAAGGGATGGAAGTAGATCAAGCAAAAGTGAAAATTATTGCTGAATTACAACCACCTACTACTGATTATCGATGTGAGAAGTTTTCTAGGTCATGCTCGGATTTTATTGAAGATATATAAATGATTTTTCTAAAATTGCTAAACCTCTTTGTCATTTATTGGAAAAAGATGCTAAATTTGAATTTAACAAAGACTGTGTTAATGCTTTTAATATTTTAAAAGAAAAATTAATAAATGCACCTATCATTGTTGCACCTAATTGGAATAAATCTTTTGAATTAATGTGCGATGCAAGTGATTTTGCAATTAGAGCTGTATTGAGACAAAAATATGAGAAAATTTTCAAAGTTATATATTATGCTAGTAAAACTCTCACTGAAACACAAAGAAATTACACTACTACTGAGAAAGAGCTTCTAGCTATAGTATATGCCTTTGATAAATTTAGATCTTATCTTCTTGGTACTAAATGCATAGTTCATACCGATCATTCCGCTATTAAATATCTAATGTCGAAAAAGGATGCTAAACCTAGACTAATAAGATGGGTTTTACTTCTACAAGAATTTGATTTTCAAATAGTGGATAGAAAAGGAACCGACAACCAAATTGTCGATCATTTATCTAGAATTAAGAATGATGTTATTACTGAAAAAAATATAAATGAGAACTTTCCTGATGAACATTTATATGTTATTCAAGGATGTCAAACACCTTGGTATGCGGATATAGTTAACTATTTAGTTAGCAATATTCTACCTTATGGATTGGATGAAAAATTTATTAAGAAATTTAAAAATGATGCTAAATATTATATTTGGGAAGATCCTCATTTATTTAAATTAGGAAGAGATTCTATAATTCGAAGATGCGTACCTTATGAAGAAACTTTTGCTATTATTCAAAAATGTCATGATTCTGATTTTGGAAGACACTTTGGAGTAGATAAAACTGCATTTAAAATTTTAAATTCAGGATTTTATGGGCCTACCTTATTCAGAGATGTGAGACATTATGTTAAAACATGTAATCGATGTCAAAGGATGGGAAATATATCCAAGAAAGATGAAATGTCTTTAAACTATATATTGGAAGTTGAAATTTTTGATATATGGGGTTTATACTTTATGGGACCATTTGTACCATCATCTGGAAAAATTTATACTTTATTAGCAGTTGATTATGTTTCAAAGTGGATTGAAGCTGTAGCTTTACCTAACTGTGACTCCAAAGTGTATCTAAATTTTTAAAGAAGATGATTTTTTCAAGATTTGGAATGCCTAAGGTAATTATCACAAATGGTGGAAGTCATTTTAGAAATATAAGAATTTAATCATTACTACAAAAATTTGGAATCAAACATAAAATTGCAACTGCTTATCACCCACAAACAAGTGGAATGGCTGAAGTATCAAACAGAGAAATTAAAAGAATTTTAGAGAAGACTGTTAATCCTAAAAGAACTGATTGGTTTGATAGACTTGATTCTCGCATTATGGGCTTATAGAACGACTTATAAGACACTAATCGGAATGTCACCTTACCGGTTAGTTTTGGTAAACACTGTCACTTACCTGTTGAACTTGAACATAAAGCTTATTGGGCGATAAAGGAGTTTAATACTGCAGGAGAAAAACGATTATTGCAATTAAATGAGATAGATGAAATAAGAAATGAATCATATGATAATGCAAAAATTTATAAAGAGAAAATGAAGGTATTACATGATAAAAAGATTTCAGGAAAAATTTTTGAGCCTGGACAAGAAGTATTACAAATTAATACTCGTTTAAGACTTTTTCCTGGAAAATTGAGATCAAAATGGATGGGACCATATATAATTGAAAAAGTATACCAATATGGAGATGTGGATATTAAAGACCCCAAAACGGGAAAAATTTTTAAAGTTAATGGATTAAGATTGAAGCCTTATTTGGGAGACATTAAAAAGATTTATAAAGAGGCTTATGAATTGAGTCAACTCGATTAAAGAATTACTTAGGTCGGGCCGACGACGTTAAACCCAACATGCTATGGGAGGCAACCCATAGATTTTATTTTTAATGTGTTTTTATATTTTTAATGTAAGGTTATGCCTCGGTCTTGACTAATTTTATATAACTTCAGAAAATTAAAAATTATCTTGAAGTATATAAAGTTTGAACTTTGGATCACTCCATTTCATATGTGAGTAAAAAGGAGATCAAGTTAACCTTCATTGAGATTATGTATAATTGTGTTACTGAGTCTATATTGATCTTATCATTATAATTTACCTATTTTTTGTGAACGAAATTTTGAAATTTGACGTTAGGCGAAACGGAGTCAAACATGGTTCTGGCGCCTAGGCGCTAGAATTCGGCGCCTAAGCACCAGAATAAGCTGTGTGTCGATGGGTCCGGCGCTTAGGCGCCAGATTTGGCGCCTAAGCGCCACGGTTACTGGGTCGTGTAAAAATAAAAAATTTTCAGTTTTTCACACGATTTTCACCTTTAAATTAACCCATCTTCATCCCCAATCCCTAAGCAATCAATATTTCGACCCTTACACTTCATTCTTGAGAGATTAGAGAGGATTTTTGAAGAAATGGAGAGGAGAAATCTTGGAGAAGAGGCTAGAGACAAAGGTCCAAAAGATCTTCAACCCTACTTCATTGGTTTCATCGCCGTAAGTTTGGAGAAAATTTCTAGTCGTCTTGATAAATTTGAAGCGGATTTCAAGAGTATTGGAGATCGCTTTCATGAGATGTATCATCAGATTGAACATCTGGAATGACAAGCGAAACTCCAATTTTATCATCTAGCAGCTTATCAAGATGCTCAAGTTGAAATGTATGTGAAGAACAAATGGATTGGCGAGAAGACGACTACGGATTTTCCGAGAGCACTAGTGTTCTTCCCAAGTGGGCTGAATAGTTATCCTTGCCAAGATAATAGAAATTAGATAGTGATTTGGTGAGATCGTGATTTATCTAGTGAGTCGTTGAATCGATTTAGTGAATCGATTATGTTTGTTTGTGTATTTTCTTTCATGTTCAATGTGTGTTGTATTTGTTTTATAATTGTGTTGTTTGATTGTGTGTTAGGACTTGAATCATTATATTATACTTATCTGAAGTGTATTGAGCCAATATTGAAGATTATAAATGGAAATTAGAGGAGTTTAATTTAAACCTTGTGTTTGATTGGTGAATTTAATATTTAATTTTTAAAATTTTTGGAAAATATTTTGGAAGTTGAATTTATGAATTTTGGTGGAAAATAAAATTTTTAGAGTGATTTTTGTGAAAGGCGAGTCTGGCGCCTAGGCGCCAGAATTCGGCGCCTAAGCGCCGGTTTGGCCTGCTTAAAAAAAAATTAACATATAAACCCCATTAGCATGGACGACGCCTAAGCTTCATCTCCTTCCCCATTTTCGCGAAAATACACCTCTTAGATCCATTTTGAGGTCGAAACATCAAGTATTTGGGTGCGAAATCACTTGATTTCTTCGTCTCGAGGTCAGATCTACACTCTAATCCATTTATTTTCGATTTTCACCATAGTTTTTCCTATGTTTTGTTAAAAACCTAAATTTTGAGAAAAATTTTGATTTTTAGGTATTCCATTTGGATTTTTAAACTTATTTTAAGTTTCTTAAACTTAAAAAGAGTTTAAATATTTGATTCCTAAATTTGTTATTGTTTTCTTTCACGTTTAGATGACACCAAAATCTAAGCGAGGGAAGGGACGAGAAAATTTTGACAATAGCAAGTTCGCGACTGCGGCAGCGCATTTTCGATATCACGAATTTGCGACGTCGAGAAAGTTTATCTCGGAACGAAGCTTTTATAATCTGGGTGAAATGATCGAGAACACAATCGTTGCACACAACCGGCAACGATTCTGTTATTTCACTGTTGTTGCTGTTATTCCAGTCGTTTGTGAATTTTATGCTAACTTTTTAAATGCGGAAGACTACGAAGTCTTCGTTAGAGGTGTCGGAGTTTGATTTACTCCGGAGAGGATCAATGTGTTTTATGGACTGCCACCTACCATTGAGTGCCACTATTCTGGATTATCTCCATCTGAGGGAGTTCTGGAGATGATCATTGCTTATTTGACTGACGGCACTGGAGCCTGGAAGATCCGGAATGACAAACGGGTAAATTTCAAATCTTCTAAGTTAAATGGTATTTCCAAGGCATGGCATTACTTTATTTCTACTAGACTTCTACCTTCCCACCACCTGAGCGAAGTCACTAGAGATCGTGCTATCTTAAACTATTGCATTCAGGAGAGGAAGTCGATAGATGTTGGCGGTATCATTTATGATTCACGTGGAGTCTATTGCTAGATCCAGGCACTTCGTGGACCGGGATTCCCATCTTTGATCTAGCAATGGAGTTACTGTTGATATTTCTGAGGAGAAGCTGAAAACTACCAAACCAATTGGGCAGAAGAGTGTTAGCATATATGATCATCTTCGAGGGAAGAGATCGACCGCTCCTTCTACTTTTGCACCCACTTCAGGTAGACCTTCTACTTCTCTACCTTCTACTTCTACTACTGAGCCACCATCTAGTTTTTGGGAATCGATGCATGATCAGTTTATAGAGCAACAGCATGAGTTATTTCAAACTCACTGCAGAGTTGATTCTATTGATAAGAAAATTGATCATTTATCTGAGTATACCCAGAGGAAGAGTAGTTACGATGCTGAGTATGATGAAGCTCTCGTTAGATTTCTGAAGGGAGAGCATGATGTTCTGTTTTCTACCTTTCCTAGATTCTCACCATATGTTGATCCTAAGAATGTTGAGTTTTCTTTTAGTGATGATGACGATGATGGGGCTACAGACAGTGATTAGTAGCCTGATTTACCTCTGAGATGTGCTAAGTCTGTTGTTAGTTTAGTTTGTTTGCTAGTATTGATTGTTGTTTGTTGTTTGCTAGTTTAGATTTGTTTATGTGCTTTGTGTGGATTGTTTGGTGTTGAGGCTCGTTGTTAGAGTATTTTTAATGTATTGTGTTTAAGATTGAAATTTGGATGAATTTATGTTTATTTCTGTTTCAGCCTACTGTTTAGTAGTTAGTATTGTTGTTCTATTTCTGTTATTATAAGTAGTATAGTCATTTAATTTAATTATTAATGTGCCTGCTTACTTTATACCTGCTTCATTATTTCAGTATTATTCATAAAAGCATGTGTAGAAGTAAATTTTTCTTTCTAGAATTTTTTTTTACATACTTATAAAAATTCCTTTTTAAAATTATGTTTTTTTTTCTCTCATACTTTAAAAAAATTTTCATGATAGACCAAAACTTAAGTTTGGGGGAAAGGGAAAATACATTCAAATTTAAATTTTATTTGTCCTTAAAGAACTAATATTTTCTTAAAATAAAAATTTTAACATAACATGAGAAATGAAGAATCTATTTAAGATCAATTAAATTTTTGAAATTATAAATAATTTAGTGGACTTAACCAAAAATTTTAATAACTTTGATTGATTTTAAGAATAAAATTATTCAACTTAAGGAAGAATAAGATTAAGAAATTTTTCTATTCATAGTAGAGATAATTGAATTTTAGTAGTAAGAAATCGAAAATTATAACTTGAAAAAGAATAGATTGAAATTCTTTTTGAAATCTATTTATGTTATAATAATTAAGTGAAAATGTATAAGTTTGAAAATATAAGTTAAGGATAGTGAAGTTCAAAACCATTAATAGGCTATCCAGATACAGTAATCCTCTCTCTTAAAAAGAAAAAAAAAGAAAAAAAGAAAAAATAGAAAAGAGAAAAAGAGAGGAGAAGCTTGAGGAATGCCTAATCAAAAATTGGCTTCACTTGAATTTACTTATAAAAAGAAAACTGATTACATATATTACTTAATTTTTATGCATGTATTTTTATTAAAAAAGAATTTCATGAAGATCTTTTTCTTGTGAATAATTTATGTGATCTTAATATAATAAACTATAATTATTTTCGAAGTGAATGAAAAATTTTTGAAGTCTTATGATTTGGTAGTTAGAATATTCTTTAAATTCTTAAAATTAAACTTAGTTAGTGAAATTTGGTTAATGATTTACTAAAGCCTTTATAAAATCAAAAATCATAAGGAATCTTAAATATTTACCTTTTATTCCAAATGTTATACAATTTATATAGTAAAAAGGGTTACTTGAGGACAAATAACATTTAAGTTTGGGGGATTTTGATCCAAGAAAAAAATACCTATTTTTATGCATTGATTTTTATTAAATTTTAAGGATATTATGCTTTAATGAAAGGTATTTTTGTGTTTTTGGATGTTGGTGATGCAAAAATATTCAAGAAGGAGAAAAATATGAAAAAGGAGCAAAAAAGAGCAAAAATGCAAAATTGTCAAAATTACTGGCCTGGCGCTTAGGCGCCAGAGTCCAGCGCCTAAGCGCCAGCTCGATACAGAAAACTGTTAAGTTTTTGACGACTTTTGGGTGGTTATTTTGACGGTGTGAGCGATTATTGGACCTTCTAGAAGACTGGCAGTTGTTCCTGTTTTATAGAACATATGATACAATGTATTTGGACGCTTCAAAACGATTTTAATCGCGAAGAGGTGCGATCCAAATTGAAAAGGTGCGAAGAACTAGATGCGGTGTCCGGCGCCTAGGCGCCAGACACACCTTCTAGAAGATTCATTGAATTTTGACACATTTTGAAGAGGTGCCTTGAGGCAACCCTTGAAAACTATAAATAGGAGGGTACTTCTTCAGAGAAAAATGCCAAACCTAGAGAGAGAATTAGAGAGATAATATTAGGGCCACCTTTTTACTTTCCTTTATAAATTAGTGAGTTTATTTTAGAGTTTGTATTTAGAGTTTGAAAGAGTTGGTGCATCTGGAGTTCATTACGTTGTGGAGTCAGTAGGAATCAGAAGTTCAGTAGGAGAAACATCTAAGATAAGTATTTTTATTTTGATTCAAAGTTTATTTATTATGTTTTGTTATTTAATTTTAATGTGTTCTGAGTAGTTACTTTACTTTCTCCTTTCAATTATGAAAAGATAAATAAGATAATACAAAATTCGTCGGAGAATTAAAAATCATATATTTTCAAAACATTGTGATGATATTAATACCGGTTCTTAATTTACTATTTAAATTGACCATTTAAATTGTTAAAACCTGTTGAAGAGTTTTGAGACCTAGAAGGAGATGAATTCTTAACTTATAGATATCACATGAATCCTTGGGTAGTCGAGGGCCTTGTGCGGGTTATTCAAGGTGAAGTGCAAATAAATAGGAAGATATTATATATTGGGCGTAGAATTGATAAGTTTTTAGAGTGACAGACTAAAATTCTTATGATTTGGTTTATAGAAAAGGAAAGGGTCACTAGTAGGGCCGACCATAGCCACCCTTGGACATCTAGTTGTGTGAGCCTAGATTAACTCATTCTACTAACAATACATCCGGACCTGATCTATAGGCTAGCCAATGTTCTTTATACTATCGAGCGAAGATAAAGAATAGAAATGCTTCTATTTGGCACAATACCATAAATTTATATTCGCCACGAATATTATTATTATCTTAGAAAATCTTGGATTAATTGAAAGGGAGAAAGTTGCTTTCTTATTGCTATTTACATCAATCATTTTATTTCTGCTTTATTATTGCATCTAGTAAATTAAAGATATTTTATTTTTGACTATAAAAGAAATACTTTAAAATAAAATTATTTAAAGATCTATAACTCTCTCCTCGTGGGAATGATATTGGGGTCTTTGTTTCAAAGCCCTATATTACTTGATATGATACGTATACTTGCGTAGTACCCCTAGTGTGTAAAATATTTTTCATAAAATTATATTTATATACACTAGCCGCTATTATTATTTATAACATATATTTTTGAAAGCATTAATTAGTACGTTGATCTTCAGAGGACTTCGGGTCAAGTTTTTGGCGTCGTTGCCAGGGAAGAAGATTTTAGCACGCATATATTTATATCGGGTCAGCAACCCATAATTATCAGTGTGTTTTGATTTAGTATGCTTGAAGGTCGTGATTGTTAATGTTGTATTTTTTTCTCTTTAGTGTGGATTGATCTGCTTAATTAATGATTGGTGGATGTTTGAATTGTTAGAGAATTGAATTGATCTTTGTGTGTCATTTTGGATTGATCCATTTGATTGAAGTTTGAATTGTTAGTGGTTGATTTGATCTTTGTGAGTTTCATGAGGGAGGTGATTCTTAACTTCTTATGGGCATCTTAATTTCCATTACGTCTTTTCTCTAACCTTGTTTTCATTTGGTAGGAGTTATGACCCTATTTAATGAGTAACTTGAGGATGATCCTGCACCATCTTTATAACTGTTAGAGGTGCTTACTTAAAGGGATAAGGTGATGCCTGAGGTTGGTGCTTGAGAGCCAATATATCAAGGATAATTGTATCCATGGGATTATATTGTATAAAAATCATTTGTAAGTACCAATTTATTAGTATAGTGATTCTGTTAGAAAGAGGCAGTAAGGTAATGTGATGCGATGATTTAAAGGAAGAATTGACCTCATTTATCATATGTGTTTGTGTTTGTGTTACAATAATATAGAGATTTGGAGAACACTTAAATATATATTCCTATGTCGATACATATCCTGCTTGTTAGAAATTTCTTTAGATCAATTTTATTCTTGCATGTTTAGTATAGATTTGCATTTTGTTGCAAATTTTTCTGTCCAGATGAATACTTGTAAATGTTTCTAATAGACAATTGTGGTTGATAGAATTTCTGAACTGTTTTTCTTCCTGCTTATATTTTATGTACTGAATGATATACATGCTAAAAATCAAGTTTAGGGGTAGGAAGAAAAATAAATTTCAAAGTTAGTATACTTCCTTTTAGCTTAATGTTATTATAAGCATGTTTTTAAGTTAGATTTATCTTCTTCTGTAGTCATTCTATCATGATTATGCATGTATATGAATTTAATAGGTTACTATAGTTTCCAGTAAATTCAGCTTCTATTTTTCTTCCTGCTACATTTTTTGGAATGGATTGCAAAATATTTAAAAATTTAAGTTTAGGGGGAGGAAGAAAAATAAACTTCAAAGTTAAACTTTATTTGTCCACAAAGAAACTATAGATAAATTTTATTTTGATTTTTTGTTATGTGGAGATATTTTAAGAATACTAAAATTTTAAGTATATAAATATAATAGGAAAACTTAGTAAAGACTTTAGTAAAATGAATGAACTAAAGTTTAGATGTTTTGTATAAAATTGTAGGAATATGATTTTACTATTTATAGTAGAAAAAATTGAATTTTTGAAAAATTAAGGATTTTTAGAATATAATCTTTTCTAAGAATATATACTCTATTAAAAATTCTTTTTCTAATACTAAATTTTAAGTTAAGGAAATAAAATAAGTTTTTAACTTTAGAAAATAGATAATGAAATTCAAAATCATTAAAGGCCTATCCAGATATAGTAATCCTCACAAAAAAAGAAAAGAAGAAAAAGAAGAAGAAAAAGAAAAGAAGAAAAAGAAAAATAATAAAAAAAGAAGAACAAAAAAAGAAAAAGAAAAAGAAAAGAAAAACAAAAAAAAATAAAAATAAAATTTCAAAAATGGAGGGGAAGCTTGAGGCTAATCAAAAATTGATTTCACTTGAATATTTTTAAGGAATAAAACTTAGGAGCAATCTTAAGCTTAATTTTAGTAAACATTAGTAAAATTATTTTTTCTAGATTTCATAAATTTTGAAATTAATATTTCTAAAAAACCAAAGCTTGGAAAATTTTCAATTATTTCTGAATTAAATAGAAAATCAGGATCTCAAAGTTTAATACTAAATATTCTGATACCTTAGATATCATCTAATTTAATGTAAATTTTTCTAAGTTGGACTATAACATTTCTAGAACAAAATTTTAGTACATCTTAAAGTAACCCACTAACACAAATCAAACTATTTTTAAAATTGTAGTGTTACTTGAGGACAAGTAGTGTTTAAGTTTGGGGGAATTTATCCACCTAAAAATTACCAATTTTTCGTGTACATTTCATGCTCATTTTATGCATATTCTTAATGATAATACACTTTAAAGGAAAGTATTTTGCATGTTTTTGACTTCAGGTACAAGAAATGGACTTTTGGTGAAAATGAAGCGACAAATGTACAATTTGGAGTATTGAGCAAAAAAGAAAATTATGATCCCATGCATTTTGATATGACTTTCTATGCTTAATTTACTTTATATTTATCACATGTTTTGAATGAAATTATACTTTAAAGAACTGTTATTTTCACGTCTATTTTGTAGGTATACCAATTTGGAGCGCAACGGAGCTGAAACGGGGCGAAACGAAGTTGAAACGGAGCAAAGTGGGGCGAAATGGTGGAGTTGTTGAAGGGTGGCGCCTAGGCACCAATCACGACGAGAAAATAACGCGAAAATTTTGACAATACAAATTGGCCACTTGTATTGTTAAAATTTGTGGAGAAAACCGATAAACCCGAAAGAGATAAAATTTCTTAACTAGTAAGTATCACATTTCACTATAGAAAGAGTAGCGGCGATCATCCCAAGGTGAGTGCAAATAAATGAGGAGATAATATTTGATGGGCATAGAATTGATGTTTCTAGAGTGACAGGCTAGATTCTTTATTAATTTGGTCTAAAGTTTGGTAAAAGTACCCAACACTACTATACATACCAGACACAACCTTTAGATTAGCCAATATTCATTATGCACTTGACAGAGGGTAAAGAATAGGTATGCCCCTATTTTTCACTACTACATTAAATTCTAAGCATTTCATTCCTACAAATTATCTCGGATGCTGTGTGATAAATGTATTATTTAATTTCCCAAAGTTCTCCAAACCTATTCCTCTAGTTAAGTTTATCTTTAGATTTACGTTCGTATTTAGGAGTTGTTACTAGAAAACCCACTTTAATCAACATTCCAAACTAGGATCTGATAGTAATAAACTAGAATTAGCCTAAGGGATTTCTTACCTCGCTTCTCTGTGGGATCGATGCTAGGTCTTAAAATAAAACCCTATATTACTTGAAACGATACATATACTTGCATAGCACCCTTAGTGTGTAAAATATTTTCTAAATTTTATAATATTTAATTTTTTGTATAATAGCCGCTAAATATAAATTAGGTCAAGTTTTTTACCATCTTTTGGAAGCTAAATTATTACGTAATTGCGGGTCAAGTCAGCCAGCCACCTTGGCTGCCAGAAAACGTCAATGTCAAGAGAGCCACCATGGAGAAAACACACAATTAAGCCTATCCAAGCTAGCTCAACCTAATTGGTCACTTGCCATCTTCTTCTCTCTAGCTAAGCTCTCTTTTGCACCCACTGGACAACCCAATTGAGACCTCCTTCCTCCTCTATAAATAATCCACCACCCCACAACCAAGGAGGAGACATCGAAAAACCTTGGGGAAACTTTGTCAAAATCAGTCCAAACCCTAATTCCAGTGATTTTAAGCTTATTCCCACCATTTTTCAGCCCTCATCCCCATGACCCGACCCGCAATTACGCAGTAAATTAACTTCCAAAAGATGGCCAAAAACTTGACCCGATTTATAAATAGCGGCTAGTGTGCAAAATCTTAAATGATATAAAAATTAGAAAATATTTTACACACCAGTGGTACTACGCAAGTATACGTATCGTTTCAAGTAATATAGAGTTTTCTTTAAAAATCCCAGTATCGATCCCACGAGGAAGTGAAGTAAGAGGTCTTTAGTAAATTCTAGTCTACTACGAATAGTCCTTAGTTTGGAATGTCGATTAAGATTGTGTTTATCTAGCAACTATTCCTAAATGCAAGTGTTAAACGTAAAGATAGTAACTATATCAAAATGCAAATAATAATTCTAAAGATAACCCTTTTTGGATGAGTTGGTTTGGAGAATTTTGAGATATTAAAAACTACTATTCTTATGTAATGAAATAGATAATGTATAGAAATGAGATGCATTAAATATTGTATGTGTCAAATAGGAGCAATCATATTATTTACCCTTTGGTCCAGGCATAATGAACATTGACTAATCCTATGCTTGGTTACTGAATCTACGGCTAGGCTGGGAGGATATCGGCTCTCACTTCGGAGCTCCCACGTTCCCCTCGCCTGAGGGCTAACAATCTACACTTCAACACCCAAACGATAGGACCGAATTGAGAATTTTAGCCTCGTCACTCTAAAATCTCCAATTCTACGCCCCATAATTATATTTTCCTATTTTTTTGCATTCAATCCCCATGAACTTCACCATCCATGGAATTTGAATGTGGGTTTACTTTGTTGAGAATTACACTGCCCTTTCGGGTCGATGCAATTACAACGAATTTTAACACTACAATGGGCCCTTACTGCAATGTAAATGAAGTGCAAGTAAAAACAATCACATTTATAATTAAATTTACTTCTACCATGCATCACAAAATCCTAAACATGATTTCTACTCATTATAAAAGAAAAGTAAAATGAAAATAATGGCATAATCTTCTCATGTCACTATTTTCAAAGAAGAAGAAAGAGTAAGAGAGATACGTCACAAAGCGCGAAGAAAACACAACGAAAACTTCATTTAACCAAAGCAAATCCACTAAATAAATGTTTACAAATTTATAAGATAATGAAGAACAATACTTAGCTTTTTCCCTTTGAAAGAAAGATGAAGATCGATCCCATAAAGTCTCCCGGTGATCCATGCAATGCTAGCAAAATCCCTTACAAATTCTCTCAAAATCTCCTCTCCAATCTCTCCAAAATGGTAGAAATCTACATTTCTACGCTTAATCTAAGAATCCTAAACATTCCTCACTTTTTTCTATATTTTTCTCTTCTAAATTCCTCTCTAATCTCTCTTATTTTTCTCTCAAATTCGTCTCTTTTTAAAGAGGTAGAAAAATTCCCAAAGGTTCCTTAAGCACCTATTCAAAAAGCGTCCAGATTCATCGAACAATTGCTTGAACAGACATTCTCGCCGTCGGCGGTCTTCTAGAAGAATGGACAACTGCTCATGCTCGCTGTCGGCGGGCTCGAGGGCACTGTCGGCGAGCCTTTCGGTCATATTTTGGCCTTCTCGGGAAAATCCCGCCGTCGGCGGGCTCGAGGCCGCCGTCGGCGAGATTCCTGTGCAGCTCCACCATTTCACTCCGTTTGGCTCCGTTTTAGCTCTGATTCGCCCCGTTTCGGTTACGTTGCATTCGTAATTGATAGCCCTGCAAAATAAACATAAAAATAACCTCTCTTTAAAGTGTAATCTCATTCAAAAATATGCAAGAAGTAGTAAAAGAGATTAAGCATCAAAAGACTTATCGAAATGTGTCAGGGTAGAATTTCATTTTGCTCATTTTTGCTCCAAATTGCACCGTTTTTGCTTCCTTTTGCTCCAATCACCATTTATTGTACCTAAAACCAAAAAACATACAAAATACCTTCCTTTAAAGTGTAATATCATAAAAATGAGTAAAATTATACAGCAAAAAGCCTATATATTTTAGGCGTGTCACCCCACTGCTCAGTTCAATTTGAAACGCAAAAGCCAGGGCATTTCACGGCCACTCCACCAAACCTTACAAAACACCAAATTGGTTCACCCAATAGGTTCCCCAGAATGAAAGAAGAACTTCCTCATCAAAATCTACCCTTCTCGAGCCCTCTACCCTAGACTTCGATCAGACCCGAACCACCTTCTGATCGAACTCCTACATACACCCCATCCCAGAGCAAGGTAACACTTAGAGGTCCTTCGCAAGCTCAAGGTGAAGTTTCTCAATAAATTCGATTGAGGCCACACTGTCGGCATATTTTGAGGTTGTGTGTTTTGAAAAGGGGGTCGCCTATAGAAGTTGTCGGTGAATTTTATATTTAATTTAAATATATAATTTGAAAAGTAGTATTTGATTTTGAAAATAATTTTAAATTTGAAAATTTTAAGATATGAAATCAAACCGATCTCACATCCCAAATAGTTTATATAAACGAGCACCGCATCACAAACCGTGTCTCTATCCGAAGAATAGACACACCGCTTCGACGATGGGGCTCGATTAAATAAACTAGAAGATTTGTGACATCCGTTTGGTCCGCGAACCAATTTTATAAGCCGACAAGTTCCCCCGCTTAATATAAATGAATTAAGCGAGGGTTTATATTACCTGGGTTCTTAAAGTTCCCTATAAGGGCAAGCCCCTATAGTTAATTACATCTTAAATGACGGAAATCATTTAAGAAAACTCTCGATAATGATCAGTGGTTTTGCTCTCAAGAATTTCAAAGTTTATGGTTTTCAAAGGATTGGATTTTAGGAAATTTCAATGGGGAATGGATCAAATTTGGAACAGTTATTTTTAGGAGTCCAAAGGAAGAGAAATAGGAGAAACTGAGGATACAAGAAGAATCTTGGCAACTTCCCAAACTATTCTATTGTTTGGCTTTAATTTGGGAGTTTATTTAATATTGTAATCCTGCCAATTTTATTTATTTAGGTCTTACATTCGTATGACATGATCATACAAATGGCCTCGAAGATGTGAGGGTTTATGTCGTACCAAACAACTACCTCGGAATCCTAAAACCCGGTTAGGGCTTAATTTACATAATATGATTATGCAAATGCCTAACGAAGAGTTGAGGAATTATGCTGCACTAGGCAAACTACCTCAAAATCCTATGGCTTTGTTGTTTAATTCTAGGAATGTTTAGTTGATGTAGAGTTGTTTTGCTGACGAAGATGGCCGTGCTGCCCACCATGCTCTAAGCTCCTTGTTGCTGCAGAGGTTTAGTTTTAGAAGTCATAAATCAGGAGATGAGAGAAGTGTTTTGGTTTATAAAAAGTCTTATGTTCAAGTGTTTTTAATATTTTAATTAAAACAAATCTTAAAGTTGTTTAAACATAACCGATTAAGATCCCACTGGTTCCGTCATCCCAAGCACCGTTATTTTCATCGAATTCACTTAGTCCGGATGAATTTGCTAAACTCAACCGAATGAGTTCCACACTTTTATTTAGACCGTGGGAAATCCCGTTAGCAACACGTGGGTTACATCATCCGAGGTATTCCCGATCATTCAACGAGACGTTTTAATTTAGTTAAAGTTGTAGTTTTGTTGTTCGTTTGTGATTAAATTTTGAGTTGTTTTATATTTTGAAATGTTGTGGCGGTGATTTTTATCTTGTAATGACTTTTAATTTAGTTTTGGTTTCGGTTCGGGACTATCCTAAAGGTTTTGGTTTTCATGCAACAGTTGTTTATCATGCAAGAAAAGTAAAGTACGATTCATGTAAGTAAATTGCAATAAAGTAAATTGCAATAAAATAAAAGCGTGCCCTGGAGGGTCTTCCCGTCATCCCAAGCCGCACTTAAAACACATGTTAAGACATTTAAATGTTTCAACAAGTACCTAGGTAAAGCTAAGGGAAAGGTTTTGGTTGTCTACCAAAGTCCTAATCCTATAGCTAGTCATCTCCTATGACGTCTAGGTTCTCGTGTTTGGTTTAAGGATGATTTTTTTCATCAAAGAACAATTAAATTCAGTTGTTCTTCTAAAACATCCCGTCATATTGAGGAAGTGCTTAGGACGAGTCCTAAACATCTTTTCAATATTTCTGGGATTGTTTTGAGTCCAAGTAAATTTAGTTGCACGATGTGAATTAATCATCCAGGAGTTTAGTTAAACTTTGTTTCTTGCTCAGTGAACTTAGGTATTTGATTACCTGATGAATGAAGTGACATCTCACTTAATACTCTATTTAAGAGTTATAATAATTAAAGCCTTTAAGGGCAAGTTGGTTTATTGAGAATTTTAATCAAATTAATTGAAAGTTTGAGTTAATGGTTTAAAGTGTTTTAATTTAATTATGAGGTTTTAATTAATAATTTTAAGTTTGGAATAGTGTTCAAATTATTTTAGATTTAACTCTTAATGATTTCATTTAGGTTTGTTGTTAAATAATTTTAATCTAATTTAATTCAATTTGATTTTAATTTAATTTAATTTAATTTAATTTTATTTACTTTTAATTTAATTTTAAATTTATTTTAATTTAATTTTAATTTTAATTTTTAATTCAATTTAGTTTTAATTTAATTTAATTTTAATTTAATTTAAATTTAATTTAATTTAATTTTAATTAATTTTGATTTTAATTTAATTTAATTTAATTTAAATTTTAATTTAATTTAATTTAAATTTAAATTTAAATTTAAATTAATTTTATTTTAATTTAATTTAATTTAATTTAATTTAATTTAATTTAATTTAATTTAATTTAATTTAATTGAATTTAATTTTAGTTTAATTTTAATTTGGATTATTATTTTAATTTTTTTTTTGTAAGTAAGAATTAAGTATTATTGAAGTGATTTATTTAGGGATTTTTAAATTAAAGAATAAATATCCTCTTAATAATATCCCTACTTTAATAATTCCAATTTCTATTATTCTTCCAAAATTTCAATTAATTAATTAATTAAAGTTTTATTTTAATTATATTTGAAATGGTTAGTAGGTTTCTACCCTCAATCATTTAAGTTTCAATCATCCAAAATCAGTTTAAAATCAAATATTTTACCCTCCCCTTTTTGATTAATCCTAAAATTTTAATTAAGGGTTGAAATTTTTAATTACCCTTTTGCCCTTCAAGCTTAATAATTCTATAACTCACTAAATTAAGCTCAAATGAACTTGAAATTTTTATGTAACCTGACTCACATATCAATTAAGACATTAGAGGAGAAAATGTGATTTTTCTGTATTTAATTTATTTATGTAATTATTTTTAATGGAAAATAGGGGTTTTCAAGGAAAATTCAATAACATGACCAAGGAAATGTTTCTATCCTTAAGAAAATTATGGGATGTTTCTAATGACTAGAGGACCATTTGGACCAACTTTGGTGATTTTTTGAATTATATTTTATTTATTAGAATTATTTTGAATTTTGGAGTATTAATTAATTTTAAAATAAAATTAAAGTTAAAAAATTTATTTTATATTTTTATTAAATCTCTTTGACCTCAAGGAGTCCATAGAAACAAATTTTATATTTTTCTGATTTTTCTTTAATTTATCAGAATTATTTTAGTGAAAAGGTTGGAAAATACATTTTTTAATATTAAAAATTACATTAAGCCTTTAAAATTCAATATCTTATCCTAGGGACTTAAAAAAAATATTTAGTTTGTTCCTAAGTGATTAGAATTCAAAATGTGACATTTTGGTGATTTTTAATATTTTATGATTTTTGTTATTTTTTAATTATTAAAAATATTAAAATAATGATAAAAATCAACATTTTTAGAAAATTACAATTTTAATTTTCCTAAGTTCCGCTGATATCAGAGAAGCTCCAAAACCATTTTTGTGAATTTTTGAAAAGTATTTTGTGAGTTATGAATTTTTAAAGTTTAATTTTATCCATTTTGCTTAAGAGGCTTAATCAACCCATTTGGTGGGGTTAATCAAGTCCAATTGACTTCAAATTTTTATGTGATGTTCCTCTGATCCTAAAGATTAGTGGAGAATTATTTTCAAGTTAATTTGATGTGTAGTTAACCCTAATTAATTAAAGTTCAATTTGGGGTGTTTAGGCCAATTAGAGTTGTTCCATGTGAATTAACTCAAAACCTATTTTTTCTAGGTTCCTCTAGTCATAAGAAACATCACTAAATTTTCCTAGAATTTATTTCTCAACATGCTAATTATTGCAATTAAAATACTCAAAACAGTAACATGCAATTGAAAAATCAATAACTTCTCATAGGGATGGCCTCTGACCTTGCAAAATTCAGGGAATGTTCCCAAGTTCAGAGGCTTCAAAAGCACTATGGTCTCATGCCATGGTGAATTACCTATGCAAATGGAGAATTAAAACAATGCAGAGAGTAAATAAATCATTAAAAATAAAATACTCAATTAAATTACTTGATTTCTTTTCCACATTATTCTCCTCTGTTCACTGAGCAAGAAAGTATTTTTATTTTATTTTTATGATTTTTCTACACAAAGTTATGCATTTTTGAAGTTTAGGGTCAAAAATAAATAAAATATTTCATTTTCCCGCTCAATCGCCACATGTCGCTTCCTGATTTGTCGGCGCGGTTCGTTCATGTATGCGACTACCATCCAACTCCATCGGCGCCGTCCGTTGGATACACGCCCGATCGGACGGCAGTGCTTCTCTCCCTAGTTCTATTCACCCAAAACCGTCCAACTTCAAACCTTGATATCTCCCTCGATTCTCAACGAAATTGAATAAATGTTTTTTTTAAAATGATCGTCTAATCGAGTAGCACACATCTATATGGTGATGATATACTTAAAACATGTGAATAATTACAGAAAATTAAAACATGCTCGGTTGTAGGAGAAAAAATTTGATACCTTTGTCCAAGAGGTGAGGCCTCAATTGGAAATGATTGGATTGAGCTTAGGAGTGCTTAGAGAAGCTTTGGGAACAATTTGGCGAGTTTCCCCAAGGTAATCTTTTGCATCTCCTCCCCTTGGTCATGGATGTGGGGTTTAAATAAGGAAGGTTATGGTGGAGCTTGGGTGGCCATGAGGGTTGGCTTGGTTCATTCACCAAGGTTTTTTGGCTGAGAAAAACTCACATGATTGAGCTTGATCTTGGTGCAATCAATTGGGTTATGTCATGTGTAAAGTCAAGGATTTAAACGGCATGGGTGTAAGGAGCATTTTTGGTCCAATTTGGGTCAATTCATGGTTTTGGCTTGGTTCACTCACCAAGGCTTGATTTGGGCTGATGTGAGATCATTTGGGTAAGCCTCACATGTGTGGTGAAGTCCCCATCCAAGGTGAGGTGGCCAATTTTGGTTAAAGTGTATCATGAATGGGGTTAAAAAAGGTTTAGTGAAGGCTTAGGAAAGGCTCCCTCTTCTTGCCATAAGTGGCATGGTGAGGTGGAAAGGGCTCCCCATGGCTTGCATATGGCTTATGCATGGCTCCATGACTTCATTTGGCTTGCTCATGGCTTGGGAAAAGGTTGGCTCACTTGCATGGAAAAGGGTTATTTGGAATTTTGAAAACTTTGGATTCCATTGATGGGATTTGTCATGATGCTACAAATGGGTTGATTTCATGATTGTTTAAGACTTTGGTCAAATAGGATTATCAAAGGAATGATGAAGAAAAGGTTTCATGTGGGCTTGGGAATGGACTTTGGGCTTTTAAAATTTGGTAAAGGTGGGCTTTTAAAATGGTTTAAGGGAATGGGCTTTTATGTTTCAAAATGGGCTTTTAGATCAAAAAATTTGTAAAGGGCCATGCCAAATAAATGTTGGGTTTAGTTTAAGGATATGTCATGAGTGATTTAAAACAAATTTGGAGTGATTTGGGATTGAATTGGGTTGGATTTGGGTTTATTTGGTAAAGGGGCTAAGGTGGGCCAAATTGGGCTAACTTAGGCTAAGGTTGGGTTAATGTTGAAATTGATGTAAAATTGATGTTGAGAAACGTTTAGGGGAATGTTATGAAGAGTTTTCAACTTTGGTTGGGGTTCAATCTTGGGATTTGGGCCTATTTGGGTTCATGGTGGATTTAGGCCAATTTAAGGAATTTTGGGTTGAATTTGAGTAAGGTTTGGGTCCAAATTTTGGGCAAATTATGTTAGTTTTTTGTTTATGGAGATGTTAGGGAAGATTTAGAAAAGGTTTGGGGTTAATTGGAGTTGAGTTGGGTTAGGTTTGGGCTAAGTTTAGCTCATGGGTCAAAATCGGCTTTAAGTTTAAGAATGAAATTGGACCTAAATGTCAATCAAATTGGGCTTGTATTTGGTCTAAATTGATATTGGGGATATTTAATTGAAGTTTAGAATTGAATTGGACCAAAATTGAGGTCAATTGGGGAGGTTTGGTTTGACATTGGGTTCATTTGGGTTAAAAATGGGTCAAATTGGGAATTTTAGTAAAATTGGGGTAAATTTACAAAATTGGCCCATGATGCAGTTGAAAAAAATGAAATTGGGAATATTTGGGATTTTCTGGAATTTTTTGGGAATTTTTTAAATTTTTGGATTTTTTGGTCAAGAGGGGCATTTTGGTAATTTGGAGGGTATTGGGGGTATTTTTGGAATTTTTGGAATTTTTGGAATTTTTGGTCAAAGATGATCACTTTGAATGGTGAGAAATGTTTAAGGACTGATTTTGAGGAATTCTGAGGAATTTGGGTAATTTTGCAAAGTTTGGGTCATTTCAAGGGCATTTGGTAGGTTTGGCGGGTCCGGGGCCCCGGGGGTCAAAAATTGAAATTTTGGAAAAATGAAGATTGATTAAATGTGAGTAGAATGGAATCACTTTGTTTGAGCCATGAAGCCATATTAAGCCCATATGAGCCATGAGAGGACTGATTTGAGGTATTCACTATGTTGTTCCTAACCCTCTTAGCCAGGGGCTTAGGGGTTAAGAACCATCCATGTGAATTACCTACATGAGTCAGGAAGACAAGTTGGGTGAGAGTGTGGTTTTAGGACTTGGAATGTGTGTGAGAGTGTGGTGTATGTGCAAGTCAACCCTCACCAGGCCAGGCCACCCAGGGTATCCCTAAGGCCAGAAAGGGTGATTAGGGGTCTACCATCAAACTTGTGGGGTTTGCAGGGAGTCAAGAGGTGTTTGAATTTCTAAAGGGTGGGTTCCACTTCTAGTCTTCTAAGATTAGTCAAAGGAAAAGCCTAAGGCTAGATCCTAAAGACTAAGGAGAGAGAAAGAAAAGACCTCATCAAAAATGAGGTCAACAAATGGACCCCCAATAGGTGTGGTGTGCTAACCAAGCACACCGCGCGTATTGGCGTTGACCGAAGAGATCAGCAAGACCAACACAGATGTCCAAGTGACACACTTAGGACAGAGTAGAAGAATTCCCGTTGGGGAGTATCAGGTATATTTCCAAGACTGGAGATCCCTGAACTCTCGCTGGGGAATAGAAGGAGGTGAACTCCAAATCACAAGATCTCAGGGAATTCGATTTAGATTTCGTTTCATTTTAATTTCAAGTTTCAATGTGTGAGTTTAAATTTCGATTTGTTTTGAGTTTCAATTTCGATTGAGGTTTAATTTAAAATCAATTTAAGGAAATGAATGTGAAATTTAGATTTGAAATGAGGATTGAAACTTAGGTTTCAACCTCGGGATTGCGAAGAGAACTGGAATTTAGGTACCAGTCTCGGAAATTTAGAGGGTTGAAATTTAGGTATCAACCTCGAAAGAGGATCGAAATTTAGGTATCGATCTCGAATGAGAGTCGGAATTTAGGTATCGACCTCGAAATTTCAGGGGTGCAGAAAAGCTTCTCGGAAGAGTGCGAGTTTAGCGGACACCGAGGTCGGGATGCCATGTAGGTCCTATACCCAAGTCGGAGGGTTAACACCGAGGTCAGGATGCCATGTAGGTCTTATACCCAGGTCGGAGGATTATCACCGAGGTCAGGATGCCATGTAGGTCTTATACTATACCCAGGTCGGAGGATTATCACCGAGGTCAGGATGCCATGTAGGTCTTATACCCAGGTCGGAGGATTAACACCGAGGTCAGGATGCCATGTAGGTCTTATACCCAGGTCGGAGGATTAACACCGAGGTCGGCTGCCATGTAGGTCTTATACCCAGGTCGGAGGATTAACACCGAGGTCATGAAGCCATGTAGGTCTTATACCCAGGTCGGAGGATTAACATCGAGGTCAAGATGCCCTGTAGGTCTTATACCCAGGTCGGAGGATTAACACCGAGGTCAAGATGCCATGTAGGTCTTATACCCAGGTCGGAGGATTAGAGTGCGGAAAGAATTTCTCGGAAGAATGCAGGATTAGCGGAAATTCAGAGAAGAGAGTCGAAGATTGAGTATCGATTTCAAAATGAGAACTGGAAGTTAGGTACCGGCCTCGGAAGGACCGAAACTAGAAGTTAGGTACCGGTCCCAAAAGTTAGTATTTGATTCGACTTTTGAAGATTCTGCACGAAAATTTAGTGTATTAGAAGATTTGAATGAGATATGAAAGTGTTTCACATCTCCAGAGGGTTAATCAAAGTTTGATTGTTTGGCGAATGATATGAATCCATGCCATCAGAACCAAATCGAAAATTTCGTGGTTATGTGTCAGTAGACTCAGTCGACCTTCTCAAAAAGAGGAAAGGGATTACGGGGAGTCGAAGAGATTTCGAGAACAGCCAGAGGCTGGGGATATCGGATTCGGAGAATCGTTTTCATTGTTTTTTTTAGTGATTTGATTTTGTTTTGTTTTGATGTTCAAGTTATTTTGTTTTATTTGGATTTTGAATTTGGATTCTTGTTTTAAATTTTTTTTTAAAGTTTCGTCTTCGATTGAAATTTTCACTTTGATCTGAATTTTCATTCATTTATTTGATTCACAACTTGACGTTTTAAGTCGATTTGCTTTGAATTTTGGTTTGTGTTTATTAAGACTTTGAATTCAAGTTTTATTTTGTTGTTATTATCTCATTCAAATCGTTCTTCGTTCAACTTTTTTTTTTTAAAGTCGAGTTAAACCCAGATCTGGTGGCGTTTGCAGTAAATTGCACAAAACTGAAGGCAAAACACAAAATTCATTTCCATTAAAATGTTGAAGACACATCAGGTGATTCCATCGAAACATTTCTGAGGACATCCTTATGAAACAGACTTTTATAGAAGTTCATATATATCTGAATACAGACTGCACTGATATCTTCGTGTATTCTGACAAAACTGTCTATTCGATCCATCCATGTCTGAAAAGTAGACTACACAGGTAATAACATCACCTTCTAAGCCACTTTATGGAGGAGAATCCCACGTAAGTGGTTTTAGAGGTGTGCTACTACTATGTAGCCTACAACTCGTAGGGCTGCAGATTCTCTAGTTATGGATCTGGCTGGAAATAGATCGGAATTTTACTCTCATCCATCTTTCTGAGGGTGATGGAGATTCACTCGTAGGGAACTCCCGTATGCGAGTGCTTTGCTACATCCGCACCATTTCCTCGTAGGACGAGAACGAGCCTACCGGTAGAGGTATCTCGACCGCCGTCGGAATTCTCCGGGCCAACTATCCGGAGTTCGTCCCGAACATAATGTTGCATTGGTTGATGAAGGAAACGGTACAAAAGGGCCTTACAAAATCATGATGATCTATGTGAGGTGGGATGCGCTCTCCTTCGCGTAGATGTTGATAATACAACTGTTCGAGCATGCAATCGGCAGGTAAGACTCGCCAAGCCACCATCCTCTTTATCATTTTCTTAATCGAAGACGGCATTGGATCCACTTCATCGTAGCGGAGTATCCCCGGCGGATTTCCTTTCTTGTCATCGACAAAGTTGTAACGACATCGAACTGGAGTGTAATCCTCCCTTTGCCTCGTTTCCATTTCTTTGGCTCGCAGTAGGTCTTGCTTCGAGTCGTCCCGCTCGACCTAGTTTCTTCCGTTCCTCGACGTAGTCTACAATCTCACTCGCTCGTAGTGAGAGAAAACATCCGTATGTAACTCCGCTCCTTCCGAGATGTTGACATATCCGCCTCCGATTCTCCGAAAGTACTCGAACTCCGCTTCCGCACCCTCTGGATCATTTCCAACTCGTGCTCTGAAATTATCTGTAGCTGTCGGGGCCTAGTGACGTATTGTGGGATATATGGCTCCACATCATCACGCTCTCCTGGAATCATCACTATCTCAAGTGCAGGCTCTGTATTAGTCTCCTCTGGAACAACCTCTGCTATGGTGCTCCTGAGGGCTGGCCTCCTTGGGCAACCGCCGTGGTCATCGAAGAGTCATCACTATCTCGAGTGCAGTGCTCGTAGTAGCCTCCTCCGGAACAACCTTCGCTATGGTGCTCCCGAGGGTCGGCCTCCTCGGGCAATCGCTATAGTCATCGGAATTTCTTCCTTGTTCGTTCCTCCGTTAATTTCTTTAACATTTTGGCGATACGCCGATTATCGTTTCTTCTTCGGGTTGCGGTCGAGTGGCTCTTCTTTCCCTTGAATCTCGCAGGGGCAACGATCGACAAGCTTTCCTCCTGTAGTAGTTATCACTTATTTCATCTTGTTATCTTCAGTCGTGTTAATCTTCCTTTTCTTGTTTGCAGTTTGGGGAACTTTCTCATTAAGCCTCATCACTGTCTTTCCACGGGACTACCTGGGATCCACCGTAGTCCAGGCAGTTTCTTCATATTCCAATTCCAGCTGTGCAAATTCCGAGTCAATCTCTATCACAAAGATCGCTTTCGCTCTTCTTCGTTAAGTGCAAGACTTACGCCATCCTTAAAGTTAAGGAACAACCGCCCGTTCGAAATTTCCCTGAAAGAAAAAATAAGGAAAGGATCAGGGGCTGTACTCAGAACGAGAACAATAAGAAAGTTGCTTATTAATGGAGAATCCTTATTTTATTATTTCAAATTTCACAAGAGCAAGAAAAGATAAGAAAAGATAAGGAATGGGTTTGATCGAGAAGGAAGGGTTAAAATTTTATTATTACAAGTTCACATGTTTTCTTTTTAACACATTTTTTATTTTATCATTCATCCCTTTTTATTTTGTTTTATTTTATTTTGGGTTCGGACCCAGTTACAAGTGACTTCTCTACCCGTGCTTCTAGGAATGAGATTTCATTCTTCGAAACATCAGGTTGCGTAATACTTTTTCAAATATCGTCCATTGATCGGAAGCATAGATCGTTCCCCACGGCAATTCACAAGCTGGTAGGAACCTCCTGAGTATACCGTCTCGACCACGAACGGCCCCTCCCAAGTCGGTTCAAATTTACCTCCTATCTCGGGTCGTGCAAGAATAGGTCTCGAGAACTAGAACTAAATCACCGACTTTGAATGCTCTTGGGCGGACCCGCTTATCGTGGGCCCGGATCATCTTGGCTCGATATAGTTCCGCATTCTCGCCGGGCCGCAAGTCGCTTCCTTCCAAACTTTCCAGCTTCTTCCGCCGTAGTCAGGCATTCTCTTCTGTAGTAATCTTGTTCGCAACTGCAATTCGGAGTGACGGAAGCTGAACCTCCAAAGGTAGAACGGCCTCGGACCCGTACACCAGAGCGTAGGGCGTAGACTGAGTAGGAGTTCTGAAAGTCATCCTGTAGGCCCATAAGGCTTCTAACAACTTCTCGTGCCAATTTCTCTTGTTATCGTCCAAAGTTTTCTTTAGGATTTGGACGAGAGTTTTATTAAATGCCTCGGCCAAGCCGTTTGCTCTTGGGTAGTAGATCGTTGAATATCGCCAGTCGATCCCGTGCCTTCTGAAAAAATTGTTGATCTTCGTACTTCTGAATGCTGACCCATTATCCGATATAATTCTGCGCGGTACTCCGAAACGGTAGACCACCTGATTCTTGAAGAACTGTAACACATGGTGTACTTTAACTTCCCTGAGCGGTATAGCTTCTGCCCATTTGGAAAAGTAATCTGTTGCTGCAAGAATGAAGCGATGTCCTCTTAAAGAAGTCGGTTCTATCGGACCCACTATATCTGTGCCCCAACACTCAAATGGCCACGACGCAATCGTCGGATGTAGCACATTTGGAGGTTGATGTAGAATCACTCCATGCACTTGGCACTGGTGACAGCTTTTGGAAACTTTCATGCAGTCGGTCATCATCGAGGGCCAGTAGTACCCTAGTCTTTTAATCTTCATTTTCATTTTTGGACCCGACTGATGAGCGCCACAAAGTCCTGAGTGCACCTCTTTAACAATTTCACGAGCCTCGGACCCGCTCAGGCACCTTAGCCACATCTGGTCAAAAGACCTTCTGTATAACGTATTATTTATTAATGCGTAAGACAGAGTTCTTTTCTTGATTTGATGGGCTAACGACTTATCGTCCGGTAGGTTTCCTGTTTGCAAGTAGTCTATTAGCGGTTGTCGCCAATCTTCTGCATTCTCTCGCTATTGTCGCAACCGATTCTTCTCGCCTTTTCGATTCGGACATTGCGTCCATGTCGAGCCGTGATAGGACTCCGTCGTCCCCGAACCGACACTTCAACCGACTCATCCCGCGGGCGAGCAAATTCTTTTGCAAGGCGAGCTAGAGCATCTGCAAGAGCATTTTCTTTTCTGGGAATTTTGTAGATTGTCACATTTGGAATTTGCTCCAACAGTTTCATGGCATACTGAAAGTACTGCTCGAGTTTTGGCTTTAGAATCATGTACTGTCCGGCGATCTGTTGAATGATCAACTGCGAATCCCCGTAGATGTTGATGTCTGTTATCCCCATCTGAGTGGTTAACTCCAATCCGGCTATGAGAGCTTCGTATTTTGCTTCGTTGTTTGTACACGGTTCTGTTAAGTGGCAGGAGTATCTTAACATCCCCCGCTCCGGTGTTATAAAGATTAGTTCGATTCCTGCCTTACCGGGCACTATCGTTTGCAATTCTTTGTCTTTCTGTGCTGAAGATGCTCCATCGAAGTACAGTTCCCAACACTGATCATCGAGGTCTTCTAAATTCATTATTTGCTCGTCAGGCAAGTCGTCGTTGAGAGGCGATTCTGCTGGCAAAGGGTGTGCTGCAAGGAAGTCTGCTAGTACTTGTCCCTTTACGGCACGAAGAGGCACGAAAGTTATATCGAATTGCAACAAGATTATCGACCACCCGGCAAGTCCGCCGGAAAGTGTTGGACGGGTCATCAAATATCGCAATGGATTAAACTTTGAAATAAGGTTGACCTTATGAGAAAGCATGTAATGCCCGAGCTTCGAGCGGCAAAGATCGTGGCCAAACAATGCTTCTCAATAGGAGGATATTTTACTTCCGTCGGAATCAGACGACGACTTAAGTAGTAGAGAGCGTTTTCTTTTCCCTCGTCATTGACCTGGGCTAGCAGGGCTCCAAGGGAGTCGTCTAAAGCCGCGGTATAAAGTATTAAAGGTCGACCTGAGACCGGGCCGCTAAGACGAGAGGTGTCATTAAATACTGCTTAATGTCCTCGAAGGCCCGCTGGCATTTCTCTTCCCAAACGAAATTGGCATCCTTTTTAACTAATGCAGAGAAGGGCTGACACCTACCTGACAAGTTCGAGATAAAGCGTCGAAGATATGCCAATTTTCCTTGAAAGGACCGTAGTTGTTTCAAGGTTTTAGGAGGTGGCATTTCTAAGATAGCTTTAATCTTTTCCGGATCGATTTCAATTCTGCGATGTCAGACAACAAATCTTAAGAATTTCCCGTGAGGTGACGCCGAAGGCGCATTTCGGGGATTCATCTTAAGGTTATATTGTCTTAATCGCTCGAAAACAATTCTCAAATCATACAGGTGATCTTCTTTCAGTTTGCTTTTGATAACCACGTCATCCACGTAGCACTCGACTTGGTTGTGAATGAGATCATCAAAGATCCTCGTCATTGCTCTTTGGTAAGTTGCTCCTGCGTTCTTCGGCTCCGAAAGGCATTACCGTGTACAGAAGACACTCCGATCGGCGTTCTGAAAGCTGTGAGCTTTTCGTCTTCTGGTGCCATCTTTATTTGATTATATCCTGATGATCCATCCATGAAAGAGAAGATTTCATGTGTTGACGCTATGTCGATCATCTGTTCTGGAATTGGTAGTGGAAATTCTTCTTTTGGACATGCTTTATTTAAATCTCTGAAATCCACGCAGACTCTGATCTGACCATTCTTCTTTCTGACTAGTATGACGTTGGCTAACCAAGTCGGGTATTGCTCTTCACGGACAAATTTAGCGTCTATTAGCTTCTTAACTTCAGCTATTACTTGTTGTTCGATTTCTAGACGCATTCTTCTCGGAGCTTGTCTAACTGGAACGGAAGTAGGATCCACTCCTAGCCTGTGAACTGCAACTTCTGAGGCTAATCCTGGCATTTCATCATAACTCCAAGCAAAACAGTCCTTGAATTCCATTAACAGCTTGATTATGTTCTCGGAGTCTTCTTTGTTGAGTAAGGATCTAACAAAGGTAGGCCTAGGCTCTTCGCTAGTACCTAAGTTAACTTCCATTAACTCGTCTATCGTGGATTTAATTTCTTTTTTGAATTCTGGCGGAGCGTCTCCAATTTGTAGATCTTCGAGATCTTCTGAAGCTTCCAAGCAATCTTCATTGGATTCGCAAGTGACAACCAAGCAAAATTCTGAATCATCAACTGGTGCTACTGTGCCGAATCCAAGACCGTGTTTTGAATTGGGAGGCCGACTGGCGTTATTCCATAACCTTTCAAAGCGTTGTGATTGACCTTTTATCCACTGCTTAGGCAAAATACCGCGCTGAATTAAATTTTGGACACAGGGATAATACCACTCAAACGGCAATTCTATTATTTCAGAAGAAGTAACATCTTCAAATTGTACATCATTTTCGCTTTGGAGGAAGAAGCACCACGGTAGAACTCGATCGGCTTGGTACCGCCACCATGTACCTCTTCGACCACCATACCCTCGACTTTATTAGAATGGATCGGGGTTAGGGTCATAGTATGCACACAACGATTTATCTTCTCGTATATTGATTTGTATTCTTCATTCTTTTCATCTTCGAGAGAAATTTTGAACTCGGGGTTTCTTTCGACTTATTGTCGTCGCTTCTTTCTTGATTTCTTCTCGCTTCGAACTCGTTCTCCCAATCAACGTCGATGAAGGTTTTCTTCTCGTCCAATCGTCCCAACGTCTCTTCCACGACCTCGTCCCCGGCCTCGACCTCGGATGCGAGTTCTGGAGAAACCTTCACCATCTCACCGTAAGGGAGTGGTGAGTGACTGTTGGACTAGAACTTCAGGTTCTTCATCGTCTCGAATTTCTTTTGCTTCGTTGGGTGTGGCGTCTCTGGAAAAGTTTGTTTTCTTCGGAGGTGCGTAGTAGGCTGCATCTTCATGTATTCCAATTTCATGCATGGAGAACGGTTGCAAATCACCTTTGATACATTGTTCTTGTCCTCCTTCATAATATTTTATGCACTGGTGTAGAGACGACGGTACCATCCTGTTTTCATGGATCCACGGCCGACCCAGTAGAGCGTTGAATGATGTCTCGTAATCAATTATGTGGAACTTCGCGGTTGTCTCGGCCAACTCACCGATCTTCATTAATAGGGTTATTGATCCGAGAGCTCTTTCTCCTTTCCGGTCGAAGCCTCTTAAGCATCATCTTGTCCGCTTCGAGATCACGGGCATCAATCTCTAAATAAAGCTAGAGTCCGGATGTTCATTATATTAATTGATGCTCCCGGATCAACTAACACCCTGGAGAGCGTGAACTTTCCAATACTAACTGAAATGTACAGTGTTCTGTTGTGATCTGCTGTTCCAAGTAGTAAATCATCGTCCGTGAATGTAACACCACATTGTCCTTTTAATGAGAAAACCTCGTCGAAGGAATTACCGGTCATTTGAGCTAAGCAAATTTCTGGGTCAAGTAAGGCCTTGATCAGAGCTTCCCTCATCTCCTTTGACAGGATCGAGCGTCGTAGATGCTCGCTTGGCTCGGTAGTTTCCTAAGATGGGCTAGCACATTATTGTCCACTTTGTTACCGAATGTTCGCTTCTTCCCGAGGGGCAACTCTTCTCGCTGGGGTCGGCTCTTCCCGAGCAACCACCTGCTTTCCTTTATCCTTCGGACCCATTCTCGGGGGTAGAATTTTTCCACTTCTTAGGTTGACCTCTGTAATTTCTTCTGAATCTGCCGGTGTCTCTTCTTGAATCGGAACGACTGGCTCTTCTGAAGTTGCTTCAGCGTCTGATAATTCTAACTCTATCGTGATCTGAGCTCCTCGGAATTCACAAATAGACTCGTCACTTACTGAACTTTCGTAGCCATCTTTGTGAATGTCCTCCTCTTCGTTGCGGCCATCTAAGTTCTGTATGATTTGAGAATCGTTTATCGTATCGAAATTAAGATCCGGATTAGGTTGGTTGTCGTTAGTTACGTAATCGTTAGAAACAGTCAAGACGTAGCCAACACCATAACTCTTATCATTATAAGATCCCGCCGGGGCGAGCAAATAATCATACAGAGTCAGAGGTTCGAGGGATTTCTCCCCCGAATCAGAAATAACCATCCTAGGATAAGCAGCCCCTAGTCTACCCTTCGGAACCTCGGTCTTTTCTTCTTCCACGATCTTCTCCTCCTCCTGGGGCGGTTCTTCAATTGCTAGCGATAGTGCCGGCTTGGCAGGTTTTGAACTTTGAGTTGAAGCGCGCACCGAAGCGGTTCGGATGTGATCCAAAATTTTCTTCGATGACTTCGTCCAAACTGTGCTCCATTCATTGTCAGTCGTGTATGGGTCTATCGGAACAATGGGATCCGTCGAAATAATATTGATGGAACCTCCTTTTTGTGGCTCCTTCATGTATTCTTTCGGGATCGTTATGTTCCCTCTTCAGAGATTACCTTCGAGCCAATTCTTGAAGGTGAAGCAGTCTTCTATCTTATGTCTGATCATCTGGTGGTATGGGCAGTACATTGGGTGATCTTTCTTGTTGACTTCCTCGGGCTTCCTAGGCTATGGTAACTGAAAGTCGGGCGTCTTCATCAAGCTACGAAACATATTTGCCACTGCTTCAGTCTTGAACGGGTATTCTCTATTTAGAAGTTCTCTCAGGGTACGCTGCGGACAAGGCAGCTGTTCATAATGCTGAGGTGATTGATAGCTCGGTCGAGGCTGTTGGTGGCCCCGTCGAGGTTGCCGATATGTCCGTTGCGGTGGTGGATAACCGGGCTATGGTCGCTCCGGCGATATCCGCACCGGCCGCTTGCCCTTATCTACCGCCGCGACGAGTCCGGACTTCTTTCGAACGCTTTAACGGGCTTCGTTTATCGGCCTTATCTACAAAACTTAGCTGTTTCGCCTCCTCTTGTAAGCTCCCGGCCTTGCTAAGCAACTTCTCAAAAGTCTTGATGGTAAATCCTTTGAGAAGAAGTGCTATCGGGCCATGGATACTTTTAAGCAGGATACCGACTGCATGTTGTTCTTGAAGCTGTGGTTCACACTTCATGCTTAAGTTTCTCCATCGAAGTATGTAATCCACTAAAGTCTCGTTCGGCTTTTGCTGCTCCACCACTAGATCACCAATAGTGATGTGGTGCTGAGCTCCGGCAAATTGTTTAACGAAGAGATTCTCTAGTTTCGAAAAAGTCTTCACTGAGCCGTTCGACAATTCTGCGTACCAGTCGAAGGAGATCCCTGACAAACTACTGACGAACTGGCGGAAGAGTAAAGCGTCGCTCCCACCGGCATTGCAGCAACTAGCACGAAAATGTGCAACATGTTTCCGGGGGTTTCCTGTTCCATCAAAAGTTTTAAACAGAGGTGGTACGAAGCCTTTCGGGTATTAGACTGCATCGAACTCCTCGGGGTAAGGTCTACCCGTCTGAATAGATGCTCCATTCTTGGATTGTGTTAAAGCTTCTCGCACCTGCTGTTCTATCATGTTTTTAATATCCTTTTCTGGATCATGCTTTGTGTAGAATCTTTCTTTGGTAGTTCGTCTCCGTTGACAGATGTGATCTCTTTTCCTCCATCTGCAATATGGATAGTTTCTGGGGGTGTCTCTTTCTGAGGCTGGGCCTGACTCTAGAGAGTGGCTAAGGCAGCAGCCATCTCTTCCATCCCCTTTGCCATCTGGGAAATTGTGTCATCTCTTTCCCGAATCTGCACTCTCAATACCTCTGGTTCATCTCTTTCCGCAGCTGCCGGAGCACCTTGTGAAGCTGACGATGCTCATGTCTCAACCATGTTGATCTCAGCATACTCCTCATTCATGAACTCTGATGAGTCAATTTCGTCTCCTAATTCTTCTTCTCTTTCCTTTGCTAACCGTCGGATGCGGTCCTTAACTTGTCCATGGCATCCTCTAGTGGCCCTTTTCGCACGATCTCGCAGCTTGTCTCGTGACGGCTCGTCGAACTTCCTTCCCGGAGTCCCCTTTATCGCAGTAGCACTTTCTTCGATTCAAGTTTCCCGACGAGACTTTTCTTCTCGTGACATTGTTTGGCCTCGCCCTCACCAGCAGTAGGTCGCCATACCATCCTTCTTGCGCTCGGAAGCCTAGGACTAGATGGTCCGTCTGGCTATGTGCCGGAAGGTGGTATCCTCCCTAATTTGCGTACTCGATACGATAACAGAGTGAGCCTCTTTCACTAGCTCGGACATTCTTCTTCGTTCTTTCTACGGCAGCTGGCAGCTCCACTCGTGGTCCGAGGCGGGATTTAATCGGCACTCGTCCCATCCTTCTCGAATCTCCGACACATGACATCCTTCCTTCCCCGGCCAATTTCTCGACTACCGCTCGCAATCGGTAAGCGGTGTAGCCTTGCTCTTCTTCTTCCTGCTATCACTGTAATATGCGGGCTGAGGTAACGCAGCAGCAATTCTTCTGGCATCTTTCTCATCAGATGCGGCAGAGAGAAGGTGGAATATACTTCCTTCTAACAGCAGCGAGTATTCTGGCAACAACGGCAAGTATTCTGGCAGTTCTTCTTCTTTTTCTTCAGGGATTCCTTCAAGAAAGGCGACTTCAGCTTCTCTGACTTTCTTGATCTTAGCAATATTTCTGTTCTTATTCCTTCTTTGTGTCCGGGTTAAGGGTCTATACCTCGAACTGGACCCTATCTCGAAAATAGACGGTATTGCGGCAAAGTCCGAACCCTCCACGGTGATAGGCTCATAACCAACTTGGATTTCCTTTCCCTTCAGTTTGGAGGGAAAAAGGGTAGGTGCAGTAATGACCAGACCGGTGGGGGTAAAGACAACAGTTCTGGGGACAGCAGCTAACTTCCTGCGAATGACAGTGTTTCTTTCAGTCGGGACCCTTTGCAGGGGAGGGAACTCCTTAGTTGACTTCAAGTTGAATTCAATCAGAGGTATCTCAGTTTCAGGCACTTTGTCCGTAAGTGCGAAGAGAGTGGCGTCAGTGATCTTGACATCTGTATTTTCGAATCCTTGCCCGAAACGGATGACCCCATTGTCAGGCAGCTCCTCCTTGTAGACAGCCTAGGTCCAGATCACGTTGGTGAAGGAGAAAATCAGCTTTGGGGCAGACATTTTCTGCAAGGTAGATTCTGATTGTCAGTCCCAATTTATGCTTCCTCTCATCGGGACGAAAAGAAAGGAATCGAAAAGAGTCCGAACACATTCTTATTTATCTTTTCGTTTTATCTGTTTTATTCATGTATTTGTGATTTAAAACAAGTTTGTTTGTTAAGAGGTTGGTTTATTCATTAGGAATGGAAGGAGATTAGAAAGAGTAAAGGACCCGATCCAAGACTTGAAAAAGAAGAGAAAATCTCGTATGATTTCTCAACCCGAAGGAACGCTCCTAAGCTAACACCTATTGGGGGTCCACCCCACCTCTTTGGAGAGGTAACAAAGGAGGATTTCGGAACCTCTCTGTTTAGGGGTGTCTAAACAGTGGTTCCAAAATCCAAGAAGAGTTGGTTGTACCCATTCAAGATAGAAATGAACGTGGTATGCCAACAGAAAGAATGATAGTTTGGTCCACTAGGGGCATGGACTCACTACCAATTTATGAAAGCAAAACCATCTGATCAAAATGGAGAGAGGAACTAATCCCCAGTGGAGTCGCCATGTCGGCATATTTTTATGTTGTGTGTTTTGAAAAGGGAGTCGCCTACAGAAGTTGTCGGCGATTTTTATATTTAATTTAAATATATAATTTGAAAAGTAGTATTTGATTTTGAAAATAATTTTAAATTTGAAAATTTTAAGATATGAAATCAAACCGATCTCACATCCCAAATAGTTTATATAAACGAGCACCGCGTCATAAACCGTGTATCTATCCGAAGAATAGACACAACCGTTCGACGATGTGGCTCGATTAAATAAACTAGAAGATTTGTGACATCCGTTTGGTCCGCGAACCAATTTTATAAGCCGACAAGTTCCCATGCTTAATATAAATGAATTAAGCGTGGTTTATATTACTCGGGTTCTTAAAGTTCCCTATAAGGGCAAGCCCCTATAGTTAATTACATCTTAAATGACAGGAATCATTTAAGAAAACTCTCGATAATGATCAGTGGTTTTTGCTCTCAAGAATTTCAAAGTTTAAGGTTTTCAAAGGATTGGATTTTAGGAAATTTCAATCGGGAATGGATCAAATTTGGAACAGTTATTTTTAGGAGTCCAAAGGAAGAGAAGTAGGAGAAGCTGAGGATACAAGAAGAATCTTGGCAACTTCCCAAACTATCCTATTGTTTGGCTTCAATTTGGGAGTTTATTTAATATTGTAATCCTACCAATTTTATTTATTTAGGTCTTACATTCGTATGACATGATCATACAAATGGCCTCAAAGATGTGAGGGTTTATGTCGTACCAAACAACTACCTCGGAATCCTAAAACCGGTTAGGGCTTAATTTACATAATATGATTATGCAAATGCCTAACGAAGAGTTGAGGAATTATGCTGCACTAGGCAAACTACCTCAAAATCCTATGGCTTTGTTGTTTAATTCTAGGAATGTTTAGTTGATGTAGAGTTGTTTTGTCGACGAAGATGGCCGTGCTCGCCCACCATGCTCCAAGCTCCTTGTCGTTGCAGAGGTTTAGTTTTAGAAGTCATAAATCAGGAGATGAGAGAAGTGTTTTGGTTTAGAGAAAATCTTAAAATCCAAGTGTTTTTAATATTTTAATTAAAACAAATCTTAAAGTTGTTTAAACAGAACCGATTAAGATCCCACGGTTCCGTCATCCCGACACCGTTATTTTCATTGAATTCACTTAGTCCAGATGAATTTGCTAAACTCAACTGAATGAGTTCCACACTTTCATTTAGACCGTGGGAAATCCCGTTAGCAACACGTGGGTTACATCATCCGAGGTAGTCCCGATCATTCAACGAGACGTTATAATTTAGTTAAAGTTGTAGTTTTGTTGTTCTGTTTGTGATTAAATTTTGAGTTGTTTTATATTTTGAAATGTTGTGGCGGTGATTTTTATCTTGTAATGACTTTTAATTTAGTTTTGGTTTCAGTTCAGGGATTATCCTAAAGGTTTTGGTTTTCATGCAACAGTTGTTTATCATGCAAGAAAAGTAAAGTACAGTGCATGTAAGTAAATTGCAATAAAGTAACTTGCAATAAAATAAAAGCGTACCTGGAGGGTCTTCCCGTCATCCCAAGCTGCACTTAAAACACATGTTAAGACATTTAAATGTTTCAACAAGTACCTAGGTAAAGCTAAGGGAAAGGTTTTGGTTGTCTACTAAAGTCCTAATCTTATAGCTAGTCATCTCCTATGACGTCTAAGTTCTCGTGTTTGGTTTAAGGATGATTTTTTTCATCAAAGAACAATTAAATTCAGTTGTTCTTCTAAAACATCCCGTCATATTGAGGAAGTGCTTAGGACGAGTCCTAAACATCTTTTCAATATTTCGGGATTGTTTTGAGTCCAAGTAAATTTAGTTGCACGAGTGAATTAATCATCCAGGAGTTTAGTTAAACTTTGTTTCTTGCTCAGTGAACTTAGGTATTTGATTACCTGATGAATGAAGTGACATCTCACTTAATACTCTATTTAAGAGTAATAATAATTAAAGCCTTTAAGGGCAAGTTGGTTTATTGAAAATTTTAATCAAATTAATTGAAAGTTTGAGTTAATGGTTTAAAGTGTTTTAATTTAATTATGAGGTTTTAATTAATAATTTTAAGTTTGGAATAGTGTTCAAATTATTTTAGATTTAACTCTTAATGATTTCATTTAGGTTTGTTGTTAAATAATTTTAATCTAATTTAATTCAATTTGATTTTAATTTAATTTAATTTTATTTTATTTAATTTACTTTTAATTTAATTTTAAATTTATTTTAATTTAATTTTAATTTTAATTTTTAATTCAATTTAGTTTTAATTTAATTTAATTTTAATTCAATTTAATTTAATTTAATTTTAATTAATTTTGATTTTATTTTAATTTAATTTAATTTAATTTAATTTAAATTTAAATTTAATTTAATTTTAATTTAATTTAATTTAATTTTAGTTTAATTTTAATTTGGATTATTATTTTAATTTTTTTTTTTGTAAGTAAGAATTAAGTATTATTGAAGTGATTTATTTAGGGATTTTTAAATTAAAGAATAAATATCCTCTTAATAATATCCCTACTTTAATAATTCCAATTTCTATTATTCTTCCAAAATTTCAATTAATTAATTAATTAAAGTTTTATTTTAATTATATTTGAAATGGTTAGTAGGTTTCTACCCTCAATCATTTAAGTTTCAATCATCAAAAATCAGTTTAAAATTAAATATTTTACCCTCCCCTTTTTTATTAATCCTAAAATTTTAATTAAGTGTTGAAATTTTTAATTACCCTTTTGCCCTTCAAGCTTAATAATTCTATAACTGACTAAATTAAGCTCAAATGAACTTGAAATTTTTATGTAACCTCACTCACATATCAATTAAGACATTAGAGAAGAAAATGTGATTTTTCTGTATTTAATTTATTGATGTAATTATTTTTAATGGAAAATAAAGGTTTTCAAGGAAAATTCAATAACATGACCAAGGAAATGTTTCTGTCCTTAAGAAAATTATGGGATGTTGCTAATGACCAAAGGACCATTTGGACCAATTTTGGTGATTTTTTGAATTATATTTTATTTATTAGAATTATTTTGAATTTTGGAGTATTAATTAATTTTAAAATAAAATTAAAGTTAAAAAATTTATTTTATATTTTTCTTAAATCTCTTTGACCTCAAGGAGTCCATAGAAACAAAGTTTATATTTTTATGATTTTTCTTTAATTTATTAGAATTATTTTAGTGAAAAGGTTGGAAAATACATTTTTTAATATTAAAAATTACATTAAGCCTTTAAAATTCAATATCTTATCCTAGGGACTTAAAAAAAATATTTAGTTTGTTTCTAAGTGATTAGAATTCAAAATGTGACATTTTGGTGATTTTTAATATTTTTTATGATTTTTATTATTTTTTAATTATTAAAAATATTAAAATAATGATAAAAATCAACTTTTTTAGAAAATTACAATTTTAATTTTCCTAAGTTCTGCTGATATCAGAGAAGCTCCAAAACCATTTTTGTGAATTTTTTAAAAGTATTTTGTGAGTTATGAATTTTTAAAGTTTAATTTTATCCATTTTGCTTAAGGGCTTAATCAACCCATTTGGTGGGGTTAATGAAGTCCAATTGACTTCAAATTTTTATGTGATGTTCCTCTAATCCTAAAGATCAGTGGAGAATTATTTTCAAGTTAATTTGATGTGTAGTTAACCCTAATTAATTAAAGTTAAATTTTGGGTGTTTAGGCCAATTAGGGTTGTTCCTTGTGAATTAACTCAAAACCTATTTTTTCTAGGTTCCTCTAGTCATAAGAAACATCACCAAATTTTCCTAGAATTTATTTCTCAACATGCTAATTATTGGAATTAAAATACTCAAAACAGTAACATGCAATTGAAAAATCAATAACTTCTCATAGGGATGGCCTCCGACCTTGCAAAATTCGGGGAATGTTCCCGAGTTTAGAGGCCTAAAAGCTCCTATGGTCTCAAGCCATGGTGAATTGCCTATGCAAATGGAGAATTAAAACAATGTAGAGAGTAAATAAATCATTAAAAATAAAATACTCAATGTGATTTCTTTTCCACATTATTCTCCTCTATTCACTGAGCAAGAGGGTATTTTTATTTTATTTTTATGATTTTTCTACACAAAGTTATACATTTTTTAAGTTTAGGGTCAAAAATAAATAAAATATTTCATTTTCCCGCTCAATCGCCACGTGTCGCTTCATGATTTGCTGGCGCGGTTCTGTTCATGTATGCAGCTACCGTCCAACTCCATCAGCGCCGTCCGTTGGATACACGCCTGATCGGACGGCAGCTGCTTCTCTCCTCTAGTTCTATTCACCCAAAACCGTCCAACTTCAAACCTTGATATCTCCCTCGATTCTCAACGAAATTGAATGAAATTTTTTTTTAAAATGATCGTCTAATCGAGTAGCACACATCTATACGGTGATGATATACTTAAAACATGTGAATAATTACAGAAAATTAAAACATGCTCGGTTGTAGGAGAAAAAATTTGATACCTTTGTCCAAGAGGTGAGGTCTCAATTGGAAATGATTGGATTGAGTTTAGGAGTGCTTAGAGAAGCTTTGGGAACAATTTGGCAGAGTTTCCCCAAGGTAATCTTTTGCATCCCCTCCCCTTGGTCATGGATGTGGGGTTTAAATAAGGAAGGTTATGGTGGAGCTTAGGTGGCCATGAGGGTTAGCTTGGTTCATTCACCAAGGTTTTTTGGCTGAGAAAAACTCACATGATTGAGCTTGATCTTGGTGCAATCAATTGGGTTATGCCATGTGTAAAGTCAAGGATTTAAATGGCATGGGTGTAAGGAGCATTTTTGGTCCGATTTGGGTCAATTCATGGTTTTGGCTTGGTTCACTCACCAAGGCTTGATTTAGGCTGATGTGAGATCATTTGGGTCAGCCTCATATGTGTGGTGAAGTCCCCATCCAAGGTGAGGTGGCCAATTTTGGTTAAAGTGTATCATGAATGGGGTTAAAAAAGGTTTAGTGAAGGCTTAGGAAAGGCTCCCCTCTTCTTGCCATAAGTGGCATGGTGAGGTGGAAAGGGCTCCCCATGGCTTCCATATGGCTTATGCATGGCTTCATGACTTCATTTGGCTTGCTCATGGCTTGGGAAAAGGTTGGCTCACTTGCATGGAAAAGGGTTATTTGGAATTTTGAAAACTTTGGATTCCATTGATGGGATTTGTCATGATGCTACAAATGGGTTGATTTCATGATGGTTTAAGACTTTGGTCAAATAGGATTATCAAAGGAATGATGAAGAAAAGGTTTCATGTGGGCTTGGGAATGGACTTTGGGCTTTTAAAATTTGGTAAAGGTGGGCTTTTAAAATGGTTTAAGGGAATGGGCTTTTATTTTTCAAAATGGGCTTTTAGATCAAAAAATTTGTAAATGGCCATGCCAAATAAATGTTGGGTTTAGTTTAAGGATATGTCATGAGTGATTTAAAACAAATTTGGAGTGATTTGGGATTGAATTGGGTTGGATTTGGGTTTATTTGGTAAAGGGGCTAAGGTGGGTCAAATTGGGCTAACTTAGGCTAAGGTTGGGCTAATGTTGAAATTGATGTAAAATTAATGTTGAGAAACATTTAGGGGAATGTTATAAAGAGTTTTCAACTTTGGTTGGGGTTCAATCTTGGGATTTGGGCCTATTTGGGTTCATGGTGGATTTAGGCCAATTTAAGGAATTTTGGGTTTAGGTTGAATTTGAGTAAGGTTTGGGTCCAAATTTTGGCCAAATTATGTTATTTTTTTTGTTTATGGAGATGTTAGGGAATATTTAGAAAATGTTTGGGGTTAATTGGAGTTGAGTTGGGTTAGGTTTGGGCTAAGTTTAGCTCATGGGTCAAAATTGGGCTTTAAGTTTAAGAATGAAATTGGACGTACATTTCAATCAAATTGGGCTTGTATTTGGTCTAAATTGATATTGGGGATATTTAATTGAAGTTTATAATTGAATTGGACCAAAATTGAGGTCAATTTGGGAGGTTTGGTTTGACATTGGGTTCATTTGGGTTAAAAATGGGTCAAATTGGGGATTTTAGTAAAAGTGAGGTAAATTGAAAAAATTGGCCCATGGGTAGTTGAAGAAAATGAAATTGAGAATATTTGGGATTTTTTGGAATTTTTTGGGAATTTTTTGAATTTTTGGATTTTTGGGTCAAGAGGGGCATTTTGGTAATTTGGAGGGTATTGGGGGTATTTTTGGAATTTTTGGAATTTTTGGAATTTTTGGTCAAAGATGATCACTTTGAATGGTGAGAAATGTTTAAGGACTGATTTTGAGGAATGTTGAGGAATTTTGAGGAATTTGGGTAATTTTACAAATTTTGGGTCATTTCAAGGGCATTTGGTAGGTTTGGCGAGTCCGGGCCCCGGGGGTCAAAAATTGAAATTTTGGAAAAATAAGATTGATTGAATGTGAGTAGAATGGAATCACTTTGGTTGAGCCATGAAGCCATATTAAGCCCATATGAGCCATGAGAGGACTCATTTGAGGTATTCACTATGTTGTTCCTAACCCTCTTAGCCGGGCTTAGGGGTTAAGAACCATCCATGTGAATTACCTACATGAGTCGTGAAGTCAAGTTGGGTGAGAGTGTGGTTTTAGGACTTGGAATGTGTGTGAGAGTGTGGTGTATGTGCAAGTCAACCCTCACTGCACTGAGCCACCAGTGGTATCCCTAAGGCCAAAAAGTCCTATAAGGAACTCATCCTTTAAACCTCCACATTTGATCTCAACCCTCTAGGTGATTAGGGGTCTACCATCAAACTTGTGGGGTTTGTAGGGAGTCAAGAGGTTTTTGAATTTCTAAAGGGTGGGTTCCACTTGTAGTCTTCTAAGATTAGTCAAAGAAAAAGCCTAAGGCTAGATCCTAAAGACTAAGGAGAGAGAAAAGAAAAGACTTCATCAAAAATGAGGTCAACACACACCTCTCGGACTAAGGTATAAGCTCAAAAATTTGATTTTTGCCTCCGTTTGAGCGTTTGTGAAACAAAAATGTAGTTCATACGTATTTAACTATATAGATAGGTTAGTCTCACTTAGATGAAGGTGTAGGAACAAACCCCATATAATTTGGTTAATTATCGAGTGAGATAGTATGTTTAAAAAACAGACAGTTCTTGGGTCAAGGAGATCAGGGACGATGAACGGATGTCGTCCATTTAGGCGTGCATCGATCAGATGATAGAGAAGGATTTAGATGAGCGATTGATATGTGAATCGTGGGGATGCTTTAGCGCTTGCTTAGAAAGGCCAACAAATCAACGAACACCGCATGGGAGTTCGGAGATGCTAAGGTTACGCTGGCAGCGGATTCAGATTAGTAGAAAAATTGGGTATATTTGATTTAAATTAATTCAGAAACTTTAAAAATGCATATCTTGATGTAGAAAAATCTTTAAAATAAACAAAAATACCTTCATGAATAATGTGGACTAAAAATGAAAATATTTGTCTTATGTTTAATTTTAAATTAATTAAATACATAAAAACTTGTGTTAAATCATAATTAAATAAATATTAATCACTTTAATGTGAAATTTAGAGGGCTTAATCTTCATGTGCTTAGGAGTGTTCTCTGATTTTTTTCAAGGTCAGAGAACACCCCTAACATTGAAAGTCCAAATTTTCAATGTTAATTAGTATTATTTTAATTAAGAAATTATAAAAATTAAAGTAAAAATCAGAAAAATGTAAAATTAGTTTAGGTTTCAAAAAGGTAAATATGCATTTTCTTAATTTAAAATTAATAAAAATATAAAAGTTATAAAAATATTAAATAATTCAAAACATCATCAAAGTGAGCTAAATTGAAGCTAATCACCTTAGGAGACCTATGTAAAGATTTGAAAGTTATAAAAAATATTTTTAATGCGAGAATGAATTTTCTAAGTAAATGCAAATTTTGATTTCAAATAATTATACAAATTAAAATTAAAATATATATATATATATATAAATTAGTTTGGAGTGTCCTTTGAGATAAGAGGCACTTAGGAAAAATAAAAATGCGGTTAAATTTAAAAGTTTATACTTAAGATATTTTTTAATATTAAAATAATTAAAAATATAAAAAAATAGAAAAAATATGAAAAATACCCCAAATTGTCATAAATATCATTCCAATCATAGATAACTGCTTAAAAGTGCTTTTCCATTTTTTTTAAATGTAGAAATATATTTTAAGCACTCAAATGCATTTTTCCTTATTTTGGAATAAAATAATAATAATAAATCAAATAAAAATCATAAAAATAAAAAGTACATTTCTCTGCATTCTTTAAGGTCAGAGAAACTTATAAAAAATATAAAAATGAATTTTTGACATAAAAATATATTTCCTATTTATTTACTCTCCAAAATTAACTAAAAGTTATAAAAATTAAAATATAATTCAAAAATTCATAAAAATTGTTCCTAGAAGTCCTCTGATCAAGGTGAACCTCCTAAAAATATTATAAGGATAGAAAAGATGTTTTAATAAATTAAACTAATTATCATTGAATGTTTTTATTTTTGAGCCAAAATATTTATTAAAAATTAAATTTAAAAATAAAAAAAATATAAATTCTCCTATGATATTTTAATTGACCCATGAGTAGGGTAACAATTATGTTTCAAAATCTTTTAAATTAAATTGAAGAAGTTATGTAGAAAGGAACCCTAGGGGTAAAATGGTAATTATGAAAGTTTGAACCCTAATTAAAATTTTGGTTAAATATGAGGGTAAAAGGGTAATATTTATCATAATTAACAGTCTAAGATGATTGAAACACAAAGAATTAAAGGGTAAAAACTAATTCATGTTACTTTATACAAAAGATAAATTTGTAAGTTTCCAAATTATTGTAGTTTGGAAGTTATATAAGTATGGAAGATTCTAATATGAGGGGCTTGAGTTAGGAAGACAGCAATTCACTAATTGGAAGCCCCAGGCTAATGGTTAATCATAATTCAATCTTTCATTAAGAATCAAACACATATAATAAACCTTTTCCAGAATTATAAATCAACCCTTAAGATATTGTTAACCTCAATTTTGGTTGAGGTCTAGCCTCTCTTTAGGATAGCCTAGGGTCCAGCCATAGGATTCTCCTGGTGACTTTCTTAGAAGGCTAGTCATGGAACCCTCCCCATAGAAATTCAAACTTTTCTTACTTCACTGGGAGTTTTTATATGCTTAAGGCCTAACCTCCAGTTTTGGGAGGAAGAGACCAAGCATAAGGAAGCCCAGGGAAAGTCTCATATAGGTGGTCAGGCCATAGGATCTACCCTGGGATGTCTGAAGCTTACACCACACCCACACTACACAATCACAACCCTAAACAAAGCACATCTCTCTTTGATCCCCTAACTCTTTAGAAACTCATGTAAGTGGTTTTCCCAAGCTCTTAGCCTTAGGCTAGGGTTTGGCTAGTACCAACACATAGAGGACCAAATGAGGGTGACCCTTGGTCCATGGCTCAATCTAGACAATTCCATACTACTCACCTTCAACCAATCCCAATTTGCCCAAACATTCCAAATTTCTAACCCCTTTACCCCAAAATACCCAAAATCCTCAAAATGACCAAAATGCCCCTCTTAACTCAAAATTCCAAAAATTCCAAAAATTCTCATAAATTCCCAAAACCTCCCAAATATTCTCAATTTCATTTCTCTCAACTACCACATGACCCAATTTGGCTAATTTGGCCCAATTTAACCAAAAGCCTCAAAATACCCAAATTAAACACAATGTCTACCCAATTGACTCCAATCTTGCCCAATTTCAATTCCAAACTTTAATTCAACATCTCCAATACCAATCTAAACCAAATCCAAGCTCAATTTAACCCACATTTGAGTTCAATTTCACTTAAACCCAAAATCCCCAATTTTGCCTAAGTGACCCAAATTCCCCAAATTGACCTAACACCAATCAATTTCTCCCTAATTTCAATTATAAACCCTTCACAACACTCCCCAAAATTGAATTGAATCATCAATTGCCCCCAATTTGAGCCCAAGTCTCACCCAAATTCACTTGAACTAAGCTTACCCAATTTTAATCCAAATTGAACACATGACCAAATCTCATCAAACTAATTGCCCTACTCCCACAATTTCTACCCAATTGATGTTGGGAACTCTTCATGACATTCCCATAGACCCTTTGGAACCTTTAATTGGCCTTGGACCCAACCCTAGCCCAACCTAAACCCAAGTTAACCCAACTTGCCCCAAATGGATCAAAATCCCAAATTCCACTAAATTGACCCCTCAATTGAACTCAAAACCACTCCAAGTCTTCATGAAAAATCTTCATTACAATCATCTACATAATATTGCTTAATCATTTGGGCTCAATTCAAGCTCAAACCCAAGTTAGCCCAATTTGAACCCAAGATGACACAAATGAACCCATGACCCAATTTAATCAAATTGAACCAACTGTGACCAAACCAACCCCTCCACAGCCACTAAGTTGACCCTAGGGACTGGGTTAGACCCACCTAGCCCATCCTAGTGGAGCCATGCAGCAAAGGTCCCCCAAATTAGGGGATCTCCTCCCTTAAATGGGTAAATCTAAGGGATGTTTGCCATAATGCCTGAACCATTAAAACCCATTGCACTCATGGCCTGCCCACTGGCTCACCTGACCCACTGGCCACCTCCCTTGGCATGGCCAGCCGGCCTAGTCACCGGAGGAGCCCAAACCGAGAGCCACCTCACACTTGGCCAAACCCAAACTCCACCATATGGCCAACTCAGCCCAAAATTGCCACTAGAGCTCCTCTGCACTCCACCTAGACAACTCTTTGCACCTGAATTGGAGCTCTGGTAGCCACCCCAGCCATGGCTATTTAAGCCACCACCCTTCATGGCCAAATAAAGGTGCTGAAAATTTCTTAACAAAACTCTGCCAAAATCTCACCAGAGCTCCTCCAGACCTCCCTAAGATCATTCCAGCCACTTTCTGCCTCTGATTCCCACTGCCGGAGCTCAATTTCAGAGCTCAAATTTGGTCGGAAACCAGCACACATTTCACCAAGCCTCCACAGTGCACCAAATCTCAATTAACGGTACCCACACCTTCACAGCAGTGAGAGAAGAAGACCCCCCATCAAAGTCCCATCACAGAAGGCCTCTACACCAAACTTCCATCAAAGCTCTAAATCAGGCCTGCTCACTTTCATACTTAGTCAATTCAACAAAGCAAGAGGCTTCATTCCTGAGCTCTTGGGACTCCAACGAAGGTGTAGAGCATCTCTTATTGAAGCTTCACTTCTCAGAGCCAAGGTAATGCCTCATTCTTCTTCTCAAGCTTCTCTGGATTTTCTATGTAATCAGAGTTAATTTAAACTGTGATTAGCCGTATGGATATGTTCACCATGCTTAGACGAGTCCATAGGATCAAACCCCATGTGATTTTATTGAGTATAGGGTGAGAAATTAGGGTTTTAGTGTGGACGGTCATGGGATCACACCAGACGGGGACGAAGCTCAAGCGCCGTTGTATCTTCTGCGTATTAAATGGAGGGCTGGGATGGCACCAGATGGGAGGATGAAACAGAACCGCGGAGACGCGTGGTGCTGAGCTGGATTGCCACAGCAAACCAGAGAGCGACGCGTAGCGCTTCGGAGCTGTCGAGGTTGAGTTGGCGCCTACGTGGTTAAGTAGGAAAATCCCTATTTTCTAAATTTATTAAATCACCATAACTTTAAAAATTCATATCTTGGCCTAGAAAAATAAAAAAATAAAAGAAAAGTACCCTGTTGCTCAGTGAACAGAGGGGAATAATGTGGAAATAGTTTGAAACTTATTTGATGCATATTTTATTTTTAATGATTTAAATATTGATTTCATACTCTTAATTCTCCATTGACAGGGACATTTCATCATGACTTGAGCTTTGGGGGTCTTGTTCTATCTATCATAGGGGATCTTCCCTAATTTTTCCAAAGCCAGGAGAGATCTCTGTGAGAAGATCTCTTTTTTTCAAATTATTGTCTGTTTTATTATAAAAATTGTAATAATTAAAATAATAATAAAAAATGTAAACTAAATTTTGGTAGGTTTCTTATGATCAGAGAACCCTAAGATAAATTTTTCAAGGATTAAATCACTAAGATATGCACAAATCATCAACTTGACTTAAAACAAACATTTAATTAATTAAGACAAAATAAAAATTAAAATAACCTAAAAATGATTCTCCACTCGTGCTTTAGGAATAGAGGAACACACTTAAAAATTTTGAAATTATTTGGAATTAATTTAATAGGTTAATTTTTTTTTAAGTCCAATGGCATTTTTGGAACTTAAATGAATTTTAATAATTAAATATCATTCAAAAAATTATAAAATTGGTTTTAGGAGTTCTCTGTGATCAGAGGACTTTTTATAAAGTAAAATTAGAATTTTTATAAAATTTTTATTTTTAAACATATTATAATAATTAAATAATTAAATAATATTAAAAATCACAAAATATTAAAAATCATTAAATTATCACATTTGGTTTCCTAATCACTTAGAAACCATCCCCATAATTTTCCTAAGTCTCTAAATTAAAATACCAATTTCTAAAGGCTTAAATGAATTTTTAAAAGGCTAAAAAATGAATTTTCTTAATTTTACACAAAAATAATTCTAAAAATTAAAATAAAAAACAGAAAAATATGAATTTATTTCTCTGGGTTCCCTGACCCCAGAGAGATTATTTAAAAATATAAAATTGAATTTTTAACTTTTGAAATATTTTATAATTAATTAAAACTCCAAAAATTAAAATAATTCTAACAATTAAGATAAACTTCAAAAAATTATGAAATTTGGTTCAAGAGGTCCTCTGGTCTAGGTTTACCTCCAATAAAAAGTTCAAACTAAAATAATTTTTTTCAATCAAGTTATTGAATTTTCACTAAAAACTTTGATTTTTGCATTAAAATAAATATATAAATTAAATTAAAATTTGAAAATCACATTTTCTCCTTTGATGTTTTAGTTATCTCATTAGTGAGGTAACATAAAAGTTCCAAAGTCATTTGAGTTGAATTTAAGGAATTATGAAGTGATAAGGCCCCAAGGGCAAAGTTGTAATTTTAAGGGTTTTAGCCTTAATTAATATTTAGGCTTAGTTAAAGGGTAAAATAGGTAATTAATTATCCTAAATAATATGTTTCGATGTTTGAGACATTAAAGAGACAAATAGTGGAAACCAACTTCAATTTTGTCATATCAAAACTAAATGTTTAGATTTTCCTAATTACTTTTAATTTGGAAGATAATTAAACAAAATGATCTTTAGGGTTAGGGGTTAATCTTGGAGGTTAATAATCCACTAACTTACACCCCTATTTGATATAATAAATGATATCCCAATATTTTCATAAAAATTAATTAAACTCTTTTAACTTTTTCCAAAAAGAATTACAAATTTATCCATCAAAATTTTAAGGGCTAAGTAGTGAGCTAGGCTTAATCAATCTTGCTAAAAGAAGTTTAGAAAAGCAAACATAGTCAAATTCTAAATACCTGAAAAACACTACAAGCCCAATTATGAAACTAACTGGCTAATTTTCCCAAACAAATTAACTTTGCCTAAAGGGGTTTTCACCCACATAATCTCTAAATGAAATAACAAATGATAATTACCCTGTCTTTCGGGTTAATTAAAAGCATCAAATCATTGAGCATAAGGGTATGAAAGGGATAAATCGTTTAATAACTATAATAAATCCAAAAGGACCTCAGGAAAGTTCAAAAGTATTGTGAAATATCCGGGTTTCTCCTGGATCGTTTCACAAGTCTTCTGGACACCTTGTAGGACTATTGTATTTATTATATTTATTAAATGAAAATATCTCATAAATGAATAGGGGTTCACCGGGTTATGACCTAGGACTTGGTAGGCCTGTGACAAATATATATCCATAGGGTTTTACTTCCTTGCAAATATAAAGTGTTTATTGCTAAAATAATACTAAAGTTTCAGGTGGGGGAACAAGAAGACTCGCAATGTACACCTTTATAAGTTTACAGTATTTTCTTTACCGCACTTTACCTTTCTTGCAATTTGCATGATAAACAACAATGTCACCCTGCACGATAACTGAAGCCTTTAGGATAGCCACAAAACTGAGACCAAAATTAAAATTAAAAATCACAACAAGATAAAATCCACCACCACAATATCCAAAAATATAAAACAACTCAAAATTTAATCATAAACAAAACAAAAACTAAATTAAAACGTCTCATTAGATGATCGGGAATTCCTTGGAGGAGGTAACGCACGTGTTGCTAACAGGGTTTTCCCACAGTCTAAATGAAAGTATGGAACTCATTAAGTTAAGTTTAGTAAATTCATTTGGAATAAGTGAATCTGATGAAAATAGTAGTGTCGGGATGATGGAACCGTGGGATCTTAACCGGTGTTGCTATAATCAACTTTAATGTTCTCCTAATAAAATTTTAAGACACCTCAATTTAAATATTTCTAAAAAATGACACCTCTATGTTCTTCTCAATTGACCTTTCTTTAAACTAAACCTACTACGGCAATGAGCTTCAAGCATGCATAGTGGGCAACACGACCATCTTCAATAGTAAAACTTGTCTACACCAGGAAAACCTTTCCTTAGTTTAAACAACAAGCCATAGGACTTAGAGGTAGCTTGACTAGTGCAGCATAAATCCTCACCTTTTCTTTAGGCCTTTGCACAGCCCTGCTGTGCAATATAAGCCCTAATTCGCTTTAGGATTCCGAGGTTATCGTCCGGTACGACATAATCCCATATTCTAGGTTGTTTGCATAATTGGATATTATGCAAATGTAATCCCTATAATTAATTAGCATAATTGAAATTTAAATAACTTCATTTCCAAGATTTGAAACCAAACCATAAGATAGTTTGGGGGGACATCAAGGTTTCCCTTAAATTTATGTTCTTCCCCTAGCCTTCTCTCCTTTGGATTCTGATAAAATAAAATGTTCCAAAATTTGAGCCATTCACCTATTGAATTTCCGACTATCACATTTTCTTTGGAAACCTTACCTTTTGAAGTCATGAATATACATGTTTCCTTATCTATATCAAGAGTTTTCTTAGATGACTTCAGTTATCTAAAATGTAATTAACTATAGAGGCTTGCCCTTATAGGAAACTTAAAGACCCCAGATTAAAATAAATCATATTTAATTCCTTCATATTTGGTAGAGGAAATTGTCGGTCAAAATTGGTTCGCATATCAAATGGATGTCATAAATCCTTTAGTTTATTTGATCAAGCTTCACCTCAAGCCATGTACTTATTCTACGGAATAAAGACTTGTCTTGCGGTGAAATGCTTGATTATTTTAACTATTATTTATATGAGATCGATTTGATTTCATATTCTTCAAAATAAAAGTATTAATTTCAAAATCCATATATATATATATATATTAAATCAAAATTTTATTTTATAAAATTAAAAGCCTTTTCAAAATAAAACACTCAAAAAACATATTTTTCAAAGAAAGGAAGAATTTTAACGGCCGACAGATATCTAAGAGCTTAGTAATGAACTAGGCTTGATCTATAATCATTTAATGAGGTTTAGAAAAGAAAATGCAATCAATTGTAAATATCATTAAAACACTACAAGCTTAAATTAAATTAAAGAAAGGGATATAAAATTCTTTAACGATTAAGCTTACCCCTAAGGGTACCTACTTATATGATTCTTAAACATAATTTAGTTGACCTACTCATGTATTAATTAAAGTAATAAAGTCCACTGAACATAAGTTAAAACATAACAACTAAGATTCAACTGAATCATGTTTGATTAATTCAATGATGAAAGGAGTTCAAATGAACTCGAAATGACCTAAAGTATTCTAAAGTCATTTAGGGTTATGCCTCGAACGCCTTTGCAAGATTTTGGGTATTTCAGAGGACATTTTGAACTTATTATAAGTTGATAAAGAAAATCATTCTCAAAACTCATAGGAACCCACCAAGATATGCCTCGAACCCTAAAACTACTTATCCTACATTTATGTGCCAATGCTCAGGGGTTTGAGTCTTGGATAAGGTATTCAATTCCTTGTGAGCAAATATGAATATTTGTTAGTGCTAAATATGGATCATTGAACTTGTGTAAGTCTGAGGTCTAGGTAGCTATGACGATGACAATAATGCTAATGTGTCCTAAGCGAGGGATACGAAGTGGGATTTAGACTCGTATCTCCTATCTCAAGGATCCTTCGGGAGAGAGGATAGGACTAATGATACTATTCACTAGCTTTGGTAGGAGTTGCCCCCGACACTCATAGATTGCTAGTAGTCCTAAATTTAATAGAGTAATTAAAATGTGGATTATACTACTTTACAAAAATACTTACAATATACGATGAAAAAATACTTGTTTGAAACATACTTACCTTTTGCTTGCTAAATAAATTTCACATGCATAACATTTAATAAAAATTTATAAAAGGTCCGCCGATCGATGTTAGGAACTGCCCTCCGTAGGTTATCGAGATGACAACTTTTAATCAAGGTTGGTAAGCACACAGTCTAGCTTTGAGCCCCCCACCTTCACCAAATTCTTACGCCTAGTCTGAACTTTCATATGTGACTACGGGTTTTTTTTACTTGCTCGTGTTTTCTTGTGACTCATTTTCAACTTCTTTGCACTGGACTTTTCTACCTTCTTTTCCTGCAATTTACTTAAATTCCCTGTGACTATTATGTTTTATGATAATAATCATGCAGTAATAATAGAGACCCAACTACACATTTATAGTTTAAATACTACAATTTTATTACTTTACTTTACAACATTCTTCTTACTCATGCATTTTTTTTATTTAATTTTACTTTATCTGCAAAACAAAAAGAACAAAAATTCACTTTCAAAAATAATGATACACTTTTAAACTTCTCGAATGAACTTAATACACTTCTTTTAGGTTTACGAGGATTGATGAGGTGTCCTGCGGTTGCTAATGAGAACTCTCCGGTCTAAAGGGTTTAACTATTTGTTTAAACTATGTAAACGCAAAAGAAAATAGTGATGTCAGGATGATGGAACTAAGAGATTTTAACCGGTGTCGCTCAACTTAAAATAAAATTCTCTCAAAACACTTGAACAACAAAAAACAATGAAATCAATACATAACACAAAAATAACAATCATAAATTCATAACACAAATAAATCATAAACCTTGAAACTATTACTTCGACGAGGAGCTTGGAGCAAGCCGCAACAGATAGATGACGATGATATATGATAGCAAAACATGTGTGCATCAGCTAAACCATTCCTTAGAATTAAAGTAACAAACCATAGGGTTTCGAGGAATTTCATCTAGCACGACGTAAATCTTCAATTGATCTTTAGATTCCTGCACAATCATGTTGTGTTGTATAAGTCCTAACTCTTTTTAGGATCTGAGGTTGTCGTTCGGTATGACGTAAACCGTCCTATCTTCCTAGGCTATTTGCATGATCGGGATCATGTAAATGTCAGCCCTAAATAATAAAATTAGTATGATGAAACATCAAAATAATATCTTTTCGAAGTTGAAGCCAAACAATAGGATAGTCCGAGAAATTACTGAAGTTCTCCTCAGGATCTATGACCTCCCCTACCTTTCTTCCTTTGGATTCTAAAAATAATTTTTCCTATTTGGTTCTTTCCCACTTGAATTTCCCGTGTTCAACCATGAAAACCCTAAACGTTGAATTCATGAAGACAAATACCTCTGACGAGAGTTTTCTTAAGTGACTTCAGTTACTTAAGATGTAATTAACTATACGGGCTTTCCCTTATAGAGCACTTTAGAACCCAGACAATATAAATCATATCTAATCATTTTAGTAGATAGGGTAACTTGTTGTTCAATATAAAAGGTTCACAGACCAAAATAAATGTCATAAGTTTTTTAAGTTTATTTAATTGAGCTTCACTATCGAGTAATGTGTCTATTCCTCGGGATAGGTGCATTGCTCATGGTATTATGCTTTTTTTAACTATTAAATGTATGAGATTAGTTTGGTCTCATATTATTCAAAACTAAGACACTATTTTCACAAAAAAATTATATATATATATATTAAATTAAGTTTATTTTCAAAGCAATCGACGAACTCCGAAATGGTGACTGACAATGAGAAATGAAAGACTTTGGTCACACAAGATGATCGGCCCTTTTCAATTGTCCATATCCTTGAGTCACTGAACATTTGCCACTTCGGCTAGGATGTCTTGGTCTTTATGACCACCTGAACGTTTTTGATGGGTGCAACACTCCGTGACAACTTTCCAATTAGTTCTTCACGTGAGAGCACAACAGGAGACCTGGGTCACACAAGATGATCAGGCCTTCTTGACTGGCCATACTATTGAGTCACTAACCAGTCGTTACTTGCATCAGGACATCTTGTGCTTTATAGCCACTTGATTGAATGATGTTTGCTTCTTTTCAAAGGGATCAGTTATATTTAGAACCGGGCTCCCTTTTAGAAGATTCATAACGAAAGGCTTGAGGACACATGAGATGATCGAGCCTTCTCTTCTACCGTTTCGAATGAGGTCAGGTAGCGGCTTTTATCAATTCTGTCGTTTCAAAAGATAGGTCAGACAGATTGATCTGCTATTACTAATGAGATCAAGTAGAACTTTCTCAGCCATACCCTATCTAGGTTATTTGGCATGATTGAGCTTTTTGGTGGACAGTTAGCTTCAGCTACTGACTACCTTCCTCTGCCTATGTCTAGTAAAATTGGATTGGTTGGGGGTTGTTTTGTTTAGTCAGTTTCAATAGGCTAGCCACCCCCTCGACCATATCATGTCCAGTATATCTAACATGGTCAAGATTTCTTTTCGTCTTCTTTTGGGATGTCATCTTGGCTAATAAGGAGGACATTTCTTTAGGATGTTGCCAACAAGTGCACTATGCCTTAATGGCGCGGCACACTTTTGTGGAGTCCTTTGTTGGCATTACTTTTGATTTCACTAGGGTGTCCACCCGCACGACTCAAGATGGTCTAAGGCCCATCAGTAGCATCCTGTAGCTTAAGATACCTACCCAGGACTTTTCAGCAGTTATTCGGGGCAAGTAGGTTGATTTCTGCCTATTTAGCCCTACCAAGGGAAAATCCCTCCATGAGGCTCACTTAGGACGTGAGACATGTTTAACACTCCTTATAATGTTTAGGAGAAACCATTCTTCTATCTAGAGCCTCCCAAGACTGTTGACCTCACTTTTGTGAGGATCATTTATAAATCATTTTAGGAAAGGAAGTCTACCAATATTGACTCCCTAAATCTCACTGATGGTCACTAAGCCCTAAAGCCTAGAGTAAAACCCTGATGAAGCCTTTTTAACCCAAATTTTAATGACATTCTAAAATGAGCGAATCAGTAATGATAACCCCTGATTTTATCAATTATTGACCAAACGGGTCAACCTTAGACCTAAATGATCAAAATAGGTCAAAATGACTAATTCATTACCCAATGACCACCACATTGACCAAACTGGTCAACATTTGACCCAAATGGTCAAACCAGGTCAAAATGGTCAATTCATGACCCAATGACCACCACATTAACCAAACTGGTCAACATTTGATCCAAATGGTCAAACCAGGTCAAAATGATCAAATTATGACCCAATGACCACCATAGTGACCAAACAGGTCAGCATTAGACCCAAATGGTCAAACCAGGACAAAATGGTCAATTCAAGACCCAATGACCACCACAGTGACCAAATAGGTCAACATTTGACCCAAATAGTGAAATTCGGTCAAAATGATCAATCCATGACCCAATGACCACCCCCATTGACTAAACAGGTCACCTTTGACTTAAATGGTCAAACCATGTCAAAATAGTTAATCCATGACCCAATGACCACCCCATTGACCATACAGGTCAACATTTGATCAAAATGGTCAAACTAGATCAAATTGCTCAATCCATGACCCAATGACCACCACATTGACCCAATGTCAATCCCATTGACAACCAAGTCAACCTAGCCACCAAAATTGGTCAAATCTGACTCATTTGATCAATTTAAAACATTAAAATTATCAAACATGGTTAACTCTAGTCAAACTTAGGTTCCATTACCAATATTAATGATCTCATGATTGAATTAACCATGACAAGGTTTAATAAATCACTTGGGTCAACCCTGGACCTGGACTGGTCAACCATGGTAAACCATGGTCGATCCTGGTCAACTATAGTCAACTTTAGTCAAATTTGGTCAAAATATTCAGTTTTGAGCCAAATTAATAGAAATTTATCAAATGATTAACCTCCAAAATCATTATGGGTTAATATTATAATTTTCTACATTTTTAATTAATTAAAAAATTAATTAAAAGTGAAATTATGATTAAATAACCCTAAATTAAAATTGAAATTAGGACATCACCCATGACATCAAAAATCCATAATTGTTTTTTAACATTAAATTCAATTTATGGAGGATCACCTATGGGTCACCCATGACCCATTAAACCCATCATGACATAAATAACATATTACCCTACCATTAATCATAACCTTTAACCAAGGTTAAGATTAATCATGACACCATCATGAAGGAAAAATATATGTGTCATGCCATCCTAAAATGGAAAGTGACATGAATGCTTAGGTGGAAGGTACCTCCAACCCTAGCAAATGAAAGAGAGGAGAAGCTTAGATCACCCTTACATCATGGGATGACCACATAAATGCCAAGTTTTGGAAAATTATGAAGATTGTGGATTATGTGTCATTCTTTCACAAAGTCATGGATGATGTGTTGGCTTATGTGGATGAAGGTTAACTCACTCAATTTTGAGTAACCATACACCTCTTCCCCACCCAATTGACATAAACCAAATCAATTTCATTAAATGGTGAGTTCATCATGGCTACTCATGGATAATTGACTATGTGTCATTCATTCTTCATCCAATTAAATGATTTTGTGAATACACATGGGGATGGCTAATTTAACTCAACCAAGAGAGGCCAAAACACCTCATGAGCCATCCAATGAGGAGAAGGCAAGATTTGAGTTAAATTTTCAACTCAATTGGAACTAACATGGGTTAGCCTTGGGACGATGAATTAAGCTTATCCTTGAGCTGAAATTTTATTCTCAGCCATCATAACATTGAATAACAACTCCCCCAAATGAATCCAAGCTAGCCTAAGCTCAGCCATGGTCTCCATGGCTATAAATAGAGTTAAACCCGAGAGCTTCACCCAAGAGAGAAGACCTATTTCCACTGTCCAATTTTAAAAACTTTGAACATCAAAGTTCCTCCAAAGGACCTAAGCAACCGATCCCCCATAGAATTAAGTCGTGATACCCATTGCCCGAAACAGGATAATTTTCGGGTATGAATTGAAGTTCCTTAAAACTTTGAATTAACTATTCCAAAAGCTTCCTAGAGCCCTATGAAGACAAGCCCAATCAAAATTAGCTCTTCTCATAGGCTCTAACCCACTGCTCCATCTTCATTTTTCAAACCATGAGCTACTCTGATCGAACTCATATACAGGCTCGATTTCACCTCAAATTGAGCTAAAGACAAGCTTGCTAAAGTCAAGACGAAGCTGTGGAACCAATCCAATTGAAGTTTCATCCACTGAGGCCAAGGTATGAATGATTGGACTCAAATCGAGCTCGGGTTTGACACTTTGTGAAACAAACATATTCAAAACCTTAAAATCAACGTATGGATGGATTCACCTTCTTTAGATGAAGCCGTAGGAACAAAAATCACTCGAATCCATCAAGAATCGGACAAGATTTTGTCCCTGCATCATGGACATCTTGCGGGTTTAGACCAGAGGTAGGGGATGAATGGATGCCGTCCATTTCTGTGTTTTGGAAATGGACAGCTTTGATTTAATCTTAGCTGATCCTCCGTTTCTAAGGGTCTATTTGGGGCAATTACAACTTTTTGAATAATCTGCTGATAAGCTAGGTGCGGTGACTATCAAAAATTTTTATTTTTTTGGGAAAACAGGACCACAGCCAAAAAACTGCTACCAGCGTGATAACGCTGTTTTCAGCGTTTTGAAAATGTATAAGCTGTCAAAATGCAGTTTATCAAAACAGATCTGGTGTATTTTTAAACTGCCACCACACTAAATAAGCTGCCACAAATGAGCCTATGCATAAGAAAGCACCCACTATCATGACACCACCTTATTCGTAAAAGCTAAAAAAAATTCCAACACCGTGTTTAATGGTCTGTTTGGGGCAGATTGTGCGTTTCAGGATAAGCAGGTTATCCTAAACGCGGCCCGCGGGTCGGCTGCGGGGGTCGACCCGCGGCCTGCGTTTAGTGTAAACAATTCAAACGCGGCAGACAGCGTTTTTAAAAACGCGCGAACCAATAGGTGAGACAGTTTTTTAAAAAATGCCACCACACTTATAAGCTTTCCCAAATGGGCCCTAAATGGATTTAGGTATGTTTCATATAATATCCTGCTCAAATGAATTTAATTTTTTATCTTCATTTAGAGCCCACCACTCTAAACCGCTTCCAGCGGAACACTGCAACTAGAGATATGAATCACATGAGCTCATCTGAAAATAGCTCACTGGTCACTGGCGTTGGGGTTTTGGGGGAGTGGAGCCGATGCAACTATTGAACGCGAAAAGCCCATTCGGGGGTTTGAATCCTCAGGTAAGCTGCTTAGTAGGAGTCCAAAATGAACTTTTGAATGCTTGAACTTTTGATTGATCATGCTTGGAATCCTTTTTTTTTTCTTTTCTTTCTAATCTTATCCATAATTGTTGTAATCCGTCATCTTTATTCATGCAAATGTGTTTCGGATAAGAAGTTTTTATTTTAGGGTTTGATTGATTGGATATAGAAATCAGGTTTTAGCAAATGATGATTTGTTTTAACTCATTTTGTGTGAAATATAATCGGATTTTAAAGGGCTTTTAAAGAACCATTTTAAATTATATCCACATCCAACCAAATGATGAGATATAATAAATTCTGCTTTACTTAAATATGTTTTATAAATTCAAACAATCAAATGAGCACTATTTCAATTGGAATGTTAAGCCTGAAACTTCAGTTCCTTTTTGGGTCTCTCTCTATCTCTCTCAAGAAAAGACCACACACGTGCACTCTCTCTCTGTCAATAAAGGACAAAATTGAAGAAAAACTAAGCTATGGAAGGCCCTATTTGTGTTTCTGTGTGTTTAGGGTGAACCATGTGAAGTTTAATTTTAATCGATACACTACTCTTTCGGTTGCTTGTAAATACAAATTGTATTTTTTGAAATGATAGTTTCATTCTCAAACTTTCTTTTCAACAATGAAATCATCATAGTTGAGGTATTTATAATATGTTTGTAGAGTTTAAAATCAGTATTGTTTCCTAAATAAATCCAATAAAATATGGAATCTAGTGAATTCACCAATTTCCATAAGATGCTATCTAACCTCAACCAAACGGGACCTAGGGAAAAACTACCAGCATCAAGATAGAGATATCTATAATTTTTGTGGTAGAAGGGAAATATGTAATTCTAAAGAACTCTGATTTTTGGCTCCTAAAGTTCTCCAGGAGAGTTCCCATCCTCAATTAGACTGGAATGTCAGTCAAACCCAATGCCAATTATGAGGGTGAAAGCTAGAGCAAGAGCACCAAAAGTGGAGAAGGCTTCTCCACTTTCACAAATGATGATGGATGCATTGCCCTTTCAACACAAGAAAGCCCAAAAGAAAAGACCCTACTATAAAGCCAAGTCAACAATGGTGACACATTGACTATAAGACTATGGGTGCAAACACAATAAGCCTCAAAAGCTCACACCAAACTAAGCAAAAGCTAAGCAAGGTGCCGCTGACCACATAGTAAAGCTCCCTAGAGATCTATCATCATGGCAGGAGCTTAATTGTTACATTTAAAAATATGATGGGGGTGGGGGTGGTGGGGGGGACCATGTATGAAAATCTCCTCGGCTAGCCATACAAAGAGGAAAAATTTTAGTTACAAACGCTTGGAAATACGAGAGGAAGGGAAAAATTAAGTAAGAAAAGCCGTGACATGAATCCATGGCAAGGAGGATGGTGGACTAAGTGCAAGAAACCTCTTTAGGAATGAGGAACATTGCCTTATGAAGTAGGAAAGCTATATGCATGTGCTAAAAACGATGAGTATTACTAGTTGATAGTTATCTTTCATTATAGAAAAGTTATCTTATTCATTATTTTTCTTTGATGGCTCTATAAATTGGAGATCTTTTGTACATATTTCCAACATAAGTTTGCAATAGAAGCTTGAATTTTTTGACTAGCTCTCACTTATGTCCCCAAAATTTAACATCAAAGAGAATTATTATAGAAAGAACTCTAAGAATAATTTTAGCTTCAAGGATGAAACAATGGAGGAGTTATATGGACACATGTGGAAATATGGACGAGGGAAAACTAAGTAGGAGAAGTCATGCCATGAATTTGTGGCAAGGAGGCTGGTTAGAAAAGCACAAAAAACACTTATGATTGAGTAACTTGACCATATAAAGTAGGAAAGCCATTTGCATGTGTTTGAAATCAAGAGAGATACTAACTTTCTTATTTATCTTTCATAATATAATAGTTATCATATTAATTTTTTTTTCTTTGATGGCTCCTATAAGCTATAAGTAGGAGATCTACTGTACATATTTTCAAGCATAAATTTGTAATAGAAGCTTAAATTCTCCTACAACCTCCCAGTTATGTCCCCAGAACTAAAATCATGAAGGAGAATTATAATAGCGAAAGGTCTAAAAAATTTTAACTACTTGGTTGGTATTTTTGAAGAATTTTAGGAACGCTTGGAAATACAAAAGAAATGAAAATATCAAGGAAAGTCTTGCCATGAAACCATGGCAATGAGGATGGTTGATCAAGTGTGAGAAACCCTTTTAGGAATGAGCAGCTTGGCCATAGGAAGTAGAAAAGCCATATTCATGTGCTTAATAGCAAGAGTGATACCTGTTTCCTTAATTATCTTCGTAGTTGAAAAGTTACCATATTCATTTCTTTTCTTTGATGGCTCCTATAAGCTATAAATGGGAGATCTTTTGTACATATTTTAAAACATTAATCTGTTATAAAACCTTCACTTCTCCAACTGCCTTCCTCTTGTGTTGCTAGGACTAATATCATCAAAGAGAATCATTATTGGGAAAACTCCAAGAAGGGTTCAAGGAAGAGTTAAGCAATATTTCTGAGGATCTTGTGATGCAAGGAAGCCAAAAAAAGTTTTGAACTATTGGTACTCATCTTACCATTCTAATTGAGACGTATCTCTCTTGGTGTCTGGCCAAATTGCTACACTTTGGGAAACGCCAAACCATAATTGATACTCTCCCTTTTAATAGATTATCATTTTCTTGAGTTATATTAAAACATCTCATTTAGTTCAATTTTTAGGGAGGGACATTTCCAACACATAAAATCTAAAAACACATCCATAAGGTTTAAGAATCCCAAGTTCTACCAATGCCTCAAGGAACCCTTATTCTGCACTTCATTGGTTCTATAAAAGAACTACAATCTAAATTTCCCATTTATTCTTCTAGTCTTCCTTGCAACTCCAAATCTTTATGACATATTAAGTAATTCAAAAATCTTACAGAAAATTGGGTTTATTCATTGAGGGGGTAGAAAAAGGAAACTTATTTGATGTTAGTGAAATTTATAATCTACACTTTAAAGTTTATTCCTTATAGAAAAATAAGAGATTTTGGTTCTTAAATTCATTTCAATAGCATCAAATTTTCTAAAAATCTCAACTAAGGTTATTTATCATCATTATTGCTTTGCTATTATTTTTCTTTTGTAATTTTATAGCTACACCATGACAGTTAAAAAAAAATGCGCAAGAAGCTCATCTATTCAACCCTATGGATAATCTTCTGCTAGTTCATGCAGTTATGGCCAATATTGCGAGCTCATTCGTCACTTGCCCATGATTGATTTGCTATTGGTTACAAACAAAAGCTAGTTCACTAGCTATGATTAGGGGTGTAAACAAGTCAAGTTGAGTCGAGTAGTTGCTTAATCAAGCTAAACCTGTCTAATTTGCACTTATCTCGAACTCGAGAGCTTGAGTTCGTCTCGAGTTCGAACTTTAGGCTCGAATTTGGCTCGAGTAAAATAATAAAGCTGGAGCTTGACTCGATTTCACGATTGCAATTAAAGAGCTTGATCTTAATTTGATTATTACTTTCATTTCCTTATTTTGATATTGAGTATTTTTAATTTTAATTTTAATTTTTTTTGTAATTAAGACTCGTAACATACTATTAAAATGTAGATTACTTTTGAAATAATTAATTTAACTATTCAAGACTTGTATTTAAATTATAATTTTTTCTAGAAGTAGTTTTTTTTTTTATATATATTTTATGCAATCAATTAAGTAATCTTAATTTTGCTATAAAATAAGTATGTATCACCACAAGCAATATGTAAATAAATTGTTTCAAGCAGAGCTCGCACAATGTATGGTAAATATAAGGAAAACAATCAATAAGATATATATCAAATTTTATATCTTAAAATGATAATATCATCCTACAAAATATATAATTTAAAAAATTGAAATTGCACCTTAACAGACGGAAGAATTCTTGATATTTTTTATAATGAAATATTATGTGCTTTTATTTGAGCAAACAAGTTGACCCTCAAAAAATGTTTCTGGCTTCCAAAATATAATCTTTGAACATCCCACAAACGAAAAATCTTAGAATATATGCACAAATAAAAGAAAATACTATAGTTAATTTAGAATAAAATCAAAATTAAGGAAAATCACCAAATATTTAACACACAAATTTAATTAAAAAACAACAAAATTTCATCTTAACTTTCACCAAATATTTACAGAAAAGGAATAACAAAACCAAACGAATTATAAAATTTTGTAAATGTCCAATCTTAAGATTTTGTAGAAGTTTCAAAATTTGCGACCTACTATGCTGTTAAATGTAAGTGACAATCATGTAAATTTTAAAAATAAGATGAAAAAATATATTAGATGAAGTAATTTTGAACAAATTGTGATTTCAAATAAACTTCTTGCTTCGAAATAAAAAAAAAAAAAAGAAAAATCAAAATATATGATGCATAAATGAATCCTTTTAGGTGTAACATGATATTGAACAAACTACTAATCCATTGAAATGGAGATGAATAAATTTAGGGGCTCAAATATATGATGTAAGAATTGAGAATGGATTAAGACTTGACCTAACTTTGAAAGAAATGTGGTAGTAAAAGTTTGTTATGTTGGTTCTCATTTATCTAAATCTCATATGACACAAAATCTCTGTTACAAAACAGAAAAAATCCATCTATAGTTGTATTGGTACTATGAGACAATGCCTCAAGATTTATCAACAACTTTACTACCCACTAATACGATGCTAATTTATTTGATTTGGCTAAGATCATTAGGATTTTTAAAGGCTCATTATAATAGAATCAAATTGATGATAATCATTAACAAGGCGGACAAGAAAAAAAGAATATATTATGAATTTCTAATTTCTAAACAAGGATACATGTAAACCCATTTCTGGTTTGAATAACATATTTTCACATGTAAGAAAAAGACCCAAAACATTCAACGTTGCAAAACCTAATCATGCCATCAACAAAACAAGAAAGAAAAGGGAAGTTTCAGCAAATCAAGGAATTAACAAAAATTAATTGTGAAATACTCTTTCATAGTTGGAAAGCCTGAACAATTTGCGTGAATATAATTTATAGCTGCACAATAATTATAATTTGCCAACATTATTCATAAATTCATGTCATTTGTTTTCTATAACCTTTCAAATTATAGGTAGGGAGATTTCCATCTCTTCATCATTTTTTTCCTTTTGAAGACAGAGTATACAACAACAACAACAAAGCCTTAATCCCATTAAGTTGGCTCGGCTCCATGAATCATTTTTCTCCATTGCATCCTATTTAGTGTCATATTTTCATTTAATTCTAACAATGGCAATGAGTTTGACATGAAAATATAAAAATCAAACTATTTGAATGCTAAAAAAAATTGATATGATTTTATGTCAAGTAAATCATTTTTTTGATTTTTTCCTTTAGGTCGTAATGATGACAAACCCAATTGTACCCATATTTGAGGGTTTTACAGTTTCAACGCTAGGTTTAGAACGATGTGTATAATAGAAATATTTGTTAAAAAAATTTCAATCTGTTCATTCATAACATGAACTTAAATAGGGTATTAAAATGTTTGACAAATAAATTTCTTCAGTATTCCTTTTTTACCATTAGGACCCTAAATAAGGTCCAGTTCTCAACACTGCCCCTCAAGATGGGCAAAAAATATCCACTAAGCCCAACTTGTCACATAACCTAGACAAATCTAAGGAACTAAGTCCTTTAGTGAGGTTGTCCAACACTTGCTCTCCAGTGGCTACGTGACTAGGCTCCAGTAGCCCTTCATTCAGCTTTTCCTTGAAGAAGAATCTATCATTCTCCACATGTTTGGCTCTATCGTATTGCACTTGCACAACAACTTTATTTGAGTTACTTGGTCCACATTGAGCTCGATCAACAAGGCTCTCAGCCACATCATTTGGATAACTCTTAAGGCCATGGCCCTGTACTCTACATCTGTTGCTGACCTCACTACTACAGACTGTTTCTTCTCTTTCAAGAGACCAAGTTGACCCCTACAAACATATAAATAAAAATAAATTGTATAATAAAGTATTATGTTTTGATGATTTATGCTCGACTAAATAACTCATGTTTATTTTTTATAGGCAGTAAAAAATTATTGATGACTTTATTTTTAAAATTTTTGTTAAATTTTGATCGTTTATTCTTTTTTGTTTTACTTGATATCTTTCATAGGTTTTTACCTTTTCTTTGCCTATTATTTTGATTTGTTAATAATATGACGATCATTTTAATTTATTTTCATCCTTAAGTATCATTATTTTTTCATCTTTATAACATTAGGATATATTTTTTTTTTATTTTATGTTATTTAATTTATGCTTAAGTATATATTATTTTAAAATTACATATACACTTCATTGGAGCTTGGAAGATAGGACTGTTGGATGGAAGACATCTATTGTTTCATTTCACAGTGGAGGAGGACTATGCTAAGTTGTTTGCCAAGCATACTGTTCTAATTGCAGGGACTGAAATGAAGATTGTAAAGTAGGCTCGGATTTCGATCCTCCAGGGAACCTCACGTGATTCTATTTGGTTTCAGGTTTCAGAGCCTCCATACAGGTATTTCAATCGAATGTTTTGTTTCAATTGGCAGAGCCTCTGTGCCTCATCGCAGAATGGATACTACAACTTATAACAGGAGCAAGCCCGATGTTGCGAGAACTTCCATTGGGAGGGATATTACTTCTTCCGGATGTCCGCGAGTTTGGGTGGGCTCGATCGGGACGCTTGTTTGGCGGGAGGTGAGTTATGGAGCAAGCGCCTTATTACCGTCCCTACTTGCGAATGTTTCGGCACACCGAGAGATAGGTCTTATCGAGCTTATCCCCCACTAAGAAAGGAAAGGTCGAGACTTCGTGGGTCGAAAGCTAAAGGTTTGGCCGACTCGCCCCCCATCCGTCCTCCTCGAAGAGTAGGATTTTTTGAAGTTGGTCTAGCCAGGGTTAATGAACCGGATTCACTATTACTTTCCTCAATCTTCCGTTTCACCCGCTTGGAGAGGTAGATCGATTTGAGACTCTCTTGTGGCTAGAACCTCGGAGGCGGAAAAGGAGGCTCCTCCCGTTTCTCGTGTTGTTCCTGCGCTACTAAAGCCGTGGAGTCCAACCGGTATATTCAAGAATTCAGTCGAAGAGAAGAAACCACCAAGTTATACCCATTCTTACACCTATCTTTCCTTCGATAATTCGAAGGATCGAGTCCTCGAAGAAGAAGAACCATAAGAAGAAAAGGAAGAAAATTAGCGAGTGTCGTACACTTCATCGACAGAAGAAGCTTCGGGGTATTTTGGAGACTTAATTGATGATACATCGGTTACTCTCACAGTAATGGAGTAGCGAGCTTAAGAGATTACTTCAGAACGCCAAGATCCGGAACGAGAGTACTTGCGCTGGCGATACCGGATTCTTAGACATTGTTATTTATATTTCTTCCTTCATGTCGTTTGTATCTTGCTTGTTTTGTATTGTAGTGGTAAGTGCCTCATCTTTGGGCCCTATCCTCAAATCTTATGTAACTGTTTTATTTCAATAAATCAGGCCCTAGGGCTTTCGGGAAAAAAAAAAAAAAAAAAAATATATATATATATATATATATATATATATAGTTGAATATGAGATTATCCTGTAAATCACCCCCAAAGAATAGAGCGTAGGATAGAAAGAAAAGAGACGGGAAGAGGAGTGAACTAATGTACCGTAAATTGAGGAGCTTGTGTACCGTAAAAGAGACGGGGAAAAGAGACAGGTCAGATTGGCTAAATTTCTGAAGATAGTTGGTAAGAATGATTCGATTGGTTGACACCAGCCGGCTGGAGGTATTAATCCAGTTGTCAACCCTCAATTCCCGTTGGAGGAGTTACTGCGAGTTGAGTAAAGTTAGGCCGTCGGGCAGAGGGTGAGTCACCGTAACTTGACGGGTAGTTTACCCTTTAGGCGAGGAGATCCTGCTGGGGGTGGTTGGATCTTGTGACTCCATGATGTCTCGAGAGAATTCTCGGTTGTTTCTAGCTTTATGATGAGTTGTTTGGGCTTGTATTGCTGAAACGGTCTAACGTAAGTCGATCGGTCTTCTGGGCCGACGCGTCATTTTTCGGTGAGCCTAACTTTGCTACGTCATTCTTTCTTAGGTCATCAGATTGCTTTGATATTCGTGTTTACTTATTTTCTTTTGTGTGCGTCTATGTATATATATATTATAATGTTGTGTCAAAGGTGTGACAGTGTTCTATACTTCAAAAGTCGACTTGTTCGGCGTCAATGTCTTATCATATTCTTATTAGTGCATCAATAGCCTAGCATTTGAAGTCATTTATGTTATTCGGCCCAGAATTCAGTTATTATGGCGCCTTCTGTGTTGTTTGCTTCATTAAAATCGTGTGCTGCGTAACTTTAATGTGCAACAATGTAAAAGGCCTCTTATTTCCTTTTGATTTCACAGATAATTTGTCCGAGGCTAAAATTTGACGTCCTTGCCAGAGTACTGTTGCCCCAAAGAAAATTTTCTGCTTTTCGTTTGAAAACTGACTCCAATGGACCGGCTAGGAGGTAATTTGTATATGAGTTATTTTACTGCTGAGAGTTAATCCGAGTTGAATGGACAACATTTGATTTTACTTTTTTATCACATGATCATGATTTCCTTTTTTCACATGATTTGTCTTTTCGTGATATCATGCAAATCATGCTTAGGAAACAAAGCTAGCAGACTGAGTTAATGTTCCTGACAATATTTGTAGTGATTTTTTTTTTTCCTGGGATCAGGACTATTTTTGATAGCTTTGATAAAAACATTTCTAATTTTATTTTATTGATAGAAAGTTTGGCGTATAACTACGCATGAGGTCTGCTACTGATTGATATTCAGGGAGTTTGTAAATACTTAATTCAAAGGTGGTCATATAAGGTCATAGGCCAGAATTGAACTTGTAAATTCTACCCTGACAGATAGAGTGGCCATGCCGCTTGAGCTAGTGCTTTTTGGCAATTAAAGCCTTTCTCGTGATATTTCAGTGCCTTAAAAATTATTTTCCTTATTCCAACATGGTACCTTATTGTCAGCAATTTTTCTACTAAATGACGTTGTGTTGTAAAAATTGGTTCCTAAGAGAGTCGCCATTGAGCACTTAGAGATTTGTTTTTGTTCTTTTTTTGATAACCATTGAGATGGATGGCACTACATTAGTCAGTTTGTTTTCATTTCTCCGCTTCCAGTTTTGCATTTTCACCGTGTTTTACATAAATACAATTTTGTGAAATTTGATCATTAGTTGTCTTAGAGATACCTATGTTTTTGCTAAGATAATAATGCATTCAATCTGTGTTTCCCTTTATCCTATTTAATTCCATATATTAAAAATAGAGTTTTACATGCAGTGCCGTACAAAGTATTTTCACTCCATTCTCTTCAGTTTCTACAGGTACATAATTCTTTGCTTTTCTTGCATTTGATTTAGAGATTCTCAGCAAATATATTGTTCTATACAACAGGAATTCTAAGTCTGAATCAGTCTGCACCTAGTTTCAAAGATTTTAGAGTTTATGCTGATGTTGGTGAGGGAGAGGTCAAAGTACGCACCTTTATCTTCTCCTTTTTATTTCTATAGTTTTCTTTGAATATGACCTTGTGATATATTAAAGAGATTGAACTAAAATGGACTTGATACTAGAGAAAGGTTTGATCACTATCTCCATTTTTACTCTAATATGCTATGTTCATAATGAAATGCAGGTAAAGGTTGATATTTCTGGTGCAAGGACACAAGAAATTTTTGATGATGTTTTCTCCAAGCTTGTTGATGCTGCACAACCAATTCCTGGTTTCAGGAGAGTTAAAGGAGGTGCATTTTGGTAGAAGTTTAAGAATTTCTTGTTAGGCACGTCTTTATCTTGCGTAGTATAGGATATCATGCTTTGTATTTTATTTTCTCCAAATATGTAGCATTTTTCTCTTTAAATTATCCTTAATGAAGCAAGAAAAATTATGTCTGGAATATAGTATGCTATGCAGTATATTTAAACTACATTAATGTCTATTGGATGAAAATAGAAAAAATGAACCTTTAATTCATATCGATGTAAAACGTTATTATTTAGTATTTTATTTAACCTAATGCGAGCCATTGTCTTTATCATTATCCTAAGTAAGCTACAATTATTAGTTAAACTTGTATTGTTGTTCAATGATTTTCAATGCTCAAGAGAAAAAAACTATTTTTTTTTTTGTATAATCGAAATTGTTAACTGCAATATCTATCTTTTTTATTTGTCCATGTAAACCTTGGCATTCATTGCATATTATCAACTTTAATTTGTTTGAATTTATTTTTGTTTGTTTGACTAGTGCAGCTATTGTGTTTAGAAACTGAATTTGTTACTTTTGGTTTTTCATGGCGGGTGGCATGAACTTTTGCAGGGAAAACGCCAGAGGTAAGCAGAATTTTCTTTTTTCCCATATAGAGGTATATTTATTGTTACAATGTACTCCCTCCTCCTTGGTCTCTACAATCCATCATGGCCAAACACATGCCCGCACTTTTAACATCTGAGCAAACCGGCCGCACTAGTCATCCCTCTTTCTCTTACCTTTTTCTAGATTAATCAAAACCACATTTTATGATGCATTCATGATGACTTCTCCACACACACATACACACACAGATATATATATATATATATATAGATATATATGCATTTGTATGCAGTTTACAGATGTTTTTATCTTTACCGTGGCGCTTCTTTCTGTGGTAGTTTATGTTAATTTTCTTTTCAATTATGAACCATAAAACCAGCAAATCAAGATGTTCAGCTTAATCTACATTAAATAAAATAGTAAACCTAGAAATTTCATAAAATTTGAAGATGATTTGCTTATGCATCATGTAAATATGGCACCTAAGCAATTGTTTTAGAAACAAGAAATTAGGCATTGATTTATGGCGCGTGATAACTCAAAATAAATCTTTTTAAGAATATTTGCTTAGAATTCTAGAATATTTTTAAGGGCTTCTATTAAAAAAAATTACATAGACATTACTTTTAGTAAAAGATGTTTCTATTTGTCTAATTTTTGTCAATTTTGATCAATGGTAAACTTCCATAAATGGTGATTATATTTGACGATTAAATTTTTTAAACATTATAATAATATCAATAACCTTGGTTTTATGTGTTGACGTTAAAACAAAATAAAAAATAATACATACAATCAAATAAACTAAAACCTATCTACTCCCGCCCTAGATTGTAATTGCTCCTGCTATCCTCTTTCTTCAATATAGCAAATTGAGCACTCCAGATGTCTTCTCACTATTGTTTCGCACGACAAAAATGTGGCGGCCATTGGTTGATTGTGCGGACATTCGGACACAATATTTTTCTTAGAGATGAACCTCTATTTCTTCCTTTTCTCCCTGCTTGAAAAGCCTGAAACTTCTTCTCTCACTCGATTTTTCTTCCCAGCTCATAAGTCTGGAACAGTTGCTCCTCTTTCTTGCACAGAAAGGCCATGCAAAGCCCATATGCACTCCCTGTGTCGCTCGATCCAATGCCTCTCTCCCTCATTTGAGATTGAACCTCCGGTCCTCCACTTCCTCTCACCAAACAACCTAGACCGGCGCTCATGGTCGATCTCTCCCTATTCGATTGCCTCACTCGCTCTACAATCACGACTAGAACAAGCATAGAAAGTAGTGATGACATTGCAACGTACAAATACCTCTGAAACACATCTTTTTCTCCCTGCTCCCTTTATGCTAACCTAAGACCAAACAAACCTCGCATCTCGTGTCTTCTCTCTCTGTTCAAAAGCTTTCCAAACTTTCTAGCCCCTTGTTGACCTCACTTTTATGAGGACCCAAATTGACACTCACAAACAAGAAATATTTTAAGCCATCTTCATTAGCTCAAGATCCTCAAACACCTCTTTACAGACCTAATGATCACTATGGTCATTAAATACATCCTAGGAGGAGGTCTGCCAATATTAACTCCTTTAAAATCACAAGGGGTTTCTTGAAACCCTAAAAATTGTATTGACCTCAATATATCCTTTTTTGGATCAAACCAACATGACATCCTAAAATGATCAGACCAGCAATGATAATCCCTGATTTGGTCAACTCTTGACCTAAGATGGTTAAATTTGGTCAAAATCGTTAATCCATGACCTAATGACCGCCAAATTGACCCTATGGTCAAACCAATAACCTAAATAGTCAAATTAGGTCAAAATGGTCAATCCATAACCCAACGACCTTCCCATTGATTAAACTAGTCAACCCTTGACTCAGATGGTCAAATTTGGTCAAAATGGTCGATCCATGACCTAATAACCCCCAAATCGATCCTATGGTAAAACCAAAGACATAAATGGTCAGACTTGGTCAAAATGGTCAATCTATGACTTAAAAACCACCACATTGACCATCTGGTCAACCCTTGACCTAAGATGGTCAAATTTGATCAAAATGGTCAATCCATGACCTAATGACCACCAAATCGACCCTATGGTCAAACCAATGACATAAATGGTCAGATTTGGTCAAAATAGTCAATCCATGACCTAAAGATCACCACATTGACCATGTGGTCAACTCTTGATCTAAGATGGTCAAATTTGATCAAAATGATCAATCTATGACATAATGACCACCAAATCGACCCTATGATCAAACAAATGACATAAATGGTCATACTTGGTCAAAATGATCAATCCATGACCTAAAGACCATCACATTGACCATCTGGTCAACCCTTGACATAAGATGGTCAAATTTGGTCAAAATGATCAATCCATGTACTAATGATCACCACATTGACCCAAAGGTCAACCCTGAACTTAAATAGGTTAATCCTGGTCAACCATGGTCAACTTTGGTCAATCTTGGTCAATCATGGCCAACCTTAGTCAACTTTGGTCAACTTTTGTCAACTTTGGTCAAATCTGATCAACCTTGGTCAACTTTGGTCAAAATTGGTCAACCTTGGTCAACTTTGGTCAAAATTGGTTAACCTTGATCAACTTTGGTCAAACTTAGTCAATCATGGTCAACCTTGGTCAACTTTGGTCAACTCTGGTCAATCATGGTCAACTTTGGTCAAATCGGGTCAATCTTGGTCAATTTTGGTCAAACTTAGTCAACTTTAGTCAACCTTGGTCAATTATGGTCAACCCTAGTCAACTTTGGTCAACCCTAGTCAATCATGGTCAACCTTGGTCAACTTTGGTCAAACCTAGTCAACCTTGGTCAACTTTAGTCAACCCTGGTCAATTATGGTCAACCTGGTCAACTAAGGTCAACCTTGGTCAATATTGGTCAACCTTGGTTAACTTGGGTCAAAATAGTTAATTTTGAGCCAAATTGATAAAATTAGTCAAATGGTCAAACCCAAAATCATTTTGATCAATTTATGGGTTAATATTATAATTTCATAGATTTTTAATTAATTACATAATTAATTTAAAATAAAATTATAATGACTTAACCTTAAAATAAAATGAATGACATCACACATGACATCACACATGACATCACACATGATATCACACATGATATCACACATGAAATCACATGGATGACGTCACATATGACATCTAAAATCTATAAATGATTTTCAAAATTAATTTGACATATGTAGGGTCACTAATAGGTTGCCCATGACCCATAAAACCTGTTATGACCCACGACACATCATCCTTAACAAAAGACAAAAGATCATCATGAAGCCATCATGAAGGGGGGAATGTATCATTCCATCATGAAACATGGAAGGAAGACTGGTGAGCTCATCACTCACCACCACCTCAATCCAATAAGAGATGGAACCATCTAAAACCTTATCTCATGCATAATTATGATCATCATGACCCAATGATGAAAATTGGGAATGAGAAGACATATGTGTCATCTCATCCCAAATTCATTAAATGGCCAATGAGTATATACAGGGGAGGTTGATCCATGAGCTCTATCCATTTCATGAGCAATCCAATGAGAGAAAAACTCATCTAAAACCTTATCTCAGACATAGTTATGGTCATTATGATTAAATCATAAAAAATGAAATGAAGAGGGATATGTGTCACCTTTTTGCAAAAGATAAAAAAAAATCATTATGACACCATCATGAAGGGAATAATGAGGTGTCATTCCCTCATGAATTTTTGGACAAGGATGAGGAAAGTCATCACTCACCTCCCTCCTAATCCAATGAAGAAAGAAGCTTAGCCATGCCATTCTCCCCATCATAATTGGCTTTATCGTTACATTCCATGGAAGTGAGGAAAGAGAGGACTCATGTGTCATCCTCTCTACAAACTTATTCAATGATTGGCAAGAAGTACAAGGGGAAGGTCTATCTAGCCTATCTTAAGCTCTTATCCACCTTATGAGCTAACCAATGGAAGGAGGCCGAAAATTACATGCCAAATCTTCACCATGGTTAGGTTCATCATAACCAAGCCATGAAAGAGAGGGAATGAGAAACTTATTTGTCATTTCTTCATGAAATTTGGAGTGAAGATATGGTGAGCTCATCACTCACCACCACCTCCATCCATTAAGAGAATGACCCATTTAAACCCTTATCTTAAACATAATTAGGGTCATCATGACCAAATTATGAAAATTGGGAATGAAAAGGCATATGGGTCTTCTCATCCCCAATTCATTAAATGGCTCATGAATTCATATGAGGGAGGTGGATCTAAGAAGCTTTGTCCACATTATGGAGTAACCAATAAGGGAAGAACAAGTTGTGATCACCAAGATAAGCCATCATGAGCTACTTATCTTCTTCTCCAAGCAATCCTATGCTTATCCATGGCTTTCCCGTGGCTATAAAAAGCCATACCCGTGAGCTCACAATGTAGAGAGAATGAGAGGAAAAGCTCTTCAACTCTAACACACCTCTGCTCGATTGGACTTATGATAGACTTTGCAAGGAAAAAATGATCCTTCCTCTCATGCTCGATTGAGGCCTCACCTCTCGAGACCAGGTATGTGACCTTAACCCTAATTCTTGCTTGAATTTGAGTCTTTATGAAGAAAACCATCACAAATCACACATATAGCCGTAGGGATATAATTGTCTCGATGAGATTATTTTTTTCCAAGGCTAGGAAAAATTTCCTAAAATTAAATTCACCAATTTTCATCAAACTTGGTAATTATTTTCAAAAATAATTATGAAAACTAGGAAAATTGGAAATTAAATGGGAAATTGGTTAGAAAATTAGGGTTATGAATTCAAACCTTAAAATGACAATTTGTAATCTTTGAAAAATTAAAATGACATTTTACCCTCTTAAGGTAAAATTGTAAATTTTCAAATTTACATATAAAAAACCCTTAGGCTTAAAGGATTGCTTTGAATGACTTAATTCTAATCCTTAGGTTTAATTCTTAATTAGACCTAGAGTAAAACTAAACCGTAACAACAACAATTGGGCTTAGTCACATCCCTGAAGCTTTGGGTTCAATCCAAATGAACTTATATTCATATTCTAAATACTTAGGTTCAACTTACATCAATCAAAATCAAAATTGAAAATCTTTGGGTCTAATCAAAATGGACCATAACCAAATTTTAGACACCTAGGTTCAATCCATATGAACCCAAAAACGAAATCAAAACTTCATGGGTTTTACTCACATGAACTCGAGTCAAACCTTGAACTTTTGGATTCAACCCATATGAACCCAAATCCAAATCAAAACCAAACTTACGACTTAGGTTGAACCCATAAGAATTTAAACCTCATTCAAACCCTAATTAGGCCTAAGACATCAATTATACCTAATTAAACCAAGTTAGACCTTAATCACATTAGAGTTAACTTAATAAACCCCAATTAGGTCTAAGGCACCAATTCGACCTAATTAAACAAAGTTAGACGTCAACCACATTAGGTTTAACTTAATAAACCCCAATTAGGTCTAAGGCACCAATTAGACCTAATTAAACGAAGTTAGACCTCAATCACATTAGGTTTAACTTAATAAATCTCAATTAGGTCTAAGACACCAATTAGACCTAATTAAACCAAATTAAACTTTAACCACATTAGGTTTAACTTAATAAACCCCAATTAGGACTAAGGCACCAACTCGACCTAATTAAACCAAGTTAGACTTTAATCACATTAGATTTAACTTAATAAACCCCAATTAGCTCTAAGACCCCAATTAGGTCTAAGACACCAATTAGACCTAATTAAACAAAGTTAGACCTTAACCACATTAGGTTTAACTTAATAAACCCCAATTAGGTCTAAGACACCAATTAGACATAATTAAACCAAGTTAGACTTTAACCACATTAGGTTTAACTTAATAAACCCCAATTAGGTCTAAGGCGCCAATTAGAGCTAATTAATCCAAGTTAGACTTTAACCACATTAGGTTTAACTTAATAAACCCCAATTAGGTCTAAGACGTCAATTAGACCTAGTTAAACCAAGTTAGAACTTAACCACATTAGGTTTAACTTAATAAACCCCAATCAGGTCTAAGACACCAATTAGACCTAATCAAACGAATTTAGATCTTAATCACATTAAGTTTAACTTAATAAACCCCAATTAGGTCCAAGACCCCAATTAGGTCTAAGACACCAATTAGACCGAATTAAACCAAGATAGACCTTAACCACATTAGGTTTAACTTAATAAACTCCAATTAGGTCTAAAACACCAATTAGACCTAATTAAATCAAGTTAGACCTTAACCACACTAGGTTTACCTTAATAAACCCCAATTCGGTCTAAGACACCAATTAAACCTAATTAAAACAAGTTAGATCCTAATTACATTAAGTTTAACTTAATAATTCCTAATTAAGTCTAACTCTAATTAGATTTAATTAACATTTAAGCCTTACTTACATTAGGCTTAAACAATCTTAAATCCTAATTAAGTCTAACCCTAATTAGACTTAATTAACCTTTAAGCCTTACTTGCATTAGACTTAAACAACCTTAAATCCTAATTAAGTCTAACCCTAATTAGACTTAATTAACCTTTAAGCCTTGCATACATTAGACTTAAACAATCTTAAATCTTAATTAAGTCTAAACCTAATTAGACTTAATTAACCTTTAAGTTTTACTTATATTAGACTTGAGAAACCTTAAACCCTAATTAAGTTACATCTTTAATTAGACCATAACTCTCGTTCAATTCAACTTGAACCCAAGTTAACCAAATCTCTAGGTTCAACTTACATTGAACCTAACTTAACCTAAACTTAGATTCAGCCTACATTGAACTTAATCAAAGCTCTAGGTTCTACCTACACTGAACCTAACAACCAAACTTTACTGAACCTAACAACCAAACTTTAGGTTCAACATACATGGAACCTAAATCAAACTCAAGCTTAGGTTCAACCTAAATTGAACCCAAATTAACCAAACTTTAGATTCAACTTACATTGAAACTAAATCAAACCTTTAACTTAGGTTCAACCTAACTTGAACCCAAGTTAACCAAGTTTTAGGATCAACCAACATTGAACTTAAGTCAAACTTATAACTTAGGTCCAACCTAACTTGAATCCAAGTTAACCAGAACTTTATATTCAACCCAAATTGAATCTAACTCAACATAAACTTTAGATTCAACCCAAATTGAATCTAACTCAACATAAACTTTAAGTTCAACCCAAATTGAATCTAAGTCTACCTAAACCTTGGTTCATCCTAAATTGAATCTAAGTCAACCTATACCAACTTAAACTTTAGGTTCAACCAAATTAACTTAAGTCAAATCTAAATTCTTTGGGTTTAAACACATTGAACCCAAACCAAATCTAAAACCTAAATAGGTCTAACCTTAATTAGACCTAAATAATCTCCTTAAGTCTTTCTTATATTATGCTTAAGTAAACATAAACCCTAATTAGTTTTAACCCTAATTAGACCTAATTAATCTCCTTAAACCTTACTTACATTAAGATTAATTCAACTTAAACCCCAATTAGGTCTAACTCTAACTGAACCTAATAAAGCTAATTAAACCTTACCCATATTAGGTTTAATTAAACTTTAAATCAAATTAAACTCATAGGTTCAACCCAGCTCGAACCTAAATCAAATGAAACTCTTAGGTTCAACCCAACTCGAACATAAATCAAATCAAACTCTTAGGTTCAACCCAACTTGAATCTTAAATCAAATCAAACATTTAAAACCTAAATTAACCTTAAGTCCTACCTACATTGGACTTAGAATAATTTCAAACCTTAGGTTCAATTTATATTAAACCTAAGCCAACTTTAGATCCTGCTTACATTAGATCAAATACATTGAACTTATTAACATATCAAACTTTAGGTTTGATTCATATTAAACCTAAACCAATTTTAGATTCTACTTACATTGGATCTAAATCAACCTTAAGTCCTACCCACATTAGACTTAGAACCATTTTAACTCCTTGGGATCAATCCTAAACTAATTTTAAGTGCTATCTACATTGAAATTAGAACCATTTCATACCCTTCAATTCAATCCATATTGAACCTAAATCTACTTTAGGTCCTAATTAAATTGGACTTAAAATAATCCTTAACCTTAGGTTCAAACCACATTTAACCTAAACCAAACGTTTAACTTAAGATCAACCCAAAGTTGAACTTAAGTCAAAACCCATAACTTAGGATTCAAGCCACATTGAACCTAAAATCAAACCTTTAACTTAAGATCAACCTAAAGTTAAACTTAAGTCATACATCAACCTTATGTTCAACCTACATTGAATCAAACCCAACTAAATCTTTAAGTCCAACTGACATCATGACCTGAAACCCTAAGTCTAACTTACATTAGACTTAACCAAATTTCTTTAGGTCCAACCGACATTAGGACTTAAACATTAAGTCTAATTTACAACATTTAGATTCAAAAGACATTGAATCTAAATTCCTAAATCTAATTCATATTAGATTTAACTCAAAAATATTAGATTTAAACGACACTGAATTTAAATTCTCAAGTCTAATTTACACTAGACTTAATCTAAAACCTTTAGATTCAAAAGCCATTGAATCTAAATTCTTAAATCTAATTCATATTAGATTTAACTCAAAAATATTGGATTCAAACGACACTGAATCTAAATTTCCAAGTCTAATTTATATTAGACTTAATCCAAAACCTTTAGTTTAAAAAGACATTGAATCTAAATTCCTAAATCTAATTCATATTAGATTTAACTCGAAAACATTAGATTCAAACGACACTTAATCTAAAATTCTCAAGTCTAATTAGATCTTACAGATATTAGATCTAAATAAACTTGACTCATTTCTCTAGGTCTAAAATACATTTGACTTAAATAAACAAATCAAACGTGACATATAAATCAATCAAAATGACACATGAAAAATTTTAATTGGTTAATAAACCGTAAACGACTTAAAATTTTTCAACCTAAAATTAAAAAAAAAAGAAAAACATTAAGACTTAAATGAAACCTTAATGAACAAAAATCACCAAATGTAACTTGACCCCAGCGTTCTTGATCTACAAAGATTTATTGGACGATGCAATCCTGGTTGTTGACAGGAGTCTTCCGATCTTAGTTTAAAAACCTTCCAGACTAAGTAAATCAAGACATCTGATGGCCCTGGGACGACAGAGCTATGGATGTATTGATCAAGTTGCCTAAAAATTCAAACAACTAAATCAATAAAATCGACATTATTTTATTTGCAAGAATAACTCTGACACTATTTTCCTTGCAGGTTGAAGATAAGTTCTATTTTAGATTTACTTTGCATGTTATTAGGGTGTGTTAACTCTATTTTTCAGGGCGACATTCTAAATACGGGACAACAATGACATTAAAACAAAACCAAAACAACAAAACAAAACAAAACGACAAAAAACAACATCAAAATAAAACAAAACTACGACATTAACAAAACAACAATAAAACGACATTGACAAAACAAAACAAAACAACAATATTAACAAAACAACAACAAAACTACTTGACAAAGCAAAACAAAACAAAGACATTAATAAAACAATAATAAAACGACAATGACAAAACAAAACAAACAACGAAACAAAACGAAATTAACAAAACAATACAACAACGATAACAAAACCAAACCTTTAGGGTAGTACGTGACACTTATTACCCTTGGGATTAAACATTGACATTTACTTTCTTCATCTTGAATATTTCTTAGAAAACGAGTGTTAATGTTAATCAAGAGTTTTCTTAGACAATCATAATTGTCTAAGATGTAATTAACTATAGGAGCTTGCTCCTATAGGAGAATTAAAGAACTCAGAATAGATATCACACCTAAAGTCTCTAGTTATTAGATTTTTCATGTGGTCATCCTCATACGATGATATCCAGAATAAGGCATTTTGGAATCTTCTCCGTAAGGACCACCGCTGATATTTCCTTGTTATACTGTTTTCTATTTCATTAGCTCTTATCTTTCTTCTTCAAGTTTCTTAACATCTCACATGATCCAAAAGAATAAGATTACTTGAAGATTAGGGCAATATGATAGTTAAACAGAATGACGACTCCTCAACAAAGACATTGACAAACATTCCGACATCCACAATGACACGAGAGAATTGACAGCGGCGGCGGCGACAAGTCAAGTACGTGGAACGCCATCAACCCACTCGCTCCAACAGAAGCACAGTCAGAGAGGGCTATTTAGACCTTGAAGGATCTACTAAGGTTATGTGTCATCAACTTTGGTGGAGGGTGGGAATCACATATACTGTTAGTAAAGTTTGCTTATGATAAAAGTTACCATGTTAGCATTCTCCATATGAAGCCCTGTATGGATGGAAGTGCAGGACACCTTTATGTTGGGCTGAAATAGGTGAAAGAAAGATCATTGAAGCTGATTTTTTTGATGATGTGACTGAGAAGATTAGACCGATCAGAGGTAAATGTAAAGTAGTGCAAGATAGATAGTGAAATATTACGATGTTATTCACGGACTTGTTGAGTTTGAAGTTGAAGAATTTATTTTTATTAAGGTCAGGTGTGTAAAGTTTTGGGATTACAACAAAATTGAGCCTCAAATTTGTCTGTTCATTTAAGATTGTAGAGAAGATTGGGAAGATAGCTTACATATTGGCCTACCATCTCATTTGCAAAGGGTGCATAATACTTTTCATAATTTCTTCACTCAGAAAAAGTATATTACAGATGAAACTAGTAGGGTGATAGCAGACTCAATTGATATTCAACCATTTTGGACTTATATTGAGGAGCTTAAAGGATTTTGGATTATGATGTCGAGAAGCTTCGAAACAGAGAGTTATAGAAGCATGAGTCGGAGAAGGATGCTACTTGAGGGAAACTCTCTGAGATGCAAGAAAGATATTCTTAACTATTCTTTTGAGTTATGTTTACTTTCATGATTATTTTCAAATTTTGAGAATATAATTTTCTTAAAGAGGGGAGATTATAATAACTAAACATTTCATAATAAATAATAAATAATAATTAAATAAGTAAGTAAATAAATGGGTGTCGACGGTTAAAGGAGACGCACCCCGTCGTATGAAATTTTATTTCATGCTCTTTCACACTTCCCCTCATTAAAAAAAACGATCAGAACGAAAGGGAGTGAGAGATAGAGGAGATGAAGAAGGTTCTTAGGGAAGGAGGAGAAAGATTGTATGTACTGTGTCAAACACGGCGTGTTGTCCTGTGTAGATACCTAGTTGATTAGTCGAGGAGGAAGTCACGGCTTCGTGCACTGCTCTTTTGGCTTGTGTCGAGATCTCTGCGTGCTAGAAGAGGGGAAGGGGTGTCGTGCCCTGCCAAGTGGATTTGTGCTGTTCTCGCGTGCAGAGGAAGAGATTGAAAGGTGTGTTTGCTTGCTGCCCTGGGTAGAGCCACGCAGTCAAAGGCAGGAGAGAGGGTCGAAGCATTGAGCCCTAACTGAAGGACTGGAAGAAGAAACTGAAAGGGAACAGAGAGTTATGTGGCTTTTCTCTGCCATGCAAAGGTTCTTGATCGAGTCAAGAGCAAAGGAAGAGGAGAAGAGGAGTGCGAGTTGCGGTGTGCAGGTAATGGAAAGTGACGAAAGCAGGTAAGTTAATTAATTGAGTTTAAGTTTAAATGTATAAATTTATTTAATTAAATAAGTTAGAATATTAATATTTAAAGTTTATGAATTTAATTCAAATATTGTAAGGAATGTTTTGATGCGAAGTAAAAAAGAGATGACTCGTGCGTGAAATTAATCTTGTGTGCGAACGGTAAGAACTGAATCTTATGAGTAACTAAGGTTTTATTATGTAAATTATTTGAATTAAAATATCAGTTTATTTTCTTAATGCTAATGATAGGTTTAAATTAATCAGATATTAAAAGGTAGAAGATTAAAGTTTGAATCAATTAAAGTTGTAAGAGAGAAAACATACTTTTATGCAAGGAAGCAAGTCAAACATTTTTAAGGTAATGAATGATATTATTATTTACTTGTGTTATTTTAATCATATTTCATTAGATATATTTAAGTCTTTCTTTTAGAATAAGATTATATTGTTGTTTACACGTGGTTGTCAAAGAAGTGAAGTGAGGGAATAAACTTTTTAGATGACTTTTTAACCATGTGAGTAATTATTTTTTTATGCATTAAATTAATATTTTATTAAATAAATAATTACTTTATTAAATGATTTAAAATAAGTATTTCATTCGTGTTTGGCATTCTGAAAGTCTGAAATAATATCATAAATGATAGAAAAAATAACAGACATATGAATGTACATTTTAAGAAAATTGTAAATTGATATAAAATGAAATGTAAATGTTAAGTCATACAAGATTATCCTCATATGGTATTGGCAGGGGATTCGATGTACCCATGCACGTTAACGAAAATTATAAAGTTGTACCATTGAGTATAACTTTCTGGGTACCTTCGGGTACATTTTGAAGATACCCACGGTTATAAATTTTTAGGATATCTTTCGATATATTTTTGAGGATATCTTTGGGTGTGATGGTAATCCTGTTATGTCTTTTAAAGATGTTAAAAATGATAAAGACAAAATGAGATGAGAATGAATAAATTTAAAGTAAAAATTTAAAGTTTTTTGAGATAATGATTTGAATTTTCTTTTGTCATTCATGCGTAGTATTAGCATAATAATTTAATGCATTGTGATTACAATTACTCACTAAGTCAAACTTACTGATGCAACTAATGATTTTTTTAAAAAAAGAACAGTTTTAGGTTGATATGTTTTGTTGGAGAGATTTGTTTTATAGGAGGACCACTGTTGCCAAGTATTTATGATAATAGTTTCCTTGTATTTTTTTTTCAGATAGTGATACACTGTTCTGTATTGGTTTGAGATGTGGGCTTTAGATTATGTTGTTGATTCTGGATGTTTGATTTGATTGTACTTCGAGAATTTTAGCGACTCTTAGATATTGGAAGATTTTATAAATCTGTGGATATTCATTTAAATGCTTTCACCTTTCGACCGTAGACTTTGGTTAATTCTAAGCTATTAGGTCGGGTCGTGACATGTATGTTCCTACTATTTTCTGCCTTTAGATTGGTGATTCATAATGTTACATTTGATTGGCACAAAGCCTATTGTTAGTTAGGTTGATATAAATTTGTCCTCATAGAAAACATTCACCCTATATCAACAAGAGTTTCTTAGACGATGTAGCTTATGATTGCTGACAATGATCTTTTGGTAAGGTTGGGTCGACTATCTCTTCTGACTAATTAGATTTGAGATCCTGACGACTTGGGATTACTGAATCATGCGATCTTAATCAGGTTTGTTATCATTTCACTGCCATTGACTCTAAGCTCAAGGTGATAAAATTTATAACCTAAAACCTAATTCTGTTGCTATTATATTTGTGCTTTAAATTTTTAATGATTAGCCTTAATCGAAAGTGCTCTTTTATTACCAGGAGGAGTATTTAACCATAGGGGCTTGCGCTTATTGGAAACTTTAAAACCTTTATCTTGAAGCTCTCGCAAAATGAGGGTGAAATATTCAGGAGTGTTTTGTCTACTATTTCATCTGTCTTCTAACAATTTGACCCGAATAACAAACATAAACCTCTCAACGAGAGTCGAGCGTATGAATTATTGTAGCCTACATTATGCTTGAAGTTAATAAAGTAAATAAATAAAAAAAATAATTATAGGGAGAGTATTCTTTTCTATTAATTTATTTCTGCTTTAGTTGCAATTGTAAAGTAAGATTTAGGAATGAATCACACTTATTGGCGACCCTATAAAAAATAGGACTTCTTAAATCTCTTCACGCTTGCATTCATTTGGAAAAACTAATTAAAATTTGAATAAATGTACTTGTGGTATTTACTGAGCTGCAATTAATAATTTTATTAATAGCTTCAGCTTCTGAATCTAAATTACTTTCCAGGTCAGCTATTGCAGCTGGTATCTTACCTTAAAATGTTATTTTAAGTTCTTAAAAATTAGGTTATTATTTTCTTGATTATTTAAATTATGAGTTTCTTTTTTTGGTTGATTGGATTAAATTTTTTTTTTTCAAATATTGATTGGATTAATTTGAACATATTGGATTCTTATTTAGGGCACTAAGCCGGGACAATTCCTTAAACATCCACCTAGCCTTCAACTCCACAAAATGAAGATATAAGTCGTGCTCTATCTGTATTTTTTTTAGAGTTAATATGAATACGAGAGAATAGTATTAGCTTGAAATAACAGTCAAAATTCATGACCTTCACCATGGCAACATCTGACTATGACTGTTATGAAACTTACACTGCTTTTTCATATTTTTCTTAAACTTTAACTATGCTTGTTTTTATTCTTTTTATTCCATTCATAATAGATTCCTAAAGATGTTCTTATACAAATCATCGGACCTTCTAAAGTAAAGAAGGAGACAATCTTGCAGGTCATCAACACCACAGTTAACGAGTATGTTTCAAAGGTGATTAACCAACTCTCATCACATGTCAAAATTCACTACCCAAATAAAAGGAAAATTTGGAAAAATAACTCAACTCCAAGATATTAAAATTTCCTTGATTGTTTCTTGTTTCAATGAAAGCATGTCAAATTGAATTGAATAAATTGTGGTTCTCACTTGTTTGAACTTGGTAGAAAGATTTATGTTAAAATAGGTTTGTATGCTTAGATAATTAATGGAAAAATATAAAGGGTAAAGAAAGAATTTCTTATGATTTGTATGGATCTTATAGAGCATATAGCTAATATCTTGAGAATTGATTTGGAGCGTATTAAGTAAAATAAGTTTGTCAAAAGTATATTGATGTTATTGAGATTGTAATGTGTGAGGCTGATTGCTTCAAGGCAGGAATCGAATCATGCATATACACTGGGCGACCCAACACTTCGTTGGGCGAGCTGAGGATGGAGTCTACTTGTATGCTAGCACCCAACAATAGTGGAAGGGGGTGCCAAAAACAACGACCCTACGACCCACAAGAGGCCCCTCTGCACTTGGGCAGCGGGCACCCCAATGCCCATTTTAAGAGCCCCCACACCTGGGTCCAAAGGGGGCGGCGCCCCTGTCCCATAAGGGGGGCTTCTAGGTGCAAGTCTTCCTTCCCCAACCTAGCGCTTAGTATTCTAGCGTCTGGATTTGTGACTTCAATTTGAGCGAGTGGAAAGGCATCGCTTGGGAGCGATGCTATATCTCTAGGAGTCGTTTGTATGCAAATAGGGATTTAAGCCCTCATTTCACGAAGGATCATACTCTTGCACGGTGTATTCTCAACAGTGCAAAACATGAGTGAAGTTGCGTGGAGTGAGTCAAGGGTGAATTTCGTCGAGTGCTTTCTTCCGTGAGATCAAGAGAAGGAAGAGTTTGAATTGTTGTAAATTCTAATGGTGTAGTGAGTGGATCTTATTGGTGTAATTCTGTACTATTCTCCTTTCATAGTGGAATTTTTGGTGTGGTGTGGCTCCTTCTCGTTCTTGGTTTTTTCCATGTTAAATCTTTTTGTGTTTTTTTTTATTTTCTTATTGCGTGATTTTGTTCAATTTTTTATTTTGGATCTCTAGAATTTGTGTTTTTTCCGTAGAGTAATATTAGTTGTGAATGGATCAAATCCCAAGTTTCCATCCCGACAAGTGGTATCAAAGCGGGGGTTTTCAATTAACTTTTGATTCGAGTGGGAGCAATGACCAATAAAGCGAGATACAACGTGAGGAAGTTCAACAGTTTAAACTTTACGTTATGGAAGATGCAAGTGAAAGATTTGCAGTATCAAAGGAAATTGTATCTGCCGCTAGAAAGAATCACCAAGAAGCTTAGATCGATGACTTTGGGGGAATGATAAGTGCTTGATCGAACAGTCATAGGTTTGATCAGTCTTTCACTTTTCTCTTCTGCTGCTTTCAACATTGTGAATGAGAAAATTATGATGGATGTCATGACAACACTGACAATGATGTATGAGAAACCTTCTGCTTCAAATAAGACTTTTTTGACGAAGAGATTATTCAATATGAAAATGGTGGAAGAGAGTTCAGTGGCTTAATTTTTGAATAATTTCAACATTGTGACAAATCAATTATGTTATGTGGGCATCAAGTTCGATGATGAGATTATGATACTATTGATTCTATCTTCATTGACAAATATTTGAGATGGACTAGTCATTACAGTGAGCAACCCTTCAAATAATATGAAGTTAAAGTTTGATGATATCATGGGGTTAGTGATGATTGAAGAAGTTAAAGAATTAATTGCTCTAAAAACCTGTTTCATTTCATTAACACTTTGGCTTATATAGAGCCTTACAACATTTACAAAATAACCCTTAGACTTATTCTATTTACAAATAGAACTTTACATTAGATACAAATATCAATTCGCTCCCTTAACATGGGCAAAAGATACTCACTAAGTCTATCTTGTCACATAATGTAGTTTACTCCATTGAGCTAAGTCCTTTAGTGAGGTAGTCAGTCACACGCTCTCTAATAGTTACATGACTTTGTTCCAACAATCTGTTATTCAGCTTCTCCTTGATGAAGAATCTGTCAATCTCCATAGGTTTAGTTCTATCGTGTTGCACCGGGTTGTTAGCAATATTGATTGCCCACTTTTTGTCACACCACAATTTCATTTGAGTTCTCTGATCCACTTTGAGTTCAACAAACAAGGCTTTCAACCACATCATCTCAGAAACTCCTAATCTCATGGCCCATTATTCTGCCTCCACCTACAACTGACTGTTTCTTGCTCTTTCATGAGACTAAGTTGCCACCTACAAACATGCAGTATCCTGATGTGCATCGTCTGTCATCAACACAATTTGCCTAACAGATCATAAATTCCCTCAATATCTACATGCCCATTCTTTCAGAATATCAATCTTTTCTCTGTGGCACTCTTTAGATAACTTCAGAATCTAATACACTGTATCCATAAAACCCTTCCTTGGATGGTGCATGTGGTGGCTCATCACGCTTAATGCAAAAAAAATATCAAGTCGAATGTGACACAGATAGATCAGGCGACCCACCAGCCTCTGGTACCTCTTATGATTAATTGATTAACCTACCTCTGTACTAAGCTTGACCTTGCAACGCCGCATACCTGTCTTCGTAAGTAGTTTCACTACATACTTTCTCCGGGATAGGACCATCCTCTCAGGTTTCATCGGCCAACTTTAATCCTAAGAAAGTGTCCAAGTTATCCCAGATCCTTTACCTCAATTGCTTCCCCAATCTTCTCTTTAGTTGAGCAATCTCTGTCTTATCATCACTAATGATAATTATGTTATCCACATACACAACAAATATGATAGTGTGATCTTCATTTTGTTAAAAGAATACCGTGTGGTCAGCATTGATTTGCCGGTATCCCTTGCCAACCATCACCATTGAAAACTCGTCAAACTAGGCTCGAGAGCTGCTGGCCAATATAGTGACTACCTAGCTTTACCATGCCTTGCTCCATCGTATCCGGGATGCATTGAATCCTGGTGTTATCTCCATATATACCTCGTCTAGTTGCGCTTCATGAAGAAAAACATTTTTCACCTCCAGTTGGTGGAGTCTCTATCCATCATTCACTGCCAAAGATTCCATTATTCTCACTGTGCTCATCTTTCCTACTGGTGCAAAAGTTTCGTCATAATCAATGCTATACGTTTAGTTATATGTTTTGCGTAAGTCGTCTTTATCTTCTCTACGCTTCCACCTTTAGAGTTTGCTTTCTGTGAAGATCACTTTGCATCCATTGTCTTACTCCCTGTCGATAGTGATATTATCTTCTATATTTATTTAGAAAGAACTCCAATCTCTTCATGCATCGTCGCTTTCCTTATTATTTGCAACCTGCCAACACTTGGGTATAGAGACAAAGTCCAATGATGTAATGAATGCTTCATACAAAGGTGAGATTTTAGAATAAGAAAAAAAGTTTGCAATTTTAAGTTCTCACCCAAAACGATTAAGAGGATGTACCGCATTGGCGCGGGAGGTCCTACTTAACATTGGAGGGTAGGAGTAGATGGAGGAGGAATAATATCACCTTGTATTTTTGAATGAAAAAGGTGGATAGTGAGGTGTCTTAAGAGTTGGGGAATGTCAAGACAAGGGACTTGTTGGCACTACAAACTCTGTTTCCTCAATTTGCTTTTTCCTCCGTGTATATACCCTTAGCTCACTTTCAGTCTAAAACCCATTACCACTGGGGTCATTCTCCTCGATTTCGGTCTCCTTGGTTGATTCATCCTACGTCACAGGACATGACATTTCTCCCACTTGCACCATTCTATCACCACTACTACTCACCCTCTCTTGCCTTATATCTCCAGTGGTTGTTGAGTCACCAAAGGGTGAATTCACATCGCGTGTAGTATGATTTAAATTCTCTGAATAACACATCCATACTCATAAAGAGTCTCTTCTTAATTGGGCTCTAACATACATAACCCTTCTGAGTAGCAGAATCTTTGCACAAACACACATTTCACAGCTCTGAGATCCAACTTCCTTACAAATGGTCTGTTGTCTTTCATAAAGTATACACATCCAAATACCGTTATTGTCTGCTTTCAACACCTAGCAAGGAGACTTCCACTCTAGCACTCTTGAGGTCATCCTGTTTATTAATTGAGCGACAATCAACACTGCTTGCCCTCGTAAATGCTGTGGGACATTAATTATCATCATTGTGCTTTGGGCTACCTCTAAAAGATGTCGATTCTTCCTCTCTGCTGCTCTATTATGTGCTGGTGTGTATGGGTATGTGGTTTGGTGTTGTATCTCTTGAGCTGATAGATAGTTCTCAATTGCTTTGTTGGTATATTCTCTGTTTCATTATCAAATTGCTGTGCCTTAACAACTGCACCATAGGGTCTGGATTGCCTTGTGGAAATTTTTAAAACACCTCTATCTTTTGTTTCATCAAGTATATCTAGATAACACGAGAAAATCAATTAATAAACGTAACAAAATACTAATAACCATTCATATAACTAGTAGGGCAAGGTCCCCATACATTAGATGTATAAAATCATTCACAACAAAGCTCCTATTCTCAGAACTGACATAAGAGTTTCTTGTGATTTTGCCAAACTCACAAGCATCACATTAGTTTCTCCTTATTTGTCTTTTCATATATAGATGGATACAACCGATTAAATAAATTAATACTAGAATGTCCCATACGACTGTGATGTAGCAATAAAACATCATTGACCTTCCTCTCAGATTCTGTAATTGTAGCACATTCCTCCATGGATATCAGGGCTGTGTCCACCCCTTCTCGGTTCAAGTATCAGAGTCTGCTATGCCACGTTCCAGTCTAAAGTTGCCGACCCATCCCTTTCTCTTGGAGATGACATGAGGAATATTAAAAGAACAATACACTTTAACTGGAGAATAATGACACTAATGGATAAGATGTTTATTGGAAAGAATGAGCATGCAAAACATTGGACAAAGTTATATGATTGATACATCTCACTATACCCTTGCCAACTACAGGCTACGTTGTATCACCAGTAGACTGTATACTTTTTGGTACTGCTAGATGAGTATATGAAGATAACTCTCCAGCAGTACCTGATGATTTTATGGTGGAAATAGAGACAATAGCAAGTGTGTTACCAGTACCTTTGCTGAAGTGAGCATAAGCGACAATGTTACACCTTGATGTCGATGAAATTTTAACATTTTAAACTCCATCTCCTGCTGCTTTCTGCTTCCTCTTCAACACTCCAGACGCACATGATCTTCACTAGGTAAGATCACATATCTCTCCCTCGTCCTCTGCTACCACCAGATTTGCCTGGTAGTCCTCTCTTCCACCTTTACAACCCCCACGACCACGACCACAACCTCTACCTTGTCCACATCCACCTATCTCTCTCTCTTTAGGTGGCTTAAGACAGACCCTGCTCAGATGACCAACTTCACCATAGTTGTAGCACTTGCAACGCCTAGTGTACGTGGATTCGCAGCAATCAATGCTGATCGGGGACCAAAAAAATCACTCGACTCAGAGTGTAGCTTCATGCCATTCTCCTCCTGTATCATCACAACAATGACCTCATCTAGTTTATGAATAGTTGCCTGAGTGAGGAAAACCAATCTCCTTTAATTAAAGGTCGGCTTTAGATGAGCCAAAAACCGTATAGTCCTCATCTGTGCAAAGATTTCTCCCTTTCCATTCTTACACCTCGGATCATCACAACTCGACATAGGTGAGAAGTGATCAAGATTTTGCCACAACCGCTCCAGGTCTATAGAATACTCATGAATATATCTATCACCCTCAATAACTGTCTCTATCTCATGTTGAATCTAAAACACCCTTATGTGGTTCTCAGCTCCAACATAAATCTTCTTCAACTTTGCTCAAATGTTTTTCACGTTTCAAATGCTATTGATGGATGTGGCAATCAATGAAACCATCAAGTTGGTAGCCAGGTGTAAACTAAGGCATGTGTGGTCCTCCACTTGTCCCTCTCAGCATTGTCGCTCTTTGGCTCAACCTTCATTAAGTATCATTTTAGTCTCTTCTCTACTAGAGCAACCTTGACTCGACGCGACCACCTTAGATACCGGGTTGTTCCGTTGAGCTTTAGATCCTCAGGAGGGAGATCTAGCTTCACCTGTGTCGTATGTGCTGACGTGGTGGCTCTCGTCGAGAAACTAGCTCCCTGTATGGGCTTGACTAAAACATTTAGAACTTCGAGATTCATATTCTCCAGAATTTCCAATCGCTTATCTCTCGCACTATCTCTGTCTGACATTTTAAATCACAAGGATCAAGTCTTGATCACACAGATCACACGTGACTTCCTTCGTGCAATTTCGTGCAATACACTTTGCCTTAGCCCACACGGAGTCGCACCCCCTTTGTCTCGCGTGCAACAACATAGCCATTTCTATCATTTGCCTCCCTGTCGTCAACTGCAGCTCCAGAAACGAAGGTCTTGCTTTGCTGCTTCCACTTGTAGCAAACCTTTGAAGGAGCCCTTCATGACTGAATGCTTTGATCCTTTTGAGAAAGTCACGATCAGAGTAGTGTCGCGAGCTCACGTCTACCGCGAGCCCGCATCTGTCGTGATCATGTATATCGAACCGCGATACATCTGTCCCTTTGGAAGCGACGTTGTCTACCACGATCCCGTCTGCCGAGCCGCAATCCCCTTGCCTTCCCAGCGAGCTCTATCACTGTTGCTATACGAAGGATAGGAAGATCGAGTTACACAGTTGCTAGGGTTAGAGCTCTGATACCATAAAGAATTAATTGCTCTAAAAACCTGTTTCATTTCATTAATACTTCAATTTATATAGAGCCTTACAACATTTACAAATAAACCCCTAGACTTCTTTTATTTACAAATAGAACTCTACATTAGATACAAATCTCAACACAAGTCCACAAGAAGGTAGTGAGTGGTGAATCTTCAAGTTTTGCCTTAAATATTGAGAATCGAGAAAAACATATGGACAAGAGTATAGATATAAATAGATTCAAGCCCAAAAGAGAAAAATCGAGGTAAAGAAAAGGAAATAACAGAGGTGAATGTTGAAACTGTGGGAAGAAATTTCATTTCAAGAAAGACTGCAAGGCTTTAAAGAAGTGTGGTGGTGGAGGCCAAAACAAGAATCTCTCTACAAATATCTTCATAGGCAAAATTCAAGGTGACTGCCTGGTCTTATCCTAGTCAGATAATAGATTTAGGTGTTTTTTATGCATGCCCCCAATAAAGAGGTGTATAGAAGACATATTTGGGAGGTAACGAGGCCTGCAATATTATAGAAATGGGTGATGTCAATATCAGTTTGCCAAACAGAGTAGTTTGGAAGCTCAGTGAAGTTAGACATGTTTCAAATTTGAAGAGAAATTTAATCTTGATGAACCAGCTAGTGAAATCAGGGTACGCGACTACTTTCATCGGTGATTCGTGGAAGGTGACCAGAGGGCAATTGTGATGGCTCGGGGCAACAATGAAGGCTTTCTTTACCTGATCAGTGAAATGAAAAAATCCATTGATGTGGCTGGAATCAAGGTTGATGTAGGTCTTTAGCATTGCAGGCTTTTTCATATGAGAGAGAAATGCATGAAGTTCCTACTTTCTAATAATAAGTTTTCGGGTTTGAAGTCTATAGAGTTAGATATCTGTGAAGATTGTGCATATGATAAGGATAAGAAAATTTCTCTCTAAAGGTGGGTCAATGGTTAAATCCCAGGAGTTAGTGCATACTGATGTATGCGATCCTACTTTTGTTTAGCCCTTTAGAGGTTCCCAATACTTTGTCATTTTACGATTATACTGAAAAAAATATGAGTTTACTTCTTAAAACATTTAAGAAGTAGAATACCATACAGAGAATGAATCAGGCTTGAGACTGAAGTGTCTCGGATAAGATAATGGTGAGTATTGTGATAAGGAGTTCATGAGTTATTGTGCTTCAGATGGGACAACACATGAGTTTACTTTTCCAAAAACACCACAATCGAACGGTCTGAGTGCATGAATAGCACCATTAAAGAGTGTGTTGAGATTATGAGATTCTATATAGACTTGCTAAAGCGATTCTAGGCAGAGCAGTGAACACTGTTGTTTATCCGATCAATCGTGTTATGTCAGTATCTTTGAAGGAAGGTTCATCGAAATAAGCATGTAGTGAAAAAAAAAAATCTATCTCACTTAAAGATATTTGGTTGTTTTACATATGTTTATGTTGATGCAGGGTCTAGGAGTAAAAAGAAAAAATCTGTTAGTGCTCTTTCTTTGGGTATGACCTAGATGAATGTCGGTACATAATCTGGGAGTATCAAAATCAAAATTTCTTCAGGAGCAGGAATGTTACTTTCAATGAAATGAATATATTGAACGAATAAAGCATAACTCAGGATTGCTCGTTAGTTACTTCTAAAGAGTCCAAATTTGTTAAGGTAGAATACATTAGTGATCTAGAAGATAGAAAAAGGAGAAGTGCTCAATCTGATAAAACACAGAAATTTTCTTAGTCACCTACTACTAAAGTCAAAAGAACTAGTATAATATCGAGACCTACACAGAGGTATTCTTCTTCTTTATATTATTTGTTGCTAATAAATAGCGGTGAACTAATGTTATGAAAAGGCCACTCGGGTTGAAGATTTAAGGGAGTGAGCGGTGATCATGAATGATGAGATGTAGTCACTGAGGTCAATTCAAAATTTGGATTTGACGAAATTATCATACGGTAAAAGAGGTCAGCACAACAAGTGGGTCAACATGCTAAAAAAGAAGTTAAATGATAGTAGAAGCTACATGGTTAGACTTATTGTGAAAGGGTTTCAACAGAAGGAATGAGTGGACTACACTAAGATTTTCTTTCCTGTAGTGAAGATGACAGTTGTCAGAGTTATCTTGAACTTAGTAGTAGAGGAAGATCTACATCCGAAGTAGATGGATATAATGAAAACCTTCTTATATGAACGTATGGAAGAAAAGTTATATATGATACAATCACAAGTGTATAAAGTTACAGGGAAAGAAGACATGGTCTGCAGATTGATGAAGAGATTTTATGGTTTGAAGCAGGCTTGGAGATGATGGTATAGAAGATTTGACAAGTTCATGTCAGACAATGGGTACATGAAGTACCAGACAGACTACTGGTGCTTCACTAAAAATTTCGATAATTTTTATATCTTATTTTTTTTGTACGTGGATAACATGCTGATTCTAAAACATATTTTAAGAAAATCAGAGACTTGAAAGAGCAATTATTAAAGGAGTTTGAGATGAAGGATTTAGATCGAACCAAGAAGATCCTCGGCATGAGAAGCAACGAGGACATAAGTGTATGCACACTGAAGTTATTTTACACACAGTATATTGAGAAAGCTTTCACAAGTTCAACATGAGGGGTAAAATATGTTTGCGTCTCCTTAGGTAGGCATTTCAAGACCTCTAAGGAATTAGCATTTAAGTTTTAAGTAGAGCAAGCAAATATTGGAAGAACTCCATATGCTTCAGCTGTTGGAAGTTTGCTGTATATTATGATATGTACAAGACGAGATATTGCACATGTAGTGGGGGTGATCAACAGGTACATGAGTTATCCAGGCAAGCATTATTGTGAGGCATTTATATGGATTCTCAGATATTTGAGGGAAAAAATCAATAAGACACTTTGCTTTGGTAGTGCAAGGATCGATTAAAGGGATTTGCAAATTTAGATCTGACAGAGGATATAGATGTTAGAAGATGTAGGGTATATTTTCACTTGGAGAACAGAACAATGAATTAGGTTTCCACGCTGCAGAAGATTGTTGCACTTTCAACTACTGAAGCCGAATAAATTGTTATCATTGAGGTTAGCCAGGAGTTAATTTGACTACATAGATTTATGACATAACTCAGCATGGAGCTTAGGGATTGGAAAGCTTCATAATGATAGTATGAGTGTCATTTATCTTATTAAAAACGCCGTTCTTCATGTCAGGACAAAATATATTCAGTTGGTGTATCACTTTTTTCATTCTCTTCTAGAATATCGACAATTATTCTTGGAGAAGATACATAGCTCAGAATCCTTCAAATATATTGACCAAGATTGTAACTATTAAGAAATTAAAGCTATGCTTTGCTTCGGTTGGAGTTAAGGAAGGTTGAGACCTGAGGCGAGCCACACTACAAATACAAGATTATTTAGTTGGCATAGATGGAGGTGCAGATATGAAGTAGAGTTAGGCGTACAATTCAGTCTCCAAGTGAGAAATTATTAAGTATAGTGTCTGCTTTTATGCTTGCACCCAACAACAACAGAAGGGGTGACTCCAAAACTGACACCTTTGGGCCTCACAAGGGGCGCCCCTGTGAATCACATGGGGTGCTCTTGCTCCTGGGCAATGGGCGCCCCAACACTCATTTTGGGTGCCCTGCACCTGAGTCCAGAGGGGGCGGCGCCCCTATGCCATAGGTGGACGTCTAAGCACCAGTCTTCCTTTAGCAAACCGAGTACTCATAATTCCAGAGCCCAGAAGGGGCATGACAATTCCCAGATTTGTGACGTCAACCCGAGGGAGTGGAAAGACAGGGCCTGACAGCAGGGCTATGGTGCCAATTGCGGTTTGTATGCAGTTAGAAATTTAAGCTCTTGTTTCATGAAGGATCATCTCTTGCGTGGTGTATTCTCGACGGTGCTTAATAGGAGCAAAGTTGTGTGGAGCAAGTTGAGGGTGGATTTCAGCGGCTACTTTCACCTGTGAGATTAAGAGAGGAAGGAGCTTGAATTGCTGTAAGTTTTAGTGGTGTAGAGAGTGGATCTGAGTGGTGTGATTCTGTAACTTTGTTCTTTTTTAGTGGAATTTCTGATATGGTGTGGCTTCATGAATTTTTTCTCGTTCTTAGATTTTTTCACATGAAGTCTGTATTTTTTTCTGAATTTTTTTGTAGTGCGCTTCTGTTCAATGTTGATTTCGGATCTTTCGAGCTAGTGTGTTTTTTCTGTGATGTGATTTTGCTTATGAATCAATCAAACCCTAGGTTTCCATCTCAACGGTAAGACGATCGAACACCCAAATGAACATCTTCTAAAATAGAGTCGTGGATAATCCAACGCCTAAAAAGGGCCCATCCGCGCCTAGGTACACTCGTTTCAGTGTTGGAAATAGAGCGTCTAGAAAGTCGGCGTTCAGGACAGACGATCTAACAGCAGGAAAAGTTTAAGAAGTTTAGGCCTTGAAGTCATCGATGTTGAATTTGGAGTTACTCTTGGCAATGCGCGAATGAGAATGAAAGATAGAATGAGCGGTGCCTGCAGAAGAGCATGCGAAGTTATGTGGGTGAATTTTTATATTTCTCTTATGTGATCGAGGGAAGGGCGTTCATAATCTACAGGATTATAGAGAGTACTTGAGGGTAGTGTAATCTATATATTTCTTCTCATTTTATAATGAATTACTTGTCGTTGTGTGACTCCGTGGGGCTATCCTATTTTTGGGTTTTTTTTTCATGTTAAATTTTTGTTTATAATTTTTTGGATTTCTTGTTTGTACTCTTCTGTTCAATTGCTTGCTTCTAATCTATCAAATTGATGTTTTTCCGCAATTACGGGTAAGTGAATGTCATCCGACATAAATTATGTATGATATAACACCATTAATGGTAAAAATAGTTGCAAAATCGCTAAGGAGTTTCCAAATATAATATGGATTATGTACCCATCAACATTTGAGCTTATATTTTATATATGCTTATAAAGGTTATTGTAAACGAGATGTCTTGAGGTATGTCTTTTATATGTATGATAGTTCTAATTGCTGACATCTATAGAAACAATAAAAAGCTTAAATAATGATGAAAATTTAGAATTAGAATAAATGCTTTTAGTATATATGTAATTTTAGTGTGTGTAATAGTAATAATTATTTACTAATATTATTACAAGATAAAGTTATTTTAGGTATCATATATTCAAGTATCTCAAATTTGTTTTACAAATGAATTTAGACTTGGTTGATATAATTTCTTGAATTATACCGAGTCACTAAAATGGAGAAATGTCTCAAGGATTGTATGCTAATAGAATGTCAAAATACAAATATGCTGACTATGTTGAATTGACATGTTGGGTAGTTAAAATAATTGATAGCAATTTAAGTGTGATTGAAATATGAATGTTAAAATAGATGTATGATAAAGTTTGAAGGTTTCAGTAAGAGATTAGAAGAATTATTTGAGCAAGATCTATTAAAGGTATT